>JAYKQN010000013.1:23272500-23640000 GCA_036785175.1 Eupleurogrammus muticus
ATATATATAAAATACATTTACATGAAGTGATTATTGATCATTAAAATGTTCTGTAAATATTTGAGGTGAGAAATCAGCGGTATTCCAAAAGTAATCTAAAGTATTTGAAATCAATTATTCTAAAAAAAAATAATTCACTGTTATATCTTTAAAAAGGACAATATGACACAAAAATCTTTTTTTTTCCTGATTTCAGTTCATATATTGGGAGCTAAAGGTAATTTTCACCTAAAAATCACTTCTTTTCTTGTTATATTTAATAGATTTTTGCTCACTCACTATCACCTGATAAAATACTATTAAAGGGACAATGCAAAATTGCAAAATCTCCAACAAAAGGTGATTACAGCTCATATATTTAACTGACAGGCATCTGATTTTTTTCAGTACTTTTCACTTTTATACTGCAAGTATTTTTTTTTTTTTTACAATTTCATTAGATTAAAAAAAGCCAAACAGGCTCCAGGATGGAGGGAAAGCTGTTATTCAACTTGGGGAGGAAATGTGCAACAAGACATATGGCAAAAAATTCAGTAAACGACGTTCACAAAAGCGTTTTTTTTAGATTTACTCGCCTCTACGTTTGATTTGCAGAGAGAAGCTGCTGCAATATTTCCTCACAGCCGCGTCGACTTTGCTGCTTTTCCTACCTTTAGAAGGAAAAAAAGAACTTTTATCTCCGTCCAACTTTCTCTCTTAATGTTCCCGTCCCTGTGCCAATAGTAAAGGAGGGGGAGAAATTTCTACTTTGGTATCCAGGCAAACATTTTTTATAAATGCAAACAGGCGTGTGTGTGTGTGTGTGTGTGTGTACCTGAAAGAAGCTCAGCTTGTGTTGAATATTTTTCTCTCCTGACTGAAACCGACTCAATTCTTATTATTATTTTATAAAAAACACAAATCCACAGATTCGCTTTACAGTTTGTACAGAAACGACACACACACACACGACCCCTGAACCCTCGGAATCCTGATTATAAACCTCTTTAACGCCCAGAAAGCTAAATAAACAACCCCCCCCCGGCCAGGAGCTGGATTTTATATGTGCAGCCATTACTGTAATCACCCAGCTCTAAGTGGAAAATGGCTCTGACTAACTTCATAATCAGCCGTCAGGCATTAATTGATTCTACGCCGGGAAGAAAAGAAAAAAAAAACGTCTAATTGTCTTGAGTGTTTTTCTTGTTTGACAAAAGAAAAAACCTGTAACGGGAAACTGGCTGTTAATTCCTGACTGAATGGTGTTTATGCAAATGAGTGAGGATAGAAAAAAAGAGGAAAAAAGCATGCATCAGCGAAGAGAAATACCGATGTGTCTGATGAAATAGTCAAATTCACTGCTGTTTGTGCGCTTGTGTTGAAAAAACATGCTAAAGTGCCCTCTTGCAAGCCAAACAGAATGATAAAGTGCCTTCTAAGAACCAAAACCTGCGCTGAAGTTCCCTATTAGGGGCAAAACACAAACTAAAGTGCCTTCAAGGAGCCAAAATGTATTAAAGTGCCCTTTAGGTGCAAAAAACTGTGTTAAAATGCCCTCAAAAAGCCAAAACCTGTGTTAAAGTGCCCTATCAGAGGCAAAAAAATGTGCTAAAGTGCCCTCCAAAAGGAAAACACATGCTAAAGTGCCCTCAAGCAGCAAACTTGTGCTGAAGTACCCTTTAAGAGGCAAAATGCAAACTAAAGTGCCTTCAAGGAGCCAGAACATGTGCACGTACCCTATAAGAGGCAAGAAATGTGCTAAAGTGCCCTCCAAGAGGAAAACACATGCTAAAGTGCCCTCAAGCAGCAAACTTGTGCTGAAGTACCCTTTAAGAGGCAAAATGCAAACTAAAGTGCCCTCTAGAAGTGAAAGATTTGTCCTAAAGTGCACTCAAGAAGCCAAAACCTGTACTAAAGTGCCCTCTATGAGGCAAACACATGCTAACGTGCCCTCAAGGAGCTGAAATATGTGCTAAAGTGCCCTTTAGTAGCAAAAAAATGTGTCCTAAAGTGCCCTCTAAGAGCAAAAACTGTGTTATAGTGCCCTCAAAAAGCCAAAAGCTGTGTGTTTAAGTACCCTATAGGAGGCAAAAAATGTGCTAAAGTGCCCTCTAATAGAAAAAAATGTGTCCTAAAGTGCCCTCTAAGAGCCAAAACCTGTGCTGAAGTGCCCTCTTGGAAACCAATTTACATCCTAAAGTGCCCTTTAGGACGCAAAAATGTGTACCCTATCAAGAGCAAAAAAGTGTTCTGAAGTGCCCTCTGGGAGCAAAAGATATGTCCTAAAGTGCCCTCAAGAAGCCAAAACCTGTGTTAAAGTGCCCTATCAGGGGCTAAAGTGCCCTCAAGGAGCAAACAAAAGTGTCCTAAAGTGCCCTCTACGAACCAAACCTTCGCTAAAGTGCCCTCTTGGAAACCAATTCACATGCTATAGTGCCCTTTAGGATGCAAAATGTGTACCTTATCAAGAGCAAATAACTGTGCTAAAGTGCCCCCTGGAACAATAGGCATGTTCTATAGTACCCTACAGGAGCCAAAACGAGCTAAAGTGCCCTCTTCATTGACAAAGTTCCACATTATGTGCACTTTTTCTTCAGAAAGTCTGTACACATACTGCTCATCTACATCCTGTTAATGTCTGAAATTCTGTTGGATTATTATAGTCTCACGTGTTTTTTCCATCTACTTGTCAAGTGGATTTTAAGCAAATGTTTTGGAAAAAAAAGTGAATTCGTGTAATTTTAAGGAGAATAAACTACGCAATCATGCAGACTGTGTTAAACATGGCTGTAATTATCAGAGAAGAAGAAGCAGAGGTTGTGAGTTTGGAAAATAAAAAGTTTATTCTTGGAACTCTTAGCATATTAATCACAGAAATTTGTTTCTGTTTCTTTTTATGTTTTAAATAAAGCATGAAACACAATTTGAGTCAGTTTGGTCTTGTTGTAAGTTTAGGTTCTTCTATTCTATTCTATTGTAGTATATAAATATATTTATTATTTTAATTTAGCGGCAACATTATTAGATTCTGACCTTTCTGTAGTCGCCTCGCATGTTGTAGATTTATTCTGATTCCAGTTTAAGTCCAATAACCTTCATGGTTGTAGAGATATTCCACATTTATCATCATTTATAGCAGGAAATCTGAATAAAATGGGCTTAAGTGGTTAATTATTGAGGAAAAAAGGGCAGTTTTTGTGAAAATGAGACAGATTTTCTCAAATTTTGCCATTTTCCCTTAAACTTTTCTTACATATTCTCTTGTTCTCAAACATCTCCAACTATAAAACAAATAAAAACGGGTTTCACAGTGAGGATCTCCAGGGCTGGGCGGCGCCGCGGCGGCTGAAAAAGCCACCGAGCGTAAGTCCTAGAAAATCCCCTGCCCGGTGCTCAGGTTGACCACACAAGTCCTTCATTGAGAGGAAACAAACCAGGGCTGTGAGGGGCGAAGCGTCCACGTGGCGGCTCGAACCCGCCGCCTAAACACAGCCCTCGTCACACAGCGCTCATTCAGCGCCAGGAAACGGGCGGCGCGATGCGTTTAAGGGAGGCCGAGAAGATCCGACCACGGGGTTCTGTCCAGAGGAGTCAGCGGAAACCAGGGAGGATTTCAGTTTTATGCGTCTCGGTTAAGCTTCAGGAGCAGTTTGGACTAAAGGGCCTGAGCAGGGAAATAAAGGTTAAAATTAAACTACAAACTATGATCTCACCTCCTCTTTTCATGTGAAGAAACACATTTGAAACAGTTGGTCAAGCGATTAATTGATTAATCAATTAGTCTTCAATTATTCAATTAATCAACTATCTTGACAATCAATTTCAGCCTTTTTTTTTAAGAATACATTTCTGGTTCCATCTTTTCAAATGTGATGATTTCGTGGTTTCTTTAGTCGTCTATAATAGTAAACTGATGAAGAAACACTGATGAACATTTAATTAAGCAAACAACTAATCGATTATTCAATTCAATAATTGATAAATAATTAATCAGAATAGTTATTAGTTGCAGCCCTGAAGTACAATAAATGTCAGATACTTTAACACCAGTAATACAGAGCTGCTAGATTAATCGATTAGTCGCAAACTATTTTGACAATAAATTAATCAATTTGAGTCATTTTTTAATGACAAATGTCCAATTTCTCTGGTTCCAGTTTCTGTTCTCTGATTATTTCCTGGTTTCTTTATTCTTCTATAACAGTAAACTGATGATCTTTGGGTTGTGGACAAAAAAAGACATTTTAGAGCTGCAACGATTAATTGATTAATCAATTAATTGATTAGTTGTCAACTTTTACATTTATCAGACACTATTTTGATAAAAGATAAATTTATTTGATCAATTTTTCTAAGCAAAGTTGATCAGTTCCAGCCCCTTGTATATAATATGTGCTTGTTTTCCAGTATTTTATCAAATTTATTAACACTAGAGCTACAACGATTAGTTGATTAATCGATCAGTTACCAACTGTCACATTAATCAACAAATATTTTGATAATTGATTGATGGATTTGAGTCATTTTTTAATGATAAAATGTCCAAATTCTCTGGTTCCAGCTTCTGTTCTCTGATTATTTCCTGGTTTCTTTATTCTTCTATAATAGTAAACTGATGATCTTTGGGTTGTGGACAAAAAAAGACATTTTAGGTTCAATCTTCATCTTTGGGGAAACACTGATCAACATTTTAATGAATCAACTAATCAACAAATCGATTAATCAATATGAGTAATTTTTTTTATAAGAAAATTGTCCAAATTCTTCCAGCTTCTCAAATCTGAATATATTCTAATTCTTTATTCTTCTACAATAGTAAACTGATATGTGATAGACAATTTACATAATTCTATGAACTTATCAATTAATCATCTCAGTAATTGATAGATAATAGTTTTTAGTTGCAGCAAAAAAGTGTATTTTCAACAATAAGCGCCAGTCGTTCTATATTCTGTCAGTTTACTCTTGCACTTCACTCTAAAAGACTTGCTGCTGGACCGGGTTCTGGTCCGCGGGCCTCATGTTTGACCCCCCTCCATCCCTCTGGTCTGTTCTGGGTCACTGCCTGTCGTCTCGTTACAGGAAGCAGCGGGGACGGGTCCTCGACCCCTTTGCCAAGTGGCGTCTCTCGCCGGCTCGTTCCAAACGCTAATTAACGCCAACAACACGTTCCGCACATCTGGAAACATCGAAAACACGCGTGTGATGGGACGATGCTGAAAGGTGCGAGGTAGAAAAGCCGGGAAACGCTGAGTTCGTGTGTCTGATAGAGCGGTGACGTCCGCGGGGTCACATGACCATATGCGACGTTTAAAAGCCTCCTTTCATGGCGAGAGCGCTGGAGAGAACAGAAGACGAGACGCTTTATGGGAAGGGATTAACAAAAAAAATGTAAGAGGGCACTTAGGAAAAACGTCTTTTTTTTGTGGCTCTTTCCGCTAATTTCTCTGATGTTTACGACGTGGTTTTTCTGCAAGAGAACAACATGTTTGTTCTGCTGAAAGAAAGAAAGAAAAAAGAAAGAGAGCGATGCCATCATCCTGATTAGGACAATACTCAGATTAAAACAGCATCAGTTTAACCGGGGAAGTAACCACATTAAAGGTTCCGCATCTGCACTTTTCCGGGTTTCATTTGATTAATTTATTCATAATGTTAGTTTTAAATACCCCTAACATACTATATTTGCAAGTTAAAGTGCCAATTGTCTGTAGTTTTACTCTTTCTGCAACGTCTCTGCTGCAAATAAATATAATGAGAACTAGAGTTTATATCTGTACGTTTCTGGGTTTCATTTAATTAAAGAACAACATAAATTAATGGATTAAAAACCAGTGCAAAAATTCTGTAGTTTTACTCTCTCTGCAAATACAACTAGAACTAGAGTCTACCTGCACCTTCATATCTGCACTTTTCTGGGTTTTGTGCAATTATTAGAAAAACTTGTATTAATTTATTCAAAATGATGGACTTTTTATCCCTTTCTGACTTATTTTTTTAGCTCAAATTAGAAAAATAAAATGGAATAATTACCTTAATTATTTTTTCTTAATTATCTCTATTGGGAGATAATTTTTACCTATTTCAGGGTCTTTTTTTACTTGATTTTGGTCAATTTAGTCTTTTTTTTTCTTAAGATAAAGTCTTTTTATTCCATGTTATAGACCTTTTTTTATTCCTATGTTCTGTGAAGATTTTAGTTTTCACAGTGATTATTTTCCATGTGCAAAATGCATTTTTCAAGCATTTTAGTTGTAAAACGTGAACAAAAAAAACGATAAAAACAGACTGAAACTGAAAAAGAGCAACAGCTAGAGAGAGAAAGATGTGTGTGTGTGTGTGTGTGTGTGTGTGTGTGTGTGTGTGTGTGTGTGTGTGTGTGTGTGTGTGTGTGTGTGTTCCTGCTGCTCAGAGGTGGTTCAGGGCCCTGAAAGGCCACATTGTGGACGTCAAGGCCAGTCAGCATCAAAGGGCTAATTCAGGTTGAGAGGAGTCACACACACACACACACACACACACACACACACACACACACACACACACACACACACACACACACACACACACGCCCCACCCAACAGGACACGATGGTTTACTGTTCCTCCTCGCAGCCGAAGAACAATATTTGGAAACGACGTGTAAACCAAGAAGGAGGTCAAAGGTCAGGAGTAAAGCCGAGCGTTCCTCCTTCCCCACGGAGGCGACTCGTTGTCGTCTCCACTTCTCGTCCACGTTTCGTTTCTTCTGGTTGTTTTTTCTGGTTCCTAGCGCCCTCGCACGCTAACCTCGCATCAGCTCGGCACATATGTTTGCGTTTGGCTCCGTGAATGATATTGTTCACAAAAACCTTTTAATGCGTCGATTTTTCATCAGCGAGGAGTCGGGACGGGAAAGAAAAAAAAACATTTGGGTTTATTAGGGGCATTAATTACATTCACCAGAGCACATCACACAGTGTATGTTAGCGTGTGTGTGTGTGTGTGTGTGTGTGTGTGTGTGTGTGTGTGTGAATTAGTGAAGTTAGACACCAGGAGCTGTGCCACCGCGTCAGGGCGACGTTTAACGAGCTTCAATAACGTAACGTGGGCTTAACGAGCTCAATTAGGAATCTGTGCGGTCCCCATGGAAACAGCACCGGACCCCGGCAGCACCCTGGGCTCCGGGGACCCGGGTCCTGGACCAGATCAGAACAACCCAGGACCAGGAGGGATGGAGGGAGAACAACAGAAGAGGGGGGGGGGGTTGGCAACCGAGGAATAACCGGCTCCACTACCCGTTATTTACGATTTTGCGAAAAAATATGTATATATACGGGCCTTGACATGTGCTGGTTTAAGCAGGGGAACCTTTCGTGACCCCACGAGCTGATATGTGCTGCTTAAATCTTGGTGCGGACAGAGAAATTGTATTTTTAGTCCATTTTTTTCGGCAGTAACGTCATATTTAGTGTGTTTTTTTTGCCATTTCTATTATTTATTTCCGATCTTGGTCCAGAACGTAACTTCCTACACTCTAAAACAACGTTCAGCGTTTTCTTTTTTTTTGTTCTACCATTTTTCGGACTCCAGGATCTCGGCCCGACAATGACGGAGTGACCTTTAACAGATAAAAGCCTGATAAAGCTGCTTCCCTGTTCCACACACACACACACACACACACACACACACACACACGCAAGCGTATCTGATGACCTACTCTGACAAGTTGCCCCCCGAGGGATTTTAACACACACACACACACACACACACACACACACACACACACACACACACACACACACACACACACACACCGTCATCTGGCAGGTAGGGTATCACTGCACCCTGGGAGCTGGGAGAACAGGGTGGGGTGGGGGGGTGTAGAGGGGGGGTTGGGGGCGGCGACCTTAGCGGTCCCGTGGAGGTCACAGGTCCCCGGACGACACAGAGCGTCCATACATGCGCGGCGGGGTCGTCTTTCACCGTCCATCCGCAGGATTCTCCCAGGACCTCCAGCAGGTCCCTTCACTCCCGCCCTAAATATAGACCACCCCCCCCCCCCTCCCCTACCCTTTTTTTTTTTTCCCAGGATTCTTCGTGACGTCCCGTCGCGCTGCAGAGAATCCGGGACGGATCATGATTATAAATCAGGCTGTTAGGGGGAGTGAAACTTTAAAGACTCTCTGTGTGGGTTCAAATGGAAGCCTCCGTTAGCGCTAGCATGGCAACACGCAGCAAATCAACACAACAGCCCTTTAAATCACGCTCCAGGCTCCGCCCCCTCCTCCTCTTCCTCCATCAGCATCGTCATCATCCTCCACCTTTATATGAAAATGTCTAATAGCAGATGAACAGGCCTTTATTCCTGTTACTACTCTGTGCTTCGTGCATTTTAAACAAAGCAGATTCATTACTAAGCAGAATTTAAAGATTCACCCATTGTTCTCTTCTCTTGGGTTTTTCAGTCTAAAGTTGTGAAATATTTGTGGTTGCAGGTTCCAAAATCCACCTTTTTCCTTCTAAAAAATGACTCAAATCGATTAATCGGTTGGTTGATTGGTTCATTAAATGGTGTAAAAAGCGTTTCCCAAAGCTGAAGATTGAACCTAAAATGTCTTTTTTTTGTCCAAACTAAAGTGTGATGAGTCCAATTATTGATTGACACACACATGAAACGTTTTTAAGTAGAAAATGTCCAAATTTTCAGTTTCCAGCGTCTCAGATCCAGGTTAAACATCTTCGTCGTTGCAGCTTTATTTCTGACGATAAAGGTTCAAAAAGCCACGTATATGCTCTTTTTTCAATTGAGTGAAATGTGCAAATGATGCATTATTACATTAATATGGAAGAGTTTGGTGTCATTTTACGTTTTAAATAAAGTATTTGTATCTGCAGTGAAACATATTTTTACTCAGATTTAATTTTCTGTCCCTGTTAATGAGAAATTCTCCTTTTGTTAAACACAGATATTATCTATATATAATATTTCAGAAGTACAGGTTCAAGGAAAGGAACTAATTGTGTTTTAACAGTTTATTTGCAGGAAAAAATGATTCAAACTCTGCTTTTCATGATTATAATGTTTGCAGTATTTGCATAACTTGACCTTTTTGCTATTGTAAATACCAAACTATTACTGTGTGTTCTTCTCTTAAGTTAAATGACGCATTTATACCTATATGTCCTGCACATTACACACAATTTATATAAAAAATAAGCTGATTCTGACTCTTCTGTCGCATCACATGACTTTTGGGTTTATTATCATTTATAGGAAAACCGTCAGAAACACAGGCCTGGGGTTTAAGATGTTCAAAATCTGCTTTTAAAATGTGCATAATTCGCTGCTAAAATCTTGGTACGGACAGAGAAATTGTATTTTTAGCCTCGATGCGTGTTTAACGCCTCCCTGACTCGAAAAAAAAAAGAGAATAAAAGAAAAATCCTTCAAAATAAAAGCCCGTGACGACGTCACACCGCGGCTGGAAAAACAGAAACAGGCCGCACAGCGGGGGCTCTGATTAGAGGAGTCAGACAACAGAGCGGCAAAAAAGCACAGAAAAGAAGAAGATGCAGCACGCACACACACACACACACACGCGCACACACACACACACACACACACACACACACACACACACACACTTGCTATGATTTCATTTCATGTCAGCCTTGAGGGAGGGCTGAGCTCCACTCGCCTCCTCCTCCTCCTCCTCCTCCTCGCCCCCCCCCCGTGCCCCCCTCCTTGCACCCCCCCTCCCGGGCGAAGGCGGCGGCGATTAACGACGACGGGGAGAGTGTGTATAAGTGTGTAAGTGTGTGTAAGGCCCCGATCGTTGGAGCTAGAACTTGTGTAATACAATTACGGCGGCTGCAGAGAAACTGCTAATGTGCAGGCGGCACGGGAGGGGAGGGGGGGTGGGGGGGGGATGTTGGGGGGGGGCAGGTATTGAGTTTTCCTGCGCTTAATTCACTTTCCAGCGCACACACGGGTGCATTAGTTAGATTAGAGGGAGGGAGGGGGCGAGGATGGAGGATGGAGGATGGGTTGGGGGGGGGGTTGTTTAGCGGTGGCTGTCAATTACAACCCTGACCCCCGCGCTAAATGGCTATAGGGAAAGGAAAAAAAAATGACAAAAAAAAAGAAGCAGACAAAAGCCAGACGAGATTGGTAAAGACATGCCCCCCCCCCCCCATCACCCCCCCCCTCCTCCTCTGTTTGTAGATAACAAGTGGCGTGTTGTGGAGTAAACAATGGTCAACAAACAAATACAACACGGGAGCGGAACGCCAATAAAACTGAGTGCAGGGATGAGGGGGGGGCGGTCGGGGGGGGGGCGGTCAGGGGGGGGGGCCATCAGGAAGATTAGCGAGGCGATTCTATCACTAGAACGATGGGACGATACCGGCTACTTAAACATATGAAAACGGAGAGAAACTATTTGATTTTCCCTCCCTATTGAGGAGTCCGATGTAATTTAGGAGACTGATTGGGAATACAATAACTCAGACAACCACTCCCTGCCCCCCCCCCCCCCCCCCCACACACACACACACACCCACCCCTTCCTTTTTTTACTCTAATTTCATTGCAGGACATAAAAGGAGGACAAATAACTATAAAATGGAGGCTTCATTTTGAGGAATATGTGGAATTATGCGAAAAACGTCTAATAGCAGATGAACAGGCCTTTATTCCTGTTACCACTCTGTGCTTCGTGCATTTTAAACAAAACTGATTCATTACTAAGCAGAATTTAAAGATTCACCCATTGTTCTCTTTTCTTGGGTTTTTCGGGGCTAAAGTTGTGAAATATTTACAACTTTGGTTCATAGCAAGGTGTGAATATCAACCACATATCATCAGTTTACTATAATAGAAGACTAAAGAAACGAGAACCACAGAATTTGGACATGTTTCTTCTAAAAAGTGACTCAAATCCATTAATCTGTTATATAAAATTACCTTTTTATTTAAAAAATTACTATTATAGAAGAATAAAGAAACCAGGAAATAATCTAAATTCTTGGATGACTTAACTCAATTAATCGATTATTAAAATAGTCGGCATCTAATCAAATAACTTGACCTTTTATAATATTAAAATCTCTCTACAGTTGTGGACCTTTAGAATATTTTGTAAAAGCTGTAATAAGTAGAAGGGAACATTTTGAGAGTGTTAAAATCACCCACACACACACTTTTTACTCTAATTTCATTACAGGAAATAAAAGGAGAACAAATACCTATAAAAAATCCAGGCTTTATTTTAGGTTATATCTGATATTACAATAAATATTCTAATAGACGGGCTCAGGATTTTATTTCCTGTTATCAAACTTCACTCTGGACGTTGCACACATTAAATAAAGGATTTAAAGCTCCCACGTCGTTCACTTATCCTGTTTTTTTTGTCTAAAGTTGCAATGCCCCCAACTAAATATATTTATGGTTTCAGGTTCCTGAAGAAAAAAACGCCTCCGCGTATAATTCACCTCTCCTGGCTCCGTGAAGGTAGAACATTAACGTCGTAAAAACTCCACCTCCAGTTTCAGAGCGGTTTCCCAGATCCTGGCGTTGGCCCCGAGGTAAGACCCCCACCCAGCTACTGAGAGCCCCCCCCCCTCACTCATCCTGTCAGCTACCGGCCTAGCGAGGACCCCCCCTGTAGATAAAATAACGGGGATGTGCGTTATGCAGAACATCGTTGTTTTAACAAGCTGAAAATGGTAAAGAGACACGCTGATAAAGCACAGTTTAAACTGAAGGAAATCAGCTACACAGCTGAGTTTAAGACATAAGACAGGTGGTACGAGTTGGAGGAAAGACTGGATCAGTGGATCACAGAGCAGAGACTGGATCAGTGGATCACAGAGCAGAGACTGGATCAGTGGATCACAGAGCAAAGACCGGATCAGTGGATCATAGAGCAAAGACTGGATCAGTGGATCACAGAGCAGAGACTGGATCAGTGGATCTCAGAGCAGAGACTGGATCAGTCGATCACAGAGCAGAGACTGGATCAGTCGATCACGAGCAAAGAACGAGTCACAATTCGACTAACAGCAGTAAAGCAGCAGAAGAAATGAAAATTGAACATTTCCGTCTTGGTGCTTTCGTTTCGGTGCCATTTCTCCATCCAGACCAGGACTACGGTAGCACAGCAACTTCCAGCGGATTATAACGCATCATTTAGAGGAAAGTGACTCTGATGGTGAAGAAAGTGAAGCTGGCATGTTTGATGGAGATTTAGCTGCTGTTGGAATCAGAAACAGAGGATGAGGACTTTGATGGTTTGATTGATGACATTACCCCGCTCTATTTTTAAAAACACACACTTGTGTGCTTGTTTTATCCGTGTGTTTTACCATGATGATTAAAAAATGTTAGTACTTTGTAATCAATACTTAAATAAAGCACAACCAAACTCAGTTTAGCTCCCGCTCTAATTTGTATATATCTATGTGTGTATATATCTTTTTCTGTATATAAAACCCGTGCCCTATAGTTAGGTACCTCATAATACGGTACCCCTAGATGGCAGAGATGACGTCACTCGCGTCATGATTTGTGTTTATTATAATGGCTATAATCACTAAAGTGACTCCGCCCCTCACCTGGATTGTTTCAGCGCCACATCTGGAAAACGCAGCTCGTTTATGTTGTCATCGCTAACAGATCAGCAGACGATACATAGAGCGGGCGTGACTTCATCTCCTGAGATATTACATTCATAAAAAAAATAATTTCAATTAATGCTAATTGATTCGCCCTTAATTGATATTCAGCTCCACTTTATGATGCCGTTTGAATATTCCATAAAAAAATCTCTATAAGACATGAGGGTTGTTACTGGAAAACACAGCCTGAGTCTTTTTGTGTCCATCTCAATAATTAATTAAGAGTCTCTCTCTCCTCTGATTGGCTGTGAATAGAGGGTCGGCTTGACTGTATAGATGTGACATCATAATTTCAAAGAAGTGCTGTCGGCTCGCTCATTATTCTGATGGTAGTTTAATCAATCACTTACTGAAACGATTAATCGATTAGTTGTTTGGTTTATAAAATGGTGTAAAATCTTGATTATATATATTATCAGTTTAATTGTTATATAAGAATAAAGAAACTGGAGAATAATCAGAAGCTGGAACGAGAGAATTTGACATTTTCTTCTTAAAAATGGTTCAAATCGATCAATCGATTACAAAAATAGCTGCTGACTAATCGATTAATCATTGCAGCTCTCTCCGATTACAAAAACAGTTGGTGATTAATGTGATAGTTAGCAACTAATTGGACTATTACTGGCATTAAAGTGTTAAAATATCTGATACTTATTCTACTTTAGGGCTTTAACTAATGACTAAATGAGAATTAATTGATTAATCGATTAGTCGCTCGGTTCATAAAACAAGGTGAAAAGCCTGAAGATTGAACTTAAAATGTCTTTTTTTGTCCACAACCCAAATATCATCAGTTTATTGTTATAAAAGAATAAAGAAACCAGGAATTAATTCAAATTTCTTGGACATTTTCTTCTCTAGAAGTGAAATTCGACTCAATTTGATTAATCAATTATCAAAATAGTTGGCGATTAATTGATTAATTGACTAATTGACTGCATTTACATGAGCTTCCTGTAATAAATAAAACAGTAAAATCTTGCTTTCTACATTTTTTTGGACCTTTAAATAATACAAAGAGACTTTTAAGCAGAAGGGGAACAATCTGAACTTTTCACTGTGGCTCCAACACATTCGTCAAATCGCTGATTTACTCGTTCGGCCTTTGTCACTCGCGTCTACGTCGGGTTCGTTTGACTTTACGACTACGACCCCCCCCCCTCCCCCTCCTCCTCCTGGGCTCGACAGGCCCTGGAGAAATTCCTCCCGACAGTGTACTGCATTCTGTCAAGTTCTTATTAAAACAAACTCAGGCCAAAAAAAAGGAAAAAAAAGGAAAAGAGGAAAAATGGAAGCTGCAGTGTAAATATTCCAGCTCGGGTTTCTCCTGCTCTCGGCCCCTCAAACTCAATCAACGTGAAACAACTGCCAAGCAGGAAAAATGGCAGCTCAAACCAAAACCAGGTTGTGCTCGCTGGTATCTGGCGTTCCGCAGGAAAAAAAAAAGAACACAATGAGGTTCGGATTACCCCCACACGCCGAGTTTTCCCAGGAAAACCGCGGCTGGATGTGAATACGCGTAGAGAGTCGCCTCTTTCTGCTTTATCCTCACGGCGACACAAAGGCAGCCGGGAATAGCTGTGGGTTAAAGGATCCGGATCCTGGAGTTTTTTTTTCCTTCCCCTCATCCTGCCACGCAGCTTAGGAGTTTAGGAGTGGCTCCGCTATCTGCGTCTCGTTGGGTTTCCTCGCCCCCCCCTCTGGCCGGTTATCATTGTTTGGGTTGGCGGGGGTCTCGCCGCTAAATAAAACGTTTGGCACAGCAGAGACGTGATAACAGAGAGGGGGGGGCTGGAAAGCTGCAACGGATCGCGTCTCTTCATCCTCCACAAACACCAGTCAGTACATTTCTCTCATTCTGTTTATTCTGCTTTTCCTGCTTTGTTTTATTCCATCTTGTTCACATCACATCTTCCTCTTCCTCAGGTTTATTTTGACGCTTCTTTCCTTCCCATTAATCCTCTTATTGTATGAAATATCAGGTCGGTGGAAAGTCATGAAAAATGTCTCTTAAAAACTCTGGAAACCAAAAATTCACATTTTTTTGTCATTTTTTTTTACATGAATTTACCTGAAAAATAAATGTAATCCACCTTCAAAATAAAAGTATGTTTGTGTGTTTTGGATTTTCAGATGATAATTTGATGCATAAGCTTTTGTACAGTACTGCAATACTGTACAATGATACAAGCAACTTTCTGAATTCTAGACTTTTATCTGCCAACGTGTACTTTTACATAAAGTAAATGATGAAGGTAATTCATGCAATAAAATTTTTGTATTTTACGCACTTTTAAAATGGAGTACTTTTAGTAGTTAAAGAGTATTAGTAGTAAATGATCTGAGTACTTCTCAACTCAAATACTGTACTTGAGTGCAGTTTTAAGGTACTCCTACTCCATGTACAAATACCTCAATTCTGTACTGAAGTGCAGTTTTCAGCGACTTTTACCATTTTCCATTTTATGCTATTTTACACTCATTTTACACTATATTTCAGAAAGCAAATGTTATACTTTCTACTGCTACTTTTCAGATGAAACTTTTCTGCATATTTAAACTGGAAACCAAAAATTCACATTTTTTTGTCATTTTTTTTTACATGAATTTACCTGAAAAATAAATGTAATCCACCTTCAAAATAAAAGTAGTTAATAGCATGTGTTTTGGGTTTTTTTTCAAAACCGTTTTAGAGAATTAAACTGGTACCAAGTTTTTAGGATTTACACCACATGACGGTTTTATCATTGTCCCTATTAGTGTATGCAGTATACGCTGATGATACGAGCAACATTCTGAATTCTAGACTTTTATTTGCACACGTGTAAATGGACTTTTACATAAAGTAAATGATGAAGGTAATTCATGCAGTAAAATTTAAGAGAATTAAACTCGTACTAAGTTTTTAGGATTTACACCACATGACAGTTTTATCATTGTCCCTATTAATTGACATGTTAAAAAAAATGGTGTGAATGTTTAAATGGCCTAAATAATACGTATATTAAAATATTTATAGTTTCAAACACAATTAGGTTGTTGCACTATTTTTCTATATTTGCATATTGCTGCTGTATGGAAAAACATCATTATCTGAAATAGTGAATATTTTTTTATTTTATTTGGTGAAAATTTTGCAAAATTCTGAATGAACACAATGATGCTCACATGTCAAATGAGCTAATGGGACTGGTCATGTGACCTTATAATATGTATGTTCTTCAAAATAAAAGCCTAACTGTATAAACTGGGGGGTTTTTCCTTGTACAATGTGGGGGCGATCAGGGCGAAACTGTGATTTGTGATTTTTTCTTTTGGTGGTGGCTGGACAAATAAAACAGACTTTGACTCAGTAACTCTTCGCTGGACTTGTAAAAACAACAAAAAAAAGGAAAAGCGGAGTGATTTAGCGCGGCTACTCTCCGGCTGCGAGGGGCCTGAGGAATGTGTGCAGCAGCGGCTACTGAGGAAACTCATCAGGAGGTTTGATTTAGCGGCCTCCTGGTCCTGGTCCTGGTGCTGGTCCTGGTCTTGGCCCCCCCACCATCACCACCCCCAGCGTAGCCTCCCCTGCTCCTACCTGACGGATCGGCTTACCCCGCGTCGCCGCTGAATCGTCGGTTTCCGCTGCACGCCGCCCGTTACGCCGGGTCGGTTTACAGCGGCGAGACCGCAGCGCGGGGGGGGTCAGAGGTCACGGAGGGACGGGAATTACAGGAACAAGGCTATTGTCTGGCTGAGCTCACCCTCAACCCCCCCAAATTATCAGAAAACTTCTAGTTTTGCTCTACTACACTGATGTAGGTCGCCAGAAATGCTAATAAAAATAAATAAATATTCCGTATGCTCTACCAAAACGCTGCCCCTGGTAGTTTCACTTTTTTTTTTAAGAACACAAATTAGCACAAGGATGGAATAATTGGTTCCAAGTAAAAATAAAAAGAGGTTCATGCAAATGAAGGCTTGTGTCCTGCATACGGATGTGGTGATAAGGAAGTAACAAAGTACTTTACATTTAGTTTTGAGGTACTTTTACTGGGATTATTTTCCATTTTATGCTACTTCACTACATTTCAGAAAATAAATATTCTACTTTTTACTCTACTATAAAAGTTTGACATAAACATATTTAAACATCCGTTTACAGTTGTGAGTACTTACAGTACTACAGTATTTGCTGATGATACTTCTCTACAAGTAATATTTTGAATTCAGGTCTTTTATGTGTGGATGAGTATTTCTACTTTTACATAAGTAAATGATGTGATACACAAGGTAATTCATGTAGTAAACTTTAAGTACTTCACGCACATTTTAAATCAAGTACTTTTAGTTGTTAAGGGGTATTAGTAGTAAATGATCTGAGTACTTTATTTATTATGAGTATTAGTAGTAGATGATCATAGTACTTTGTGAGTACAAAGTTAAAGACTGTTGAGTTTATATTTAAATACTATTTACGGATAATGCTTCTCTACTCTAATATTGTACTTGAGTGGTTTTGAGGTACTTGTACTCCAAGTATAAATACCCCAATACTGTATTTAAGTGCAGTTTTTAAGTACTTGTACTATTTTCCATTTTATGCCATTTTACATGTCACTCCACTACATTTCATAAAATATACTTTACTATACTTTTTTTTTACTTTTTAATCCACAGCTTTAGTAAATTTTCAGATGATAATTTGATGCATACACTTTGTACAGTACTGCAATACTTCAAGTACTGCAGTATTCGCTGATGATACAAGCAACTTTCTGAATTCTAGACTTTTATTTGCCAACGTGTACTTTTACATAAAGTAAATGATGAAGGTAATTCATGCAATAAAATTTTTGTATTTTACGCACTTTTAAAATTCAGTACTTTTAGTTGTTAAGGAGTATTAGTAATAGATGATCATAGTACTTTGTGAGTACAAAGTTAAAGACTGTTGAGTTTATATTTAAATACTATTTACTGATAATGCTTCTCTACTCTAATACTGTACTTGAGTGAAGTTTTGAGGTACTCGTACTCCATGTACAAATACCTCAATTCTGTACTGAAGTGCAGTTTTCAGGTACTTTTATTTTACTCAGGTACTATTTTACACTCATTTCAGAAAGCAAATGTTATACTTTCTACTGCTACTTTTCAGATGAAACTTCTTCTGCATATTTAAACTTTTGTACACTTGTGAGTACTTTAAGTACTGCAGTATTCGCTGATGATACAAACAACATTGTGTATTCAGGACTTTTATTTAAAGTTTTGTTGCTTGTGATTAAAATGCTTGACATTTGTAAAAGTTCAGCCAATATTAAATAAATTTAAAAAAAAAAAGTATAAGTACTTTTTAACAAGTTTTTACATAATAATACCATGTTCTGTTTAATATATATATATATATATATATATATATATATATATATATATATATTTTTGTGTAATTGTATGTTTGTGTTAGTATAGTTAGTGTTAATTGATAAAGATGTAAAAAATTTGACTTTTCTCAGGTTTTGTGTTCGTTAGATAAGTGGCCATTATATAAGTTTTCTATAGTAAATTCTATATATTACAGTGTTTTTTATTTTTAATTACATTTACTCCATTAACTTTATCAACAAGTAAAGACTCGTCACAAAAACCTTCCTCCTTTTTTCCCATAATCCCGCTCACAGACAAACAGCCTGAGCTGGTTAAACCTCAAATAGGATCCTTCGTCCGTGTACAGAACAGGGTCGATTCTGATGTTTGACCCGCTTGGTTCAGCGAGGGGAAAAAAAAGAAAAGAAAAGTTTCCGTGCTTGAGAGCAATCATCACAACAAGCTCCATTATCCACGTCCTGCCTACTGTTTAGTCAGCTCCTTGAAAACGCACAGCTGGAAGCTCTTCACTGCCCAAACTCACACAAGTTGATGCGGATCCAACTTCGTGCTGTTTTTACCGAGCTTAAAAAAAAACTAGAAAACGCCGTGAATGAACGCGGAACGTTCACAATCCTGACATTTACGGTGGTGGACTTTTTTTTTCTGACATTATCAACCTCATCTCAACCGGCTTCATTAAAAGGGGAAGAACGTAAGAAGTAGTAGTAAATAGTAAATGATCTGAGTACTTTATGAGTACAGAGTGAAGGGGAGGAATGTTGAGTTTATATTCAAATACTATTTGCTGATAATGCTTCTTTTGAGGTACTTGCAAATACCTCAATTCTGTATTTGAGTGCAGTTTTTACGTACTATTTTACAGTAATTTTACACTACATTTCAGTCATATTTTCTGCTCCACAGCTTTAGTGACTTTTCAGATGTAAATTTGCTGCATAAACTAAGATATTTAAACTTTTGTGCCGTTGCGAGTACTTTAAGTACTGCAGTATTCGCCGATGATACAAACAACATCTGAATTCACGACTTTTATTTATAAATGTGTATATGTACTTTTACATAAAGTAAATGATGAAGGTAATTCATGTACTTTGTGAGTTTATATTTAAATACTATTTGCTAATTATGGTTCTCTACTTAAATACTGTACTTGAGTGCAGTTTTTACGTACTATTTTTTTCTGGAAAAAACACAAGTCGTAGCAACTCGGTGTGTGTGTGTGTGTTTGTGTGTGTGTGTGTGTGTGTGTGTGTGCGTGTGTGTGTGTGTGTGTGTGTGTGTGTGTGTGTGTGTTTTACATGTTAGGACACAAATTAGCACAAGGATGGGATAATTGGTTCAAAGTATAAACAAAAAAAAATTCATGCAAATGCAGCTTGTGTCCTGCATACGAATGTGGTGATAAAGAAGTATGAAGTACATTTACTCAGATACTGTACTAAAGTGCAGTTTTGAGGTACTTTTACTTGGATATGCTACTTTACACTTCACTCCACTACATATCAGAAAGTAAATGTTATACTTTCTACTCTACTATGAAAGTTTGACATAAACTAGGTTGTGAGTACTTACAGTACTACAGTATTTGCTGATGATACTTCTCTACAAGTAATATTTTGAATTCAGGTCTTTTGTGTGTAAATGAGTATTTGTACTTTTACATAAGTAAATGATCTGATACACAAGGTAAATCATGCAGTAAACTTTGAGTACTTTCCGCACTTTCAAAATTCAGTACTTTTAGTTGTTAAGGAGTATTAGTAGTAAATGATCTGAGTACTTTGTGAGTACAAAGTTAAAGACTGTTGAGTTTATACTTATTTTTTAAATACTATTTGCTGATAATGCTTCTCTACTCAAATACTGTACTTGAGTGCAGTTTTGAAGTACTCGTACTCCAAGTATAAATACCCCGATGCTGTATTTAAGTGCAGTTTTGAAGTATAAACTTTTGTACAGTACTGCAATACTTTAAGTACTGCAGTATTCTCTGATGATAAAAGCAACATTCTGAATTCTAGACTTTTATTTGCCAACGTGTACTTTTACACAATGTAAAGGATGAAGGTAATTCATGCAGTAAAATTTTTGTATTTTCCGCACTTTTAAAATTCAGTACTTTTAGTTGTTAAGGAGTATTAGTAGTAAATGATCTGAGTACTTTGTGAGTACAGAGTTAAAGACTGTTAGTTATATTTAAATACTATTTACTGACAATGCTTCTCTACTCTAATACTGTACTTGAGTGCAGTTTTTAGGAACTTTGACTCCAAGTACAAATACTTCAATTCTGTACTCGAGTGCTGTTTTCAGGTACTTTTACTATTTTCCATTTTATGCTATTTTACACTCATCACACTATATTTCAGAAAGTAAATGTTATATTTTCTACTCCACAGCTTTAGTGAATTTTCAGATGAAACTTTGCTGCCTAAACTAAGATATTTAAAGTTTTGTACAGTTGTGAGTACCAAAGAAAATTAAAAAGAAAAAACGCCGTACAGTTGGCCCTTTTTCTCTGGAAAACACACAAGTGGTAGCAACTTGGTGTGTGTGTGTGTGTGTGTGTGTGTGTGTGTGTGTGTGTGTGTGTGTGTGTGTGTTTTACATGTTAGGAGTCATAAAGCAAGCCTTCACCATGGGGCTTCTGTCTGGGCCTCATTTAAATGAGAAGCATTGAGCTCGCCCCAGTTAAAACACTGTCTGCCAGTACTCTGGTCACTCGGGACTGATCATGGAGATATGGCACACACACACACACACACACACACACAACACACCACACACACATGCTGCGCAAACACAGGAAAGTGCTGACACCCAACAGCAATCTCGAGTTGCAAACTATTACTGGACTCGCGGTAACAAAGCCCAAAGTGTAAGAGGGGGGGGGGAGGAAAAGAAAAAGGTCAAGCAGTAGGATGTGAGGGGTCGCGGCGGTTCAGCTCGCCTCCGAGAACTCACCAGAAAAACTAAAAACTAGAAAAACCCGCCTTCAGCTTTTTCAGCTTCGACAGAACCTGGCTGCAAAGAAAATGTTTTTTTTCCCTGAGATGCTGTTGATGGATTCCACAGTGTTTGCTGCTGAGACTAGTACAGAGAGTAATTGCACACGTCTTCAACAGTCAAGCCTGATTTCAACATCATTTATATATATAAATATATATATATAAAAAGATTTCCCTCACAAAGCATGCCCTGCCAGGAGCTTTCTATATCATAGTCATTTGTTGGATGTGATTTGCAGTTTATTTACGCATTCTAACGAAACACAAATCAATTATGGCTTCAGACTTTCTTGTGTCCTATTTAAGTCAAAACTGAAGTGAATCACTAATTTGTGAGTGGAAGAAAATAAACAAATCCCTTGTATTTGACAGGGTAGGAATCATTTTGGGTTTAAGTGTACCGTATTTGCGCTACTATAAGTGCACATTAAACTCTTCTATTCTCTTCAAAATGCGTGGTGCGCCCTATCTATGTATGTAGGGGAAGTGTGGGCATGGATTGTAGATAAAATAACGGGACTCGATCAGTGGATCACAGAGCAAAGACTGGATCAGTGGATCACAGAGCAACGACTGGATCAGTGGATCACAGAGCACAGACTGGATCAGTGGATCACAGAGCAGAGACTGGATCAGTGGATCACAGAGCAGAGAACAAGTGGGAGAAGCGTTCCGATGTTTTGACTAAAAGCAGTAAAGCAGCAGAAGAAATGAAAATTGAACATTTCTGTCTTGGTGCTTTCGTTTCGGTGCCATTTCTCCATCCAGACCAGGACTACGATAGCGCAGCAACTTCCAGCGGATTATAACGCATCATTTAGAGGAAAGTGACTCTGATGGTGAAGAAAGTGAAGCTGGCATGTTTGATGGAGATTTAGCTGCTGTTGGAATCAGAAACAGAGGATGAGGACTTTGATAGTTTGATTGATGACATTACCCCGCTCTATTTTTAAATACACACACTTGTGTGCTTGTTTTATCTGTGTGTTTTACCATGATTAAAAAATGTTAGTACTTTGTAATCAATACTTAAATAACTCAGTTTAGCTCCCACTCTATTTCTGTATATATCTATGTGTGTATATATCTATGTGTGTATATATCTATGTGTATATATCTATGTGTATATATCTATGTGTGTATATATATGTGTATATATCTATGTGTATATATCTATGTGTGTATATATCTATGTGTATATATCTATGTGTATATATATCTATGTGTATATATATCTATGTGTATATATATCTATGTGTATATATCTATGTGTGTATATATGTGTGTGTATATCTATGTGTATATATCTATGTGTATATATCTATGTGTATATATATCTATGTGTGTATATATCTATGTGTATATATCTATGTGTGTATATATCTATGTGTGTATATATATATGTGTATATATCTATGTGTATATATCTGTGTGTATATATCTATGTGTATATATCTATGTGTGTATATATCTATGTGTATATATCTATGTGTGTATATATCTATGTGTGTATATATCTATGTGTATATATCTATGTGTGTATATATCTATGTGTATATATCTATGTGTGTATATATCTATGTGTATATATCTATGTGTATATATCTATGTGTATACAGTAATCCCTCGTTTATCGCGGGGGTTACGTTCCGAAAATGACCCGCGATAAGTGAAATCCGCGAAATAGAAAACTTTATTTTTTTTTTTTACAATTAGCAACTATTACATGTATACAAATACAGTGACTCACGTGTAGGCCGTTTCACTGCTCTTCAGACTGGATGAAGGTGCGGGAGGGCATTCGTTTCCAAAATAAGGCGGTCTCATCTATGTTAAAAAACTTGTTCAGGCTTATATCCCCCCTCCTCAATGATCGCCTTGAATTTATTGTTCACGAAGGCTTCTGCCTCAGCGGTATCCGCAGACGCCATCTCACCGTGCAGACAAACATTTTTAAGTCCAAAGCGTTTCTTAAACTTTTCAAACCAGCCCTTGCTTGCATTAAATGCGCTTGGCACTTTGTCAGCAGCACTTGCTGGGGGCCTGGCCAACTTAATGTAAATTTGCCAAGCTGTTTTATGTACGTACACATAACTGCACGAGACGACAAAATGATAGCACAATTCGTAGCATGTTTTGATACAAGAAGCGCGAGTGAGTTTTTAGCGAATCAGAATGCAGAACACAATGCACCAAAAAAAAGCGAATCCGCGATAAGTGAACCGCGAAGTGGCGAGGGATCACTGTATATCTATGTGTGTATATATCTATGTGTGTATATATCTATGTGTATATATCTATGTGTGTATATATATATGTGTATATATCTATGTGTGTATATATCTATGTGTATATATCTATGTGTGTATATATCTATGTGTATATATCTATGTGTGTATATATCTATGTGTATATATCTATGTGTGTATATATCTATGTGTATATATCTATGTGTGTATATATCTATGTGTGTATATCTATGTGTGTATATATCTATGTGTGTATATATCTATGTGTGTATATCTATGTGTGTATATATCTATGTGTGTATATATCTATGTGTATATATCTATGTGTGTATATATCTATGTGTATATATCTATGTGTATATATCTATGTGTGTATATATCTGTGTGTATATATCTATGTGTGTATATATCTATGTGTATATATCTATGTGTGTATATATCTGTGTGTATATATCTATGTGTGTATATATCTATGTGTATATATCTATGTGTGTATATATCTATGTGTGTATATTAACCCTACCCTATAGTTAGGTTCCTTATGTGTGTGTTAAATACATTAATGACACACAGAACTGAGACTGACCCTTTTAGTACGGAGCCTTATGTTTGTGAAAATACTGTAATAATAATAATATAATAAAACATCCTCTCCAGACGCCTTTTGCAGCAGATCCGTCATCAGCAGCTCGTCGTGATGGCTGACGCTTTGATTCAGCAGCTCGTTCTGACCAGTAAAACAACAAGTTCACAGGCCGGCGTGGTGACACACACGTTTTAATTCTGCCCTCTGGTGATGGTCGGCTCTGTTTAAAAAAAGTGTGTTTGGCAGCTCCAGAGATAACAGATGGAAGAAAAATGAGGGGAATTATGAGAAAGATTGATTTTTCCCCAGGATGAATGGGTGCAGTGTTCACACAGATTTATCTGAAACAGACTTTCCTCGGACTCTGTTATTATTAAATAAATAAACACACACACACACACACACACACACACACACACACAAAGCAGAGCGCTCAGAAGAAAGAAAGAAAACAGAAGCAAAAGGAGGACGGACATATTCAATGTGCTGATGAGAAAACAACAAGTACATTTACTCAAACACTGTCATGATGTAAATGTGTATTCGTACTTTTAGTAGTTTATGCACATTTTAAATCATGTACTTTTACTCGTTAAGGATTATTATCAGTGAATAATAATGTACATGAGTTTCTTTTCAAATAAATACTATTTGCTGATGACGCATCTCTATTTAAATATAAATCTATTTAAATAAATTTATTTACTTTTAAGATAAAGATTTGACATAAAATATTAGATTTAAATATTTGTACTGTTTTAATTGTGAGTACTTTTAGTACATATAGGTAATAATAATAATTCTCATCATTTTGCATTTGTGCTTGGTGATTTTATTTATTCCGCAGCATTTAAAGCCGAGGGAATTACCTAACTTTTGTTTTAAAATAACGATTTTTTACTTGCTAATGAGTATTTTTAGAAGACAGTATTTGTACTATTACTTAGGTACTCGGTGGTGTATTTCCTCGTGCTGCAGATGTAACTAAAACGCATCTATGGGTGGATATGATTATTTTTTCAAAAGGCGAAGGAAAAAAAAATCAAATGTCTCTTTCGGTAATTTGCCTCATCTAATGCCCCCCCCCTTCCCCGACGTCCTGTAAAACTTTATTCCTCCAGAAGAACAAGTACAAGCATTGTCCTTTTTTTTTTTAGGCGTCCCAAGCTCATCTTTAAGGAACCATAATGTGAACCAGAGGCAATAACTTCTCTTTGTGGCGTCCTCTCGAAGCACGAAGCCGACGCAGGAATGGAGCAAACAAGAGAATAGAAGAGGAGGAGGAGGAGGAGGAGGGGGGGTTGGGTGGTGGTTGGGAGGCGAGGGGGGGGGGGGGGGGATGAAGTCCTTCATTTGAGTACCCATAAAAAACAAGGAGGCACAAACATTTATCTGTGGCCAGGCTTTCATCGGGGCGCTTTAAGAGCACAAGAAATAACAGAGACCGAGATGCTGATAAAGTGGAGACAGGAAATGGGGAGCGTGGGTCTCCTGCTCTCATGTTTCAGCTGGGACCAGTGCTCCCATGCCCCCCCCCCTCCTCCTTCCATTCTGCTGACATACATAGACCACAACCCTCCCCAACCAGACATTAGTGCAGCGTCTGGAAACCACCACCCTGCTCGCCGTGCAGGGATGTGACACATTCAACAACAAGATGAGGGAAAAGAGCCTCGGCCTGCAGCTCCATAGAAAAAAAATAAATAAAAAAAACGCGTTTGCTGGAAACTTTCCATGGGAATTAACGGCGATAGACGTGAACGGGAGCAAATCCAACATTTACAAAATTGAAGGTTGGGCCTCGACTTAAATAGAGTCAGAGGGGAGTAAATGGAAGCGTAATCCTAAAACAAGCAGATTTACAGAGATAGGTTGACATTTTTGGGTAAATCGCCCGTGGTCAGGATTCCCATAGAAATTTAACCATCCTCACGTTCTTTGCATGAACATCTTTCAGTCAGGTAATAACATCCAGGTTCCAGTTACAGGTTTTCTTTTGCCTCTTTTGCGTAGTTTATTCTATTCAAACCCACATTAATTCACAATTTCTTTCTTTTCCCATTAGATTTTAAAAATTTGTGTAAAATTCACTTGACAAGTCAATGCAAACACAACTATAAACCATAAGACATGTATGATTCACATCTATAGAAACTGTCAGACATCAGTTCTACACTATGTACTATGTACATTAATATTTCTAAAGTGCATTTTACCATCCTCTCTAGGGCTGCAAAAATCCAGTTATTTTCAAAATTTCCATAGAATATTGTGGGAATATGTGAGAATAACCAGGATTAAGTAAGAAATTTTAAAAAATGTATTCAGAGCTAAAATAGAACATGTGTACATGTATGATTGCATAGTTTATTCAATTTTAAATCACAGTAATTCACAATTTCTTTCTTAATCGTGCTAGATTTTTTTTTTTTTAAATGCACAAATACACTTGACAAGTCAATGGAAACACAACTAAAGACCTTAAGACTTCTATAGAAAATGTTAGACATCAGTTTTAGCCTATGGACAAGAGTGAATTTGACTAATCAAATACATTATAATTTCTACAATGTGTTTTACCATCCTCACTATGGTTGCAAAAATACAGGAATTTTCAAAATTGGAAACTTTCCACAGGATATGGTGGGAATACGTGAGAATAAACAAGAATAAATCTAAAATTTACTAAATTGAAGGTTGGGCATTGGCTTACATGTAGATAAGGTTGGAGTAAATGGTAGCGTAATCCTGGCTAAAACAAGATTTAAAGGGATAGTTTAAAATTTTTGTGTAATTCGCTGATCATCATGGTTCCCATAGAAATGTAACAATCTTACAGTCAGGTATTAACATCCAGTTTTTAGTTACAGGTTTTCTTTTGTCAAACTAGAAAAAAAAACACTCCAGCGTATAATCAATTAGAGCCCAACAGGTGATTATTAAGGTGTTCAGAGCTAAGTTAGGACATGTTTAACATGCGTGATTTCATAGCTTACTCTATTCAAACTCGCAGTAATTCACAATTTATTTGTTTTTCCCGCTAGATTTAAAACAATTGCTCAAAGTTTCATTGACAAGTATAAATTACATCTACAGAGAATGTCTGGCATCAGCTTTATACTATGCACAAGAGTGAATTTGACTATTTATTCAAGTATTAGTAGTTTAGTAGTTAATTCTAGAATATGTTTTACTATCCTTGCAATTTACAGGGATTTTCTGAAACATTATCTGCAATGCAAAGTCCAATGCATATTAAATAATCCCACAAACAGCTCCAATCTAAATAAATCTCTAAATAGTGGTTAGCTGCAGCTACTACTGATATTATATTAAACTATTTATTATTGTATTGATGATGTGGATATTGATGATATATATTGATGCTGTAACAGGAACATTGGGTTTTACTGCAGATAAAAATACTATTTATTTTTACAAAAATTTTCTTAAACTGTTTTTTAGGGTCACACCACATCACAATTTGTGCATTTTCCCCAATTATTAATGAATTTCTTATAAATAGATATTGATTCTTTACCAGTAACATTGTGTTTTACTACAGATAAAAATACTCGTCAATTTCTACCATTTTTACAAAAGATTATTTTGTGCTATTTTTGACAGAAAAACAAAAAAGGATGTAATTCTAATTTTTTTGAACTGGTACCAAGTTGTTAGGGTCACACCACAATTATTGATGATTTTCTTTCAACTATATAGTGATTCTGTAACAGGAACATTGGGTTTTACTACAGATAAAAATACTTTATTTAGTGTTGGAGCTCAGGTTTAACATGTGATTTATGGATAAAACCATATCAGGCACCTGTATCAGGAGGGTTTGGAATTTACCAAATGTTCCGCCCCTTTGCAACCCTAGATGTGTCTGCTTTAACACACACACACACACACACACACACACACACACACACACACCGGCCCTGAGTATGGCTTATTACACATGAGCGCTGCTCCTATTCTTCATATATATATTTGCTTTTAGTCCCATTCCGCTGGCGAGGCTGCGGCTTCCGAGCACAAGACGGGGGCAGAGCCAGGATTATGGGTTTTAGCTCCAGTCAGTCGGGAGTCAGAACAGAGGCGAGAGATAGCAGCTGCATTTCCATTTCAGACAGGAAAAAAAAGAAAAAAGCAGCATTTCCATAGAGACGTGAGAGGTCCAGGTGACCGCCGCCGCCACGCTGCCCGTGTGACTCAGGTGTCATGAGTCACCGCTGATATCATCTCCATCATTGCCGCCTCGGCGCCGCTTTCGCCCTCCTCTCATTAGACCCCGAGCGCGACTTTAAATATCAAAAGGTGCCACGACGGCGACTGATCGGGGGCAGAAAGAGACGCCGTTTCAGACTCACACCTGAGCTGTAATTGGGTCAAGTCGCTGTCAAAACTTTTTTTTTAAATACAGTTTTAAGAAGCATTCATTATGTCTCTCAGAATGTACATTTTGCATTCAGGTTTAAATGTCCATTTGCTGACAATTTGTTTTTCGCAAAAAATCTCAATTTGTGCAAAAAACGCAAATGGTTAAATCGTGTGACCTGAAAAAGAGTGTTAATTCTATATAATCATTCGACCTAGAATATAAAACTAGTTGATGGGTTGTGTTTGTAATTTTTTAAGACAGTTAAACCATCTGGTTCCAGGTTTTTAGGGTCACACCACATGGCAGTTTTGGCATTTTCCCCAATTACTGATTATTTTCTCTTAAATATATATATTGGTGCTTTACTGTTAACAGTGTGTTTTAATACAGTTAAAAAATACTTTAGTGTTTATAGCTGGAATTTTCTCATGTATTATATATGAATAAAACTCAAGGCTGCTGCTGTGTATCAGGAGCTTTAAGATTTTAACAGGTTAATCTATTAAAAATCGTTCAATGAAAAGTAAAGTTTTGACTTTGATAGTTAGGAGGGAGCTGGATGGTAAAAGGTAAAAATGTCATCAATGTCCATAACTATTGATGATTTGGGGATATCTCGTGCTTAATGACCTACTTTTAACACATAAATGTAGAGATGGGTGATACAGCTAGAACATATATTGGTATAAAACATCATATATCAGTGGATGGGGATGATTATTGATCATTTTCAATAACAACCTGAAGTAAAAAGGCTGATTTGTCTGTTAAACGGCGGGCTGTAGGATTCAATGATTGATCCTTTATCAAGGGAAATACGCTGTTTATGAGCCAAGGTTTTTCCTTCTGAATCCTTGAGCGGAACGGTCAATATTATATCTAATTATTTTCTTATTGTATTGATAATCAGGAGATTAGCTTTGGATCTACGGGGTCATATTCAGCACAATGGAAGGTTGTGAAGTATGTTTCACTGCCTCTGATGCTCAAACAACATTTGTTTTCATCTTTATTTTAACAAATACTATATATATACACAACACAAACAGAAAGAATTTCCAGTGTTTGATGTAAGCTTCTGTGATCTGAAGTCTCTGATAGAAATTGTGCAATTACAGTTAAAGGAACTAAGAGCATCATATTTCCCAGTGAAACTAATTATTTGAGATTGGAACAGTTACAAGGGGGATTTAAACCAAATCCTCAGGGTTTGATTGGGCCACAAGACAAGTGGGCGGGGCTTGTTGGAAGTTGCCTCAAATCAAAATTGAATGTGTGAACTTTTGCCCCCAAAAGTTTAGAATGCGTCACCAAATGTTGGAAACTGTTTTACAGGACGAAAATGAAAGACGTAATAAATGAACAATTAACACAGAGAACCCAGAATAGGGCCTTCACTAAGCCTCTAAGAGCAGTCGTCCACTTTCTGGAGGAATCTAAAGGTGGATTTCGCAAACTTTGAGCATGCTGCTACTGGGCTCTGCAGACCAACAACCGAGATAAGCTCGGATTATCTCACATCTTCAAACTGCACGCAGAGCATGCTTGGCCTGAATTCTTGGCCCGACTGCTGGAGCTTCTCTTATCTCTCCACGTCGGGCCCGTCGCTGCAGCTTCCTCAGCCGTTCCACGCTCCACGCTGGGCCCGAGGAACCGAGGCTGCGGGGAACGCAGTTAAAGGACGTTGGGGAAATAACAGCATTCCCACTGACTCAGCCTTTTACTGCTCACCAGCACTTTGAGCTTTTTATAGTATCCATGCGCCTACATGAGAGCACCAGCATTCCAGGAGCATCTCAAACCCTCAGAAAACCGGCTATTCTGCCCCATAATCCTCTTTGCTAGGTAGAAGAGCAGGAACATGTACGGCAGCAGAATAGGAGATTTGATTTTGCCTCGAAAAATGACACTAAAATGCTGATATTTATCACACAGGTATAAAAGAAACATGAAGACATGCAGCTTAAGAAGAGTACATTGCTAACTTATCAGGACGTGTACAGTTTACAGCATGAATATGAAATGTCCAACGTGTTTTTTATTAGAGTTAAGACAAAATTATATTTGCAGGTAGGGCTGGATGATAAAAAAAATGTGTTTATACTGATACATATAGATAATTATTGATGATTTTCTTTTAAATATTTAGACCTACTTTTAAATGTATAGGTGAGCAACATAGCTAGAATATAAAATATTTCGTATCAGTGGGTAACAATGAATATTGATCATTTTTAATAAGGACAAAAAATGAAAAAAGGCTGAATTTTACCAATTTGTAATATTAGTTGATTTTTTGTTTGTCTATTAAATGACAGGCTGTTTGATTTATTGATTAATGCATTTATCTTGGCAGCGAATGAGGACAGCGAGTTACTCAGGTAATAAGAGAACATCATCAGCATATAAAGAGAGTTACGTATTTTCAAGGAAAATAAAATGTTTATGAGCCAAGGAGGAGCAAAACCGGTTTGTTTTTACACAAACTTTGAGTGAAACTGTACTGCAAAAACTCAAATCAAGTAAAAACATCTTGGTTTGGTAAAATTAGTTCACTATTGCATTGAATTATTATCTTATTGTACTGGTAGATAGAAGATGGACTATTCAATATTACGCTCATTTTACCAAAATCAAGATTTCAATTTCAATATTATATTGAACTACTTTCTTGTATTGTATTGTATTGATGATATAGATGTACTGGTACTGTTTCATTTGTCAGACCTAGTATTCCTGGTCCACATTAGGTACATTTCTTGAGAGGGTGTGTATGTGTAGCCTCTAAGCGGATGTCTGCATACCTCTATTTTTTTAAGTGACCGAACAAACTTTGTATAGCACATTCAGCCCTTTAGTTACCTGTATTTATAATGACATCTTCTTGACTGATTCCCCGTTAGCAACGCAAAAAAAATGCAGGAGGACATTAGCGGTTGAGTGTAGGGGGGGGGAGGCCACGATGCCAAATTAAAGGGCAGGAGTGGAGTGTGTACTTATACTCGCTCATGATGTGCTCTGTCAGGCCTGCTGCTTATAATGGCATGAGAAGGGCCACTTAACTCGTAATCACTTCTCTCTCCCCCTTTGGCTCTGTCCTCCTCTCCATCTCCCCCCCTCCGCCCCCCTTCAACCCCTGATTTCCTGACTCTTGGCTCTGATCTCTAATCATAAATGAACTGTAGCTCAAGAGCAGGGACAGTGGTCCACACCCCCTCTCCCCTTGGCTGGGATCCTGTAATCACAGGGCTCTTGGCGAGTGAGAGGCCAACAAGCCTTTGAATGAGAAATGACTCCTCTAATGCATCAGCCATCTCAACTTTGAAGAGCCATTTTCTGGCAGAGGGGAGGATATCACAGGTAGGAAATCAGGTCACCGCCGCCATCATCTTCTCCACGATCATTACGACCAATCTCATCCGGCAGTGATTGAAAGTGGGCACCTTTTATACAATTATTTTCATTTCGCAGCGCGAGGGACTAAAAAGTAGGACTTGCCACAAAAATGCCACAGTTATAATCGTCCTCTCGCCCGGGAAAAATGACAGTATAGGTCGGAAACACGGTCGAAAGCAACCTATAGTTAAGTTTTGCGAGACAGACGCCATCGAGTCTCGTGACACGGGACGATCGGCGCTCGCCTGGGGATTTACGAATGCGGGGCGGTTGTCGGTTGACGCCTTAACGGAAACGCCGTCCTCCTGCTGAGTGAAACTTATGATTCCTCCAACGTCCTCAGCCGGACAAATGCATCATGTCCTAATAAAGGACGGCTTGTTTGGACCTTTCGCCGCAAACGAGACACACGCCAATGAACCTAAAAAGACTTTGGATTGGTTCTGCAATGCAGGTCTATTAAACCTAAATAATAATAATAATGCATTTTATTTAAAAGCTTCTTTCTAAACACCCAAGGTCGCTGTGCAAGAGGCATAAAAACAGATGAAATTACAAGAAGAGACGGCGCACAAACAAGAGCGAGGAAGCATGCGGGTCTAAACAGATGGGTTGTGACTTCTGACTTGGAGATGGGTCGCAGAGTTTGGGAGCAGAGCTTAAATGCTTAAAAAAGTCCTAAATGTTTAAACGTTTTCACCAAGTTTTAGCAAAGAGAGACATGAGATTTTCCTCTAGCTGAGCGTATCAGCAGGTATATACATGTATATGGTGACAAATGTCCATTCCAGAGGACGCAATTCTGGTGAATGGATGGTAAAAAGTGATTTTTAGCTGCAGTCCAGCAGGAAGTCATGAAGACATGGCTTTCGTGGTGTTAGCTGTCGCCGCGCCGATGAACGCCGTCTACTTTTAAAGGAAGTGGTAACCAACCAGCACCACAAACTCGACCTTAAAGACTCTGGACGGGTTCCGCAACACGGGTTTTGTTCAACTCTAAACGCCTTAATGTTTCCTCCCAGCTTTGGCCGCGACAGCCGCTGAGATTTCTCCATCCGGGCAAAATCGGCCATGACTCGGGCGGCAGAGCGAGTCTCCCAACCAATCACAGGGTTGGTTGGTTCGATTCCTCCACGGGGGGACGTCACTCCAGCACCTTGCATTGCATCTATTCCACACTTGGTGTGTGTGTGTGAATGGTTTAATGAGAGGCAGGAATTGTAAAGTGCTTTGGTCTGACGGCAAAAAATGTTATAGAAGTGCTGTCCATTTAGAGTCCAACTATGAGCTGGAGAGGACCTATATACATATATACACATATATATACACACATATATATATATATATATACACATATATATATATATATATATATATACACATATATATATATATATATATACATACATTTCCATTTTAGAGGAGGCACATTGTGTGAATAGATGGTAAAAAGTGGTTTTAGCTGCAGTCCAACGGCGAGGCGATTTTTTTTTTTTAGGAAATCATTGTCGTGGTGTTTGCTGTTGCCGTGGCGACGAAGGCCACCTTCAAGGAAGTGGTAACTCTGAACCCGACACCGCATTTTCAAGTGACCCTTTTAAAAAGGGGGGGGCACAGCATGATCTTTCCCTAACCACAAGTCTCTGAACACGTCACTCAGCGGCGGAATTGGAGACGAGGTGGAAAGTGACGATAAAACCAACGACTATTTTGATAGTTAATTATTCTACTGGTGGAGTAAATGCTAAAAAAAAAGTCAATATCTTTTTTACTATTATAAAAAACTGAAAAAAACTGTAAAATAATCAGAGAAGAGAAGCTGGAACCAGAGAATTTGGACATTTTCTTCTTAAAGATTCAGATCTACTTTCTAACTATATTAATGTAATAGTTGGTAACGAACTGACCTATTGTTACAGCTCTAAACTAAATTATAAAAATCTCAGTAATTAACACACTGAAAGACATTTAAATATTATAATATCCTGCTAAAAATTCAGTAATAATACTAAAATGTGCTAACATCACACTCCTGCCAGCTATTAGGGGGTGTTTTAATGGTTGATTATTGAAACGATAACTGTTGTTTGGTTCATTAAATGGTGTAAAATGTTTAATCACTGTTTCTAAAAGCTGAAGATTGAACCTAAAAGGTCTTTTTTTGTCCACAACTCAAAGATCATCAGTTTACAATTATAGAAGAATAAAGAAACCAGGAAATAATCAGAGAACAGAAGCTGAACCAGAGAATTTGGACTTTTCCTCCTTATAAATGACTCAACTCGATTGAAATAGATCACGACGGTTGTAAAAGGTGGCGACTAATCGATTAATCGTCGCAGCTCTAGTGGATATAATATTCAGAGCTTTAAAAGAAAACGTGCATTCCAGAACCGATCCAAAGCCCTCAGGCTGGATGTTAACGCCTGTGCAGTGACATCAGGTGACAAATATGTTGTTTCAGAGAGGAGGAGAAGGGGAAAAAACGGGGGAGTTGATGTAATACGAGAGGCGTAGTTTCGCTAGCACCAGTCCTCGAGAACCGTCCAAGCGACTAGCATCTTTGTTTTAGAAAAACCAGCACAGAAGACACACTAGTATTGTAGTAGTATAGTGTCCATAACAGGTTTGAACATTAAAATGATGCCAATAACATGTTCAACCATTTAAATAATACCCATAAGAGGTTATAATATTAAAATATTGGGTATTATTATATAAAAACATAATGCTCATAACAGGTCTGAACATTAGAGCATGGTCCTGTGGGTCGTTCCAGAGACTAAAATGCTCGGTACAGTCGCCCCAGTGTGCTTGTTTAATTACAACAGTGCTTCTCAATTATTTTCTGTCGTCCCCCCCTATGAAGGAAAACACCTCGCACCCCCCCACGACTATAAATAGAATCATTTGTCTATACAATTGTTATAAGTACCTCTGCATAACACTGTATTATTAACATATGGACCAACTTACAACAAAGAATAGCTTTATTAACTAACAGAAAACATTTAAAGTGCATCTGAAATTAAAAAATAAAATTAAATCCTTAATTAAACATATCTGACTGACCATGTCAAACCATATGATACTGAAAAATAAAACTACATAAATGGTCTTATCAGTGATTGTGGTGTAATGTCTTTGATGTCTTTGTCTCCAACATTTCAGACTCAGTAACACACCGGTCTTTCACAGTGAACCAAGCGCTACAGACGCTTCGTCATATTTCCTCGTCTTAGCTTTGGGAGACTTTCGTTTGTCTCTTTATCTCCGTCTCTCTCCGCCTGTCTTCTCATCCCTGTTAAATATGTTTTCATGGTGTCACTTGGTGTCTACACTTCATACTCATACTCTGTGCTGTATGCTCCCTGTGAACACTCTGCTGCCCCCTAATGTAGAGGAGGTGCAATTGCACTTTATTCTAGGACAGTAAAAAAATTTTAAAAATAAAAAATCATGTTGACGGAACCTTGCACCCCCCCACTATTTGAAAACCACTGAATTACAAGGACGCGTTGGTCGTTTTCTACGGCCTGTGGTGCGCTTTGACTTACATTTCCCACACACACACACACACACACACACACAAACAAAGGCAATCTAGGCGGTGCAGTATTCGCTGTGTTGAGACATAGGTCAGCCGTCCTGGCACCGGCCCGCCTGTCAAGTGCTGCTCAAGTGGCCGAGCTCCGCTAATGGACTGCTAATAGAAGTGAATGTTGCACCGTGAAGCTCCTGTAGTTGAGGGTGTCACGCCGGGTGATTAATGACACACTCCGCTCGCCTCCCCCCGTCCGTCCATGTCCTCCCTCGCTCCGTACCTCGCCTTTTCAATCTCCTCCCTCCTCTCGCCCACTTCCACCTTCCCTCTTCCTCCCCACTAATCTTTCTGTCCCATTTGCCTTCTTTTGTGTCCTTGCAATCACCCTCTTCTCGCTGATACTCACTCGTGTTTGCGTCAAGCCTCTCGGGAAGTAAAAAAAAAAAAAGGAAGGAGATGATGACAGCCCAGAGGAATCAAAAAAAAAACGCCATTATAAAAAAGTTAAGTTTACCCGAGATCAACGGAGAGCGACAAATAAAGATGACGAGGGAAAAACCTCATTTTGGAAAAGGAAGTGGAAAATCTTTTGTAGATTACTCAAAGAGGCATCTTTCCACCGCAGGACAAACACTCGGCTGAACCACTCGTATCTGGTGGCAAAAAAAAAAAAAAAAAAAAGGAATCCGGAGCTACAATAAGCTGCAACTGACACCGAGGTCACGTTCTCGGCATCGATCGTGGGGAATCTTCGTAAAAACACTTTTGGCTCATTAACCGTTTCATGAAAAACACCTCGAGCCGGTGTAAAAACCCTTTTAGCCAAATTGTTTTTTTCTGATTTTTGACATTTCCATCAAGCACTTGCTAAATATGCTTTCACCAACACAGTGGGTGATGATATAGGGCTTGGACTTTGCCCCAAAAAAATCATATTTGAAATATTATTATTAATATTTGGACCATGAAATGCTCACACCAAGACCCAACTTAGATTTAAAACGTCATATTCTGTCCACTAGAGGCTGTGATGACCCCTAAAGTTGCTGGTTGTCACATGGATTCATTTTTAATCAGCCATGCATATTTTACAATTTTTTCTTTGCTGATGACACTGCTTTTTACCCCATTATAAACCACACTGTGCTTTTTTCAATTGTCGGGTGTATATTTCTAACTCTTGTTAACTTGCTCATTAAGTCAAAGGAGTGAAAAAAAAACATATTTACAAAAAATAATGTACAAATATCAAAGTAAAATCCATAGAATGGTACAAAAAATAATATAATGCTCATAAAATGTTCAACCATTAAAATAATGCACATAAGGTTATAAGCCTGTTATTTGCATTTTTTTATGTTTGAACATGTTATGGGCATTATTTCACTGTACAAACTTGTTATGGACATTATTTTTCATAATTATACCCTTTAGGGGCATTATTTTGATGTTTGAACATGTTATGTTTCGTTCCAGAGCTTTCATACCCCTAACAAGATGTATCAGCATATAGGTGTTATATAAAGACTGACCCCCCGTGCATCAGAAATAAACCCGAGCTTTAAAGCAGCTCGTTTCTGCTCGAATTTATGGTTCATAAATGTCCGCCCCTCATTCACACCCATTTAAATCAGCCAATCATAGGAGAGGATAATTAACATTAATGACAGACACAAAACGACCAGAGAGAAGGGATGAAAAACTGCATTAAGGAGACTTTCGGTTCCTTAAAAATCTGCAAATATATCTTCTAAGTGACGTGAAAACTTCAAATAAAACCCCAGAAAAGTGTAATAAACGGGAGCTTTTAATACAGTAAAGCTATTCGTTACAGCCTTCAACGTCTCCTCTTTTTTCCTGTGATACGGGACCTTTAAATAGGCTGCGAGGGAAAAGTAGCTGGAAACAAAGGAGGTGTGTTTTAACCAGAGTGGTTTAAGAAAAACATTCCGCAGTTTGGAGAGGAAGGAATTTGTCACAGTTTTCTTTTTGTATTTCCAAAGCTGACCCCTATAATATATATACATATAAATATATATTTATATACACACACAACATTCATACGCTGTAAAATCTGTGTGAGGCAATACTTTGGGAACTCCGGCCTTTCCTCGGATTACTTCAGTTTTTCCACAAAGCCGCTCTTATGTCCGTCTTTGATGATGTGTCCTCCGAGAACTGTTTATGGACGGAAAAGTAAAACGGATCTTTAATATATACGGCCTCTGAAAAACATCGGCGTGCGGCGTTGAGACTTTGCCGCACACGAGCCTGAGATTGCAGGTAAAAAATAAAAAAAATGTTATTTTCGGGGTTATTACTCCAACAGGCTTCCCTGTGGCCTGACAACTGGCTCCTCGGGGGGGGGGGGCGCTAACGTTACAGCCGCTGCGGTCATTCCATAAACAGGGCTTGTACGCACAATGAGCACATTGTGCGTAAAGAGCCGCACTTATAAAATCGCCTCCTTAGATCCACACGCTGTATCTCGATGTGACTGAACGCCATTAGGATTCAGGGAGCGTGGAGCAGGGGTCATGGGGGGGGGGGGGGGGGGGGGGGGTCGCTATCTGAGCTGCAGACGGAACGTGGCGAGAGCGGATAATTACTGGGAAAGCTAATGCTGAGTTTGCATCCCAGCGCCACTCGATGTCGTATAGCACTGATGGTGTGAAGGCGGCAGATATACACGGCGCTATTTTCAGGGCTGGGAACACAAACTCTGTGTGTGTCATGTGACGCCAGTATTCTGAGTTAATGTGAACATGGGCCTTATTTTTCTAATATTTGAATTAAAATAATTATATATTTATGAAAAATAATGCCCATAACACGTTTGAACTTTAAAATAATTGCCATAGTGCGCATGATTAATAAAAATAGCATATTCAACCATTAAAATAATGCCTATAAGGGATTAAAATATTATAATAACGGGTATTATATTATAAAATAGGGCTCATAACATGTTTAACCATCAAAATAATGTCCATAAGGGGTTATATTTTATTATAATGGGTATTATTTGAAAAGAATAAGGCTCATAACATGTTTGAACATTAAAATAATGGCCATAGTGCATATGATTATTAAAAATGGCTATAACATGATCAACCATTAACATAATATAATGCCTATAAGAGGTTATAATATTATAATAATGGGTATTATTGTAAAAAATAAGGCTCATAACAGGTTTGAACATTAAAATAATGCCCATAATGGGTACAATTATGAAAAATAATGTCCATAACATGTTCAGACATCAAAATAAAGCTTATAACATGTTTAAACATTAAAATATTGCCCCTAAATGGTATAATTATGGAAAATAAGGGCTATAACAGGTTTGAACATTAAAATTATGCCATATATTTTATTATAATGGGTATTATTAAAAAAAATAAGGCCCATAACATGTTTGAACATTGAAATATGTCCATAAGGGGTTATATTTTGTTATAATGGGTATTATTATAAAAAAATGCCCATAACATGTTCCACTATTCAAATAATGCCTATAAGCTGTTGTAATATTATAATAATGGGTATTATTATAAAAAAATAAGGCCCCTAACATGTTTGAACATTGAAGTAATGCCCAGTGTCCTTCTTCTCCTTCTCCTTCTTCTTCACATGATCTTTTTTTCCTCCTAAGTGGAAGCGTTCCACGTATTCCCACAACAACTTGACATCCTCCGTCAGCTTTTCAAAAAAAAAAAAACAACGCGGCCGAACCGAAACGTCGCGCCACACATGTTACATCTGCTCCCGCAGCCGAAGGGTTTCTCCGATCACGCTGCCGCCATGCAGCCCCCCCGCCGCCACGCAGCCCCCCCGCCGCCACGCAGCCCCCCCGCCGCCACGCTGCCCCCCCGCCGCCTGCCTGGCAGCTCCCAGCAAATATCTGTCTGGACCTGTCTCCTTTGTCGGGGGGTGGGGGGGTTAATGAGCGCTCTCATTTCCCCCCAGCGCTCGCCGGCGTCTGGACGAGGAGCGAGTCAGGAAAAAAACACAGGGGCAAAGTCAAAGAGTCAAAAGAAACTGATGACATTTTACAAAGACGGTCGTATTAGCACCGTGATGTTGATTTCACAGCTACAGAGCAGTATTTTACATTTAAGGAGATTTTTCTATTGATCAGTGTCAAATAAAATGTTTTAAAGCAGCGAAATTATGACGAAAAGCACTTTTTCAGAGCGTGTGGTTGAATGGGAAAATAATATTAATAATAAACGGTCATGTGGTCACACCAAATTGTGATTTTTGTAAAAAAAAATGAATCCCCCTTAAAACTGTATTTTAATTATTATTTTTTTTAACTTTCTCATCTTGCCAATAATCCAATTACAGTATTTAGGTCTCTTGTCATTTAATGCTTGTACTCGATTTCTGTTTCTAGGAGCAGCTCCAGCTCCCTGAGGAGGGGGCGGGGACATTCCCAGCAACGGTCCAATCACAGCAGAGTGGGCGTGTCCATAGGGAGGGGAGGGGGAGGGGCAGTGAGTGTGAGAGAAGACGACTGTGTTGCTGCTAAAGGTGCAGCTAGGAGGTTTTAGACCACAAAATCATTCATTTTTAAGAAATAGACCAGAAAAAATGTAATATAATAAATAAAAATGGTAACCAACTTTCATATTAATCGATTTTTAATTAGAAAATGTCAAAATTCTCTGGTTCCAGCTTCTGTTCTCTGATTATTTCCTGGTTTCTTTATTCTTCTATAAAAGTAAACTGATGATCTTTGGGTTGTGGACAAAAAAAGACATTTTAGGTTGAATTTTCAGTTTTGGGAAACATTGATCCCATTTTATACCATTTTATGAACCAAACAACAAATCAATTAATTGTTAGTTTTAAGAATCGATACATTAGCCGAGTATCAAAAGAATAATTGGATGCAGCCCTACAAAGACAAACTAATACCTTTACTTAAGTAGTATTTTACTGCATTATCACATTATTATTCATCACAACAAAGTGATTAATTGATTTGAGTCATTTTTTTAATGAAGGAAATGTCCAAATTCTCTGGATCCAGCTTCTCTTGCCTGATTATTCTCTGGTTTCTTTAATTTAAGAGAACATTTTTTAGTAATAGAAGACAAAAATGTTAATATTAAACTGAAAATACAAAACAGTAGAGCTGCACTGAATTATTGATTAGCTACCAACTATTACATGAATCCATTTGAGTTGAGATCTTCAACTCTTCTTCCAGCACTAGAAGAACAGTGTCGCATTTTCCACCTGCGTAAAGTGAACCTCTTTAACCACCAGTAGTTTTACATGAAGAAGTCCTCAGCGATTTGGAAAAACGAGTCGCACCCCCCCCAGCACCGCCCCTCCCAAAAATAGCCAGGCCATTAATTAGCCTCAAACAATGTTCCACGGGCGTATTGACTTTTTTTTAATGGACAGAGAGAAGGACCTTGTTCGTATTCCCATCCAAGTCAATGACGCGGGGAAGAGGTGGTGGGGTGGGGGGGGGCTCTCTGGGGGCCCCCCCCTGCACGGGTATTATGTCATCTGGCCCTGCCCTTTCAGAAACCGGACCTGTGCCGCTCATTAACTATGTAGGAGCGAGGTGACGGGTCTGGAGCGGGGAGATAAGGTTGCCCACGGACCCCCCCCCCACCTCACGACACGACCCCAACATCTCCTGTATGCATCGGAAAATAAAAAAAAGAGGGTGAAACGTGTTCAGCCTTGAGAGGAGATGGGTAGGGATGGATAGGGATGGGTAGGGATGGATAGGGATGGGTAGGGATGGATGGGGATGATAGGGATGGGTAGGGATGGATAGGAATGGGTAGGGATGATAGGGATGGGTAGGGATGGATAGGGATGATAGGGATAGATGGGGATGATAGGGATGGACAGGGATGGATAGGGATGGGTAGGGATGGATAGGGATGGGTAGGGATGGATAGGGATGGGTAGGGATGGATAGGGATGGACAGGGATGGATAGGGATGGGTAGGGATGGGTAGGGATGGGTAGGGATGGATAGGGATGATAGGGATAGATGGGGATGATAGGGATGGACAGGGATGGATAGGGATGGGTAGGGATGGGTAGGGATGGGTAGGGATGGATAGGGATGATAGGGATAGATGGGGATGATAGGGATGGACAGGGATGGATAGGGATGGGTAGGGATAGATGGGGATGATAGGGATGATAGGGATGATAGGGATGGATAGGGATGGACAGGGGTGATAGGGATGGACAGGGATGGATAGGGATGGATAGGGATGATAGGGATAGACAGGGATAGATAGGGATAGATAGGGATAGATAGGGATGATAGGGATGTTAGGGATGGATAGGGATGGACAGGGATGGGTAGGGATGGATAGGGATGATAGGGATGGATAGGGATGGATAGGGATGATAGGGATGGGTAGGGATGGATAGGGATGATAGGGATGATAGGGATGGATAGGGATGGATAGGGATGGATAGGGGTAGGTAGGGATGGATAGGGATAGATAGGGATGGGGAGATGGATAGGGATGGATAGGGATGGATAGGGGTAGGTAGGGATGGATAGGGATAGATAGGGATGGGGAGATGGATAGGGATGGATAGGGGTAGATAGGGATGGATAGGGATGGATAGGGATGGATAGGGGTAGATAGGGATGGAAAGGGATGGATAGGGATGATAGGGATGATAGGGATGGGGGGATGGATAGGGATGGATAGGGATGGATAGGGATGGGTAGGGATGGGTAGGGATGGACAGGGATGGGGGGATGGATAGGGATGGGGGGATGGATAGGGATAGATAGGGATGATAAGGATAGATAGGGATGGATAGGGATAGATAGGGATGGATAGGGATGGGGGGATGGATAGGGATGATAGGGATGGATAGGGATGATAGGGATGGATAAGGATGATAGGGATGGATAGGGATGGGGGGATGGATAGGGATGATAGGGATGGATAGGGATGGATAGGGATGATAGGGATGGATAAGGATGATAGGGATGGGTAGGGATGATAGGGATGATAGGGATGGATAGGGATGGATAGGGATGGACAGGGATAGATAGGGATGGGTAGGGATGATAGGGATGATAGGGATGGGTAGGGATGGGTAAGGATGATAGGGATGGATAGGGATGGATAGGGATGGGTAGGGATGATAGGGATGATAGGGATGGATAGGGATGGATAGGGATGGACAGGGATAGATAGGGATGGGTAGGGATGATAGGGATGATAGGGATGGGTAGGGATGGGTAAGGATGATAGGGATGATAGGGATGGGGGGGGGCAGACCACCTATAGACGCACCAACGCAGATGGCTTCCTGCTCGCCGCCTTTTGTTTGACACGTAATCCGACTCGGGAGCAGATTAAGTCAAAAAAAAAAGAAGAAGAAAAAGAAGACGACGAAACAAAAGCAGCTTCAGGTGTTTGCAGCGTTATCTCAATGTTTTTGCAAAAATAAAAAAAACAACAGCTCAGACTCCACCAAGAAGAACAAGCAGCGAAATGACTCATGGTGGATTCAGCCCAGAAATAATAAAGTGATTATGTGCTGAATGCACACAGGTTATCACGCTCCCTTTTTTTCCATTTTAAATAAATACAGAGCCCTCACAAAAAAAAGAAAAGCTTCCGAGCAAAGGTCAAGACATTTAAAGGCTTTAACAGCTTTTACAGGACTATTATCAGTCATTAGCGGGAGGAGAAATCTCAGTTTCCACCAGTGGATCCAGCTCCTGCAGAAAATTATTACATGATGTTTCACCCTCTATGTTCGCTTCTGTTTCCCTCATGTGCAGCATGCAGGCTTCACTGTGCGCACACTAAACACGTTTTTTTTTTTTTATGGAAGCACAACAGCACTTCTGGCGACTTGAGAATAAAAAAAAAAGAAATCACCCGGATTCGACCTTTGCAGCTTTTTCGTGCGCAAGTTTTGCGATTTTAAAAACAATGTGAGAGCGAGCGTGAGATGCTGTTTCAGAGAAGATGTGTTCAGGACTTGATGTGACACATTCTCACAGACCCAGGCCTCGGCTCTGACCCCGGCTACATGCTGGACTCATGTTTTCTGCGGCTGCAGTTTGCGCCACTTCACACAACTTTTTGCGCAAAAAAGTATAAAAAACCCCCAAAAAGGTCTCAGCACAACAACTAATTATCATGATAAAAATAAAGTTTCTTACCTTGAGCCGCTCCGAGATGCAGCAGCAGCAGCAGGAACAGCCGGGACGCGGCGGGCATCTCCGGGGGGGCTCCCGCACCTCCAGCCCGCATGACGAGCAGTCGCCGCTCCGCTGCGAGGCGAGTCCGCAAAAACAGAAAGTGCGCTCGGTGCGCGGTGCCGCTGGTTCGGCGCTGACGGCTCTTCCTCCTCCTCCTCCTCCTCCTCCTCACAATCCCCGTGCGCAACAAAAAAAAACGTGCGTTTCTTGGAGTAAATTATATCCAGCGCCGTGCGCGAGCTGCGTGACAGTCAGCGGGAATTTCTGCGGGACTCCGGCGGGAGGACGCCCGCGTTCTACGAGCTCTCCCCGCGTGTCGTTTCCTTGAAAGCGGGTTCGTCTCTGGATGCGGATCCACGTCCTGACGGCGGATTCATGCTCCGCGTTAGTCCCGCTGCGTCCGCCTCCGTCCGTGTGTCTGCTGCTGTGTGCGTGCGTGTGCGTGCGTGCGTGCGTGTGTCGCACCTTTCCACGCGTGTTCAGAGCCGTGTGTGCGTGCGCCGCGCCTCCCCGCTCCACTGACGGGACTGAGCCAACCGGGGGAGCGCGGGGCCGTGTCTGCGGGTCTCTGCGGGCTACCTGCTCCTCCAGCCAATCCACGCGCTCCGGCGAGCGGCGGCGCTGCGGCGTCAAAACCCGGTCCGGACAGGAGGCGCGGGAACGGATGCTCCGCTCCTCACACGCGTGATTGATGGAGGAGCCTGGCATCCACGCGCGTGATCATCATGAAGCAACGACGCCTGCAGAAGGAAAGAAAAGAGCTTTTTTTTTTTTTGCAAGATGTAAAACAGTCAAACTCCAGTTCCAGTGTGGATGTTGTACAGACACTTTACTTCAGCTGCAGCCAATTAATCAATTATCCCAATTATCACATGAATACACGTCACACATCAGTGATTAATGGATTTGAAGAAAATGTCCAAATTCTCTGGTTTCTTTATTCTCCTATAACTGTAAACTGGTGATCACCTTTTAATTAACCAAACAACTAATTAATATTCAATTGGTTCAGAATAGCCAATTAATCGATTATATACCAACTATTAGATTCATTGCAGATTATTTTGATCAATTAATTGATTTGAGTCATTTTAAAAGAAGAAAATGTCCAAATTCTTTAGTGTCAGCTCCCAAAATCAGATTATTCTGCTTTTCTATAGTAGTAATATCATTGACATTTTACTACATTTTAAACACTAGTTTGAATAACTGATATATTGATATACTGTCAGAATAAATGTTGTATGGTTTAAAAAATAGTTTATAAATTACTTAAAGAGTCTGTCTCAATGCGTTTTAGTGTGTGTGGACAACTTATAATAGAGAAAAGTCACATATGAATAATCTCTTTATCATGATCTCTCATTTCTGTATTTCTCTTTTTAATGAATCAAACAACTGATCGATCAGTAACAGATTATCAGAACAGTTTTAGGTTAAAAGTTACTTAAGCTGTAGTGGAGTAAAAAGTAGAATATTTCTGGAAATGTAGTAGACCTGAAGTAAAAAGTACAATACTTGGAATGGTAATGTACTTAGATACTTTACTTTTTAAACAGTTATCAATTTAAAAGTTTGCATCATGATTATAATGAGAACAGGCATTTATTTCTTTTAAATAATAGAATTATAATTATATTCTTTTTAATTATAATATAATAATAATAATATGTAATTCCTTTCTTTGTAATAATGTAATAATATGTGTAATCAGCTTAATAGGGTGTATCTCAAACCTAAAATTTTGTGTTAATTTACTTTATACCACGCTTCTCAATTATTTTCTGTCCCCCCCCATGGAAGAATAAAACATCTCACACAAACTAAAAATAGAATCATTTGTCTAGAAATTGTTCTAAATACCTCTGCATAACACTGAGTCCTTATTAACGTATAAGAGAATAAAAAAGAAAGAAATATAGAACTTACAACAAAAAATAGATTTATTAACTGTAAGTGGTGTCACTTGGTGTCTACACTTCATACTCATACTCTGTGCTGTATGCTCCCTGCTCACTCTCTGCTGCCCCCTGATGTAGTGGAGGTGCAATTGCATTTTATTCTAGGACAGAAAAAAAATAAAAATTAAAAAAAGCATGTTCCCCGAGGTCTAATGCGCCCCACCTTTACGGAGCCTCACTTTTTTTCTCGTATTTTTAGTCATGTGATATTTATCGCAGGTGCTTCGTTTTTTTTCCGGTCGCCGTGTCGTCTTTTTCAGGACATAAATCGACATTAATTTTACGCAGCCACTTCACTGCGAGGCATAAATTCTGATTATTCTGACTGGGCCGTGCACTCCTGCCTTGTTTTCTGCCACTCCTTAATTGTTATTTGGAAGTAATAGCATGTCACAAAACATGATCAATAATGATCTCAGCCTAAATAACATACTCCCGAACACACACACACACACACACACATGCACACACGCATGACTTTTGCTTTGCAGAGGGTGCAAATTTGTTTCAGTGATTCTGATAAAAGGCTGATGAGTAATTACATATGCATGGCAGATGTCTGGGCACTGCCCCATGACACACTGTGATTAATGTGAAATATGAGCTCGACACTATCTCTGCAGCCCAAATGATATGTGATAAATTTTAAAAAATATGAATCTAATTTAAAGAAGCATGGTATTCTGCTACCCTCCGTCACCAGGTTTTTTTTTCTTTTCTTAATGTACAATGATGTGTCTGTCATTTTGCTGGCATTTCAATTTCAGGTATAGAGGTGCAGGAAATTGCTTTTTTTTTTTCCTCCTCCCTGGACCCAAACGCTTCTAGAAGGAGAAAGATAACTTTTAGTTTGGGGGTCTCCAAGTATAATAAACTGTTGTGTATAATCTGTGTGTGTTTAATGAGGTATAGGAACCAATTTTCTTGCCGTTTTTATGGTTGCAAAGATTCAACAAGTTGTGGTAAATAGTCCTTCAGGGAGGTTTGGTCCATTCCCTGTAAAAATGTAATTCAGCAGATTCCTGCACGTTATTTAAAACGCACAGATGGAAGATAAAATGGTCACTTATCAATAAACGTTTTAAGATGCAAACATCATTTGACGAGTTGCAATAACGTAGGAATGTCTGTAATTAAATCAGCCTAATATCCTGTCATTTAAACGTAAAAGTCTGCGTTTTATACATGTACGTGAAATTACAGATTTTTTTAGTTGTCAATGTGAATGTTTGCATCATATTTATAGTGATTAAGATCAAATCAACCATTTCTTTGTAATAATGTAAGATGCATGTTTGCAAATAAATCAGCTTGATAACTTGTAAATTAACCTAAAAATACATTTATGTAGTTTTTCGAATTAATGACTTTTAACAACAATATAATCCCTAAAAGAATTGATGGAAATTTAATTGAAATAACTTATTTAAACAGCTATGAACTTGAAAGATTAATTATGACAATTATGATAAAACAGTGAAGCATCCGCTATAATAATGTAATAATATTTGTAATTAAATCAGTGTAAAAACTTCACAATAATACAGTAATAATACAGTAATTTACATTTAAAATTCTGCAATAACTTAGTTATTGTAACTTGAATTTAAACAAAAACAAAGCAACTTGAAAGCTTGCATCATAATATTTAACATTGCCTTGTAATAATGTCTGTAATTAAATCAGTCTAATATCTCGTCATTTAAATGTAAAAGTCTGCATTTATACATGTAAATTACAGATTTTTTAAACAGTTGTCAGCGTGAAAGTTTGCCTCTTATTTATGGTGATTAAGAACATCAAGTCAACCATTTCTTTGTAATAATTTAATATGTACGTTTGCAAATAAATCAGCTTAATAACTTGTACATTAACATAAAAATACATTTATGTCGTTTTTCGATTTTATGACTCTTAACAAAAACATAACCCCTAAAAGAATTGATGGGAATTTAATTGAAATAACTTATTTTAACAGCTATGAACTTGAAAGATTGATGAATATTATGATAAAACAAACAACATAAACAAAACAATTAAATCAGTGTAAAAACTTGTAATTTACACTTAAAATTCTGCATTAACTTAGTTTTTGTAACTTGAATTTAAACAAAAACAAGGCAACTTAGAAGCCTGCATCATAATATTTAAAATGTTCCTTGTAATAATGTTTGTATTTAAATTACCCTAATTTTACCCTTTTTTAATTTAAACTGAAAATTCTGCACCTATGTAGTTATTTGAACTTGTAAATTTGAACAAAAACTACTAAATTGTTTAAACAGTTGTCAACATGAACGTTTGCATCATAATTACGGTGATTAAGAACATCAAGTTAAACATTTTTGTAATAATGTAATGTTTGTAATTAAAGGTTAATCACTTGTAATTTACACTTGGAATTCTGAGATAATTGAGTTATTGTAACATGACTTTAAAACAGCTGAAAATTACTAAAGAAAATTTAATTGGAAAGTTAGAATCATGATTATGATGAGAACAGTTATTCATTTATTTTTTAATAATAATACAAACTATGTATTAATGCAATGATTTAGTTTTTATTATTATTATAGTTTTTATTTTAAACCTAAACTCATGTGCTAATTTAATTATTGTAAATTAAGAATATGAACAAAACAGAAAAGTTAAAAAAATGAATTTTTTTGGAAGCTTGCATCATAAATATGATTAAAGTTAAACCTTTCTCTGTAATAATGTTTGTAATCAGCTTAATAAGATTTATCTTAAACTTACATTTTTGTGATAATTCACTTATTGTAACATGAATTTGAACAAAAACATGAAACAGCTACAAAAACTACTGAAGAAAAAATAATGAGAGCAACTTAAATTTTTAAACAGTTGTCAGCTTGAGTCATAATTACGATGATTAAGAACGTAACATGCAATCACTACTTTTAAATAATGAAAAATTCCATTGGTTGAACATAATTTAATTAGAAGTTGTCATAACTCTGAGAAAATATTGAAGCAAACGGCTGCTTTCATTCATTTTTGTTTTGTGGAGTGTGTGACTCCATTGTGAAGCTTTTATGCCGCTATCAACACATTCCATCACATAAAAGGTGCTCGGTTTGGATCAGATTTGAGTGCAAGTGCAACGAGAGGAAAAAAAAAAAAAAAACTCATGCTCCTTGAACAATTCCAGAAAAGCAGAAGCGCGCATGTGAAGTAACACGCGACTCTTAGAACAAAGCGTGTGACCGTGAAGCCGGCTCATCGCGACCCTGTCACGGCGCTGCCACATCACGAGCCACCAGCCCTTCAGACCGCTCTTTCATTTTTTCCGCCCCTCTTGTCTTCCCACGTCACGACTCGCGTCTCATTTTCTTGTTCTTTTGCTGACTGGATTTGGAAAGTGGCGGAACCCTCGGCCGCCTCCACCGCCGCCGCAGCTCATCTCGACTCAAGGTTAAATGATGTGTGCTTTCTGCAAAACGTCCTTCTGCACGCCTTCAGCTGCCGCCGCTTTATTTGTGGCCCGTTACCTCGGACAAGTGTAGAGCAGATTATGCAGAGAGCGAGTCACAAACAGTCGTTTGGTTCATAAAACGGTGTAAAACGTCGATCAGTTATTCCCAAAGATAAAGATTCAACCTAAAACGGCAATGACTCAAAGTGAATAATACATTCGAAAAAAAGATGTCAATTAATGTAAAAGTTGGCAACTACTAATAGTGGGGGGGGTGTGAGGTTCCATCAAGGGGGGGGCATGTTTGACCTCAGCGAACATGCATTTTTATTTTATTTTTACGGTCCTAGAATAAAGTGCAATTGCACCTCCACTACATTAGGGGGCAGTGGCACGCTTCCAGCATCTCAGACATGGCGGCCCTCCTGGGGGTCAGCGGGCAACGGGGTGTCGAGTTTCCTGCGAGACGAGGGGGGGCGTGTTTGACCTTCTTTTTTTATTTTTATTTTTTTACTGTCCAAGAATAAAGTGCAATTGCACCTCCACTACATTAGGGGGCAGCAGAGTGTTCACAGGGAGCATACAGCACAGAGTATGAGTATGAAGTGTAGACACCAAGTGACACCATGAAAACATATTTAACAGGGATGAGAAGACAGGTAATTTTATTTTTCAGTATCATATGGTTTGTTTAATTAAGGATTTAATTTTATTTTTGAATTTCAGATGCACTTTAAATCTTATCTGTTAGTTAATAAAGCTATTCTTTGTTGTAAGTTTGTTGTAAGTTTGTTGTAAGTTGGTCCATATTTCTTTCTTTTTTATTCTCTTAAACTTTTAAGTATTAAGGATTCAGTGTTATGCAAAGGTACTTATAACAATTTTATAGACAAATGATTCTATTTATAGTCTCATGGGGGGGCGTGTGAGATGTTTTCTTCTTCCATAGGGGGTTAGGGAAAATAATTGAGAAGCACTGCGCTAGTCTAAAAGATAAAAATCTCAGCAAATAACAACAAAACAATGTAATATCATAAAAATATCCTGCTAATATCACACTAAACCACTGAAAACTCAGTCTGTTTGAAAACTATATTTTACACATTTCCTGTGTTTTTATGTGAAGTTGTGATGTCACTAGTAAGATCTATTTGTGGTTTTAAGAACCAAAAAATCCCCTCTCAAGCCTCCTTCTGCAGCCTCTGACAGACTGTGAATCGGGCGGGGTGGTGACTGTACAGTTATGACATCACTACAGTTCCTGAATACTGCATATTGTGCTTTTTCTCTGTGGATTTAGTTTTGCAACACTGCACTCGTATGCAGGATATTGCAGACCTCCTTATAATCAAAAAAAAAAAAGGCAATTGCAATCTCACTTTCGCCGATCTGGGACCTTTTAAACACTCAGCGCTGACCTGTGAAAGCACATGGCGTGTGGTCTGGGAGTGAAAAAGCCTGAATATCACAGACACACTGAAGTGTAAATGCCCTGGACTTCTCCTGGATTGTTAACATGCTCCTTCCAGTGAAACGCGTGAAACTCGCATGACTATAAAAAGAATAATTTGTCTATAAAATTGTACCTCTGCATAACAATGTGTCCTATAACTATAAACATTTCTGACTGACCATGTCAAACCATATGATACTGAAAAATAAAACTACATTAATGGTCTTATCAGTGATTGTGGTGTAATGTCTTTAATTTTCTCTGTCTCCAACATTTCAGACTCAGTAACACACCGGTCTTTCACAGTGAACCAAGCGCTACAGACGCTTCGTCATATTTCCTCGTCTTAGCTTTGGGAGACTTTCGTTTGTCTCTTTATCTCCGTCTCTCTCCGCCTGTCTTCTCATCCCTGTTAAATATGTTTTCATGGTGTCTCTTGGTGTCTACACTTCATACTCATACTCTGTGCTGTATGCTCCCTGTGAACACTCTGCTGCTCCCTAATGTAGAGGAGGTGCAACTGCACTTTATTCTAGGACAGTAAAAAAATATATATATATATAAAAAAGGTCAAACGCGCCCCACTTTACGGAGCCTCACTGGCAGGAAACTCGACACCCCAGTGCCCGCTGACCCCCAGGAAGTATGGCGTCTGGAGAGAGAGAGAGCCAACGGCGAGCGGGCTAAAATGTCGTTTAAATCAAAATCGTCTCACCCCGTTTCACTGAAAGCTTTCATAGCGAGGGGGGGGAAACTCTGATCTTTATCTGCTTTATGACGACGCTTCGTCCTCAACGCGTGACGCACTCGTCTGAGTCACTTCTGCTGGAATCAGGCGAGGCCTCGCAAACACAGGAGGACAGCTTTATTGCTTTTTAAAAAAAAAAAATCTGGAAAAAAAAGACTCCAAAGTTCACTGGAATTATGTAAGAGTGTGGAACACAATGGGGGTTGACGCTGAACATGTCAGGTCGTTATCAGCGATTGTTGGAAGGGAAAGAATGTGTTGTGGAGGCCAATTGGCAGTTTCCACAGAGATTTACTGCCCCCACACAGGAACCAGGGGAGATAACATACAACTCCCATGGTTTAAACACTCACTAACCTTTACTGACATTCACCCAAATGCTTCAAGTGGGAGAATGTTGGTGTTGGAGGCTTGTTTGAGTGAATATCTACTGATTTAGGTTTTCTGTGTTGAGCTGTATTGGCTCCAGGTTTTATTAATGCCAGTCCATACGCCCACTTCAGTATCTCAGGAATTAACAGATGTGTTGCTATGAAATTTGGCATAAATATACATTCTACTCAGTCACATTTCTGTTTAATATGGTCTAATATGGACTTAAAAACCTTCAATGGGCACGAGGTACTTTACTGCATGAACAAACCCCTTCAGCCAATCATTAATCAATTCATTCCACCGTTACAGAACAGTTCCTGATTGACCAAATCACTTTCCAATTTCTTGAAATAGTTTTTAACTGAGAGAAGGCCAGGCAGACGCAGAGTGAACAGAATGTGATATTGAGAAAGTACATTTTAGTGCTAAGTGATGACTATGTAGATGCTAAAAAACAGCAAAGTCATTGTTTCCATCATTCAGTCATTAATCAATGAATGCAACCATTACTGTTCTGCTCTTTCTGACAGGCCCATTTACTTCAGCAATGTCTCAGATTTGTTTTCAACTAAAAGAAGTCAGACAGAAGTAGAGCGAACACAATCATCAGGGTCATCAAACTAAAACTAATAAATTTCTCATTAACCTCAGCTGTACATCGTGTTTTGTGATATTGAGCAAAGCTTAGCCCTGAGTGTGCTAAAGCAACCTGTCAAGGACTACATAATGAGTTAATGATAAGAATCAGGTGTCTTAAAGTAGGATGATCCCTAAAACCTGCAGGGCAGTCGCTCTCTAGGAGCAAGGTTAGCATTGTTTCCACCTTTCTATAATGAATCAATTAAAGCCACCATTACCATTTGGCCAGTGACTACAGCTACTACAGTTATTTTCCAATTTCTTGAAATTGCTTTCAACTGTGAGAAGGCCAGGCAGATGTGAAGTGAACAGAATGATCAAACTAATACTAATAAAGTTCTAATTACCTCAGATGCACCTTGGGTTTGGGGATAATGAGCAAATCTTAGTACTCAGATGCTGAAAAAACAATGTGATTGTTTCAATTAATCAGCCATTAATCAATTAATGCCACCATTACTGTTTTGCCAGTAACTACAGCTGCTACAGTTATTTTCCAATTTCTTGAAATTGCTTTCAACTGAGAGAAGGCCGGACAGATGTAGAGTGAAAAGAAATGATAAAACTGAAACTAACCTTTCTCAATAAGCTCAGATGTACCTTGTGTTTTGTGATAGTGAGCAAATCTTAGCACTAAGTGACAACCGTGTAGATGCATAAAAAAGCAAAGTGATTGTTTCCATTAGTCAGTCACTAATCAATTAAAAACTGGTTTGGTAGTGACTACAGCACAGTTCCTAATTGGCCCGGTTACTTTCCAATTTCCTGAAATCGCTTCCAAATGAGAGAAGGCCAGGCAGAGGCAGAGTGAACAGAATGATGAAACTAAAACTAATAAAGTTCTCATTCACCTCAGGTGTACATTGTGTTTTGTGATATGAGCAAATCGTAGCACTAAGTGACAACCATGTGGATGGTAAAAAAACAAAAAAAAAGCAAAGTCATTGTTTCCATATTAGCAGAGTGATGCATTTAGCTGGAGAGAGCCGCCGTGGCTAGACTCCCCGTCTTTCTACCACACATACGCGCCGTCGAGGGAAACGTTTCGACGCGCTGCGATCCTACCAGACAATCCCATATTCGCTCGCAGGACCTCTGTCTCCACCGTCCGGCTGTTGATCAATTAGCCGGAGTGACGGACAGATTGATGGGCAGACAAACAAACGGGCCAGATAGCGCCGGCAGACCGGTGATAATGCAGCGGCGGCGGCGTAATGCAGTTTCCCGTTGCCATCACCACACACACACACACACACACACACACACACACACACACACACACACAAACAGGCCTCGGCTTCTTTCTAATTTTAAAGATAAACATCGGCGAGTGAAAATGGAATTGGAAATTAATCACGGCTATAAATTAAGTCACCTTTAGAGGAGATCCTTCTCCCTCGTCCACACTCAGTTACAGGTAGACGGCTGAAGGCGCCCCCCCCCCCCTGCTGAGGGATACAAGACGCCGGGGGGGGGGTTTTCTGAATGATGAGAAACGGCACAATATGATTTGCATACACACACAAAGCGGCGGGTCTGTAAGCCACAGACAGAGACAGTGAATGGTGGCGACGGTAGTATGTGCCACACAATAAAGCTGCTTTCCATCGCTTTGGGCACACTTTACTGCCGCTCTTGATATCGGTGTTAAAAGTGATTTGCGGCTCCGTATGTGGCAAGGAATCAAAACTTAATTTAGGCAGATAAAGATGCCATTTGGGAGGGAGATAAAGTGCTGCATCATGGGAGATGCGTTCCCCCCCGAGCCGGCTCTCAGCTCCTCACCCTCGCAGCGCCCTCAGATTTACTGGCTCTTTTTTTCCTGCTCCATAAAACAGCAAATCTGCTCACCAGGCGACACAGGCAAATGTTAATGGATTCATTTGTCAAGAACCTTCCACTTATTTACAGTCCTCTTCCATTACGGCCGCTTCTCCTGTAAAAGTGTGTGGGGGGTGGACGGGGGGGGGGGGGGGGGGGGGGGCGAAAAAAACAGTGGCCAAAGTCAAAATATCGATTTTCCTGTCCATCAGGACTGTGAGTCATCCTGTAAAACAGCCAAAGACGCCGCTGCCACCAGGAATGTGTTTCAACATCACAGCTACAGCACTCAGCCTTCTCTTTCCTTTCCTTTCTCCCATTGCTGCAATTATGTAAAATAATGCTAAGAAATTCATCATATTTGCAATTGTTCGGAATAAAACAATAATTACCCGCGTGTGATGTAATTGCTCGACGGCGCCGACATTTCCCTTCGTATGGAGACGAAACTTCATTTCCTTAGTTTCAAATCATCTATTTTAATAATTTGTTTGCCTTTAAGGAATTAATGAACTTTACACAACCAGCTGAGCATGTCAACACGAGGAATCTTTAATTTATAAAACTCAAACGACCTGCTTTTTTTATAGAGCAGATGATTTTTCCTTCTTAAAAAGCACAAATACATCTCATCAGGGATGTAAATACTTCATATTAAATCCAGAAAACGCGTACGAGACGGTACTTTTAAAAAAAGTCCAACGACGTATCCCCACGTTGTGAAGAGAAATTCTGAATAATCAGAACAACTCTGTGAATCAGCGATGCTGCTCTTTGCGAAGGGTTTTTTCATTCTCAACCTTAATAAATGATCCAAAAAAAATCACATTTTCAACGGTATAAAATATAATGATTATCCGCGAGTGAAGTTATCGGTCGATGCCTCTGAAAATTCCGTGTCCTACAGAGACAAAACTTAATTACTTAGTTTGAAACCGTCTCTGATAGAAATAATGAACTTTACCCACCAGCCGAGCGCGTCCACATGAGGACTCTTTAATTTATTCATTGTAATATTGCGTTTAATATGATTGTGTTTCAGATAATGATCCGAGGCAGCGGCGGCGTGGGAAAGGGGAGGGGCTACTGAGGCTGTGGGGGCAGGCCACGCCCCCTAGTGGTGACCACAGGTACAGCATCTTAGACTCAAAGTGTAAAACAGCTTTATTTTTCAGTTTTACTGCTATAAATGATTATAAATTGAGAATAATTTCACAAACACAAAGATTATTGGACTTGGAGGAGACTACAGAAGAGTCAGAATCAACTTATGTTAGCAAATAAGAGTGGAATAATGTGAGATTTAAATAATTAAATCAAGACCAAACTGACCCAAATCAGAAAAAATAAGTAAAAAATGCAAAGTTCAATGAATCAAAAGTGCTCAGGGATCAATTATTAGTCCATAAAATGTTATAAATCCCACAGAGGATCATCCTAGAACATAAAGAAAATATTCTGTAAAATGATTAAAACAATAGAGAAAAATCTATGTTAAACCTAAATGCTGAATTAAGTTGCTTTTACTGTCTGCATTCATGTGTTTTTTTCATTATATTAATATTATTGCTATTTACTATTACTACTAGTACTTATTTTATGAATTATGCAGTTTCATGTTACTTCCAACTACTGTGAATGTTCCAATATATTTACAATATGATTGATCACAAAAAGATTTTTATAATTATGCAACATGTTTGCATATTAAGCTTCAATAATAATTACAAAAAAAATCTATTATTGTCCATTAAATGCTCTAAATCACTGAGGATCATTAAGAACATGAAGAATATTTTCTGTAAGATGTTTAAAAGGAGATTATAAAGGAGCCAATTAAATAATCCCACAAACAGCTCCAATCTAAATAAATATCTAAATAGTGGTTAGTTGCAGCTACTACTGATATTATATTAAACTACTTTATTATTGTATTGATGATGTGGATATTGATGATATATATTGATGCTGAAACAGGAACATTGGGTTTTACTGCAGATAAAATACTTTATTTAGTGTTGGAGCTCAGGTTTAACATGAGATTTATGGATAAAACTCAACGCCGCTGCTGTTTCAGGTTTTGCACAGTGAACTTACAGAAATATTTGAACCTTCTGAAGTGTCATTTAATTATACGAGTACAAGTTTTTCTTCAGTCTCTTTGGTGCATTTCTCACTATCCATTAATGTTTCTATTTGCACAACGATCAATGCGTTTCCCAAAACTATCAGCACAAACTGCAAAAACAAACAGTTGATAATCTGCAAAAGTGAACTCACAACGGACAGCTCGTTCCTCAAAATGAAAAAAAACCTTGACGCCGTCGTTTATGAACAAGTCGGTTAAACGTTTGTCGTGTTTCATTATTACAGATGTTCCCTCTGTAAAAGTTTTATAATGCAAACAAAAAATAATCAGAACTTGGTGAAACTACCTGAAAAAATTTAGTAACATAACCGGGTACAATTTTTTTTTATTTTACTGCAAATGCTCTTTATGTAAATACACAATTACCGTATTTTCATGAATATAAGGTGCACATAAAAGTCTTATAAAGCACAGTTTAAACTGAAGGAAATCAGCTACGCTAAAGAACATGGAATATATTTTTAAGTAAATTAAAAAATACATTATTGTTTTGGAAAAACTTAGTTAATTCGCACATTTGTTGATAATTATCCACTTATTTTAATTTTAGGATGCATTTGCTTATTTTATTTTAATAAAGAAATAGACTTAACAAAGGTTAAGATGTAAAAAGTTTTGTATTAAACCAACATTTTGAGAGACCTGATGAATGTTTTCTAAGACTGAACTTTAAAACGTGAACATTTCTCACTGACCTGAATACAAACCACAATATTTCCATAATTCTGAGTTCATAATCATCATTATACCAAGGTGACATTAATAAAGTCTGTAAAAAACCGAGTAGTTTGAAAACTGGTTGAGAATTGACAAAATTATGGTTATTTTAATATATTTTATTTTTATTTTATTTATCCACCTTAGGTTTTATACTTTAATGGAGTGAGCTGATTTTTTATTTATTTATTTTTTTTGCTGAAATTGTTCCCGTGGCAACCAGATCCCAATATGGAGGCTGAAGAAGCCTCGTTTGTGTTTCAGCAGACACACACACACACACACACACACACACACACACACACACACACACCAGTTAAAACCAGCAATCACTGCTCCTGATGGAAGGAGAACAGCTGTTTAATGAATGAACAGCTGCTGACGTCATGGCAACGCTCTGTCATCCTCACAGATACCAATAAAGCATGTTCAAAATAACACTAGTAATATATATTATTATGAGTAATATTATGAGCAGATATTAAGCAAAAGTAGTATCTGTAGTAGCAATCATAGTAATAATAGAAGTAGCTGTAGTAGTAGTAGTAGTAACAGTAGCAGCAGTAGAGTAGTAGTAGTACTAGTAGTACTTCGGGGCAGATTTCTGTATCACAGAAACATCAAAACCATCACAGGATAAACACTGTCAAACAGAAGCAGGTCACACACACACACACACACACACACACACACACACACACACACACTCTGCAGAACAGACACTGACTACTTCCTGCAGTGTAAAAGCTGCTTCTCTGGTTTCCTCTTGTCTTTCCTCCTCTTGGAGCTTCTCTACAATCAGAAGCTGTGGTATTCACACAGGAAAACACAACGTCCAGCAGGTGGTTGGAGGATGTGTGTAGTTCCTGGTTATTGGGACCTGGCTATTTCCTGGAGTGAAGTGTTAACTCTGGTGTTGAGGCTGTGACTCAGCTCTGTGCTAAAGACAGAACAACTGCGGATTATCTCCACGTACTACAGGCCAGTACACGCAGAGTAGGAGTAGTAGTAGTACTGGTAGTAGTACTGGTAGTAGTACTGGCAGTAGTAGTACTGGTAGTAGTACTGGTAGTAGTACTGGTAGTAGTACTGGTAGTAGTAGTACTGGTAGTAGTAGTAGGTTCACCCCTACTTATTTCCTCTTTTTTATTATATTTATCATCATTTTTTTTAGTTCACTATGAGCAACTGATGTCATGGCAATGCTCTGTCATCTTTAAAAATGTCAATAAAGTTTTGTTGAAAAAATAATTAAATAATAATAAAGAAGCAAGTATCAAACAGAAATTTACCAAAATACTCTGTAGTAGTATTAGCGGTAGTACTTGTAGTAATAATGGTAGCAGCAATAGTAGTAATAGAATAGTGGTAGTATCAGCAGTAGTAACAGGTATAGTAGTGTTGTAGTAGTAGTAGTATTCGGTGTAGTAGTAGCGGTATCAGTAATCGTAGCAGTAGTACTAATAAAAGTAGTAGCAGTTGCAGTAATGGTAGCAGTAGAACTTATAGTATAGCAATAGTAGTAGCAGTAGTAGTAAAAGCAGTAATAGTTGTAGCAGCGGTACTAATTAAGCAGTAGTACCAATAATAGTAGAAGTAGCAGTAGTAATTATAGTTGTAGTTTTAATAATATTTTAATAATATTTGCAATAGTAGTAGTAGTATTGATTTTAGAAATTCTAAATGTAAAAGGCCAGCAGATAGTAGTAGTAGCAGTAGAAGTAGTAATGATAGTAGTAGTAGTACACAATCTGAGCAGAAATGCCAAAAGTAACTAATTAAGTAGTAGCACTAGTAATAGTAGTATTAATAATTATAGTAGTACTGTTATTAGTAATAATAGTAGGAATATTAGTAGTATCACTACTAGTAGTAGTACTAGTAATAATAGTAGTAGCAAAAGTAGTTATATTAATAATAGTAGCAGAAATTGTATTAGTAGTAATAATAGTAGTAGCATTTGAAGTAATAATTAGTAGTAACAGCAGCAGCAGTAGTACTAGTACTAGCAGTACTAATAGTAGTAGTAGTATTGATTTTAGAAATTCTAGATGTAAAAGGCCAGCAGACAGTAGTAGTAGCAGTAGAAGTAGTAATAATAGTAGTAGTAGTACACAATCTGAGCAGGAATGTCAAAAGACTGAAGTAGCAGTAACTAATTAAGTAGTAGCACTAATAGTAGTAGTAATAATTCCCCCATGTTTTTCTCCTCCTCTTCCTCCATATTTTTTCCTCCTCTTCCTCCATGTTTTCTCCTCCTCTTCCTCCATGTTTTCTCCTCCTCTTCCTCCCACCAGGAGCTGCTGCTTCCTCCTGAAGTAAACAGGCATTAATCAGTGGTTGTGGGGGGGTTGTGGGGGGGGGGCGGCCGGAGGCGGTGAGGGGCCACACGGAGGCAGCGGGGGGACCAGGAGATAGATGGAGGGGGGGGCGGGGTGTGATGGTGGGGGGGTTACGGCCCCGCTGGGACAGCACCAGCTGATGGGGTCAGCCCGTCCACCTTCAGGAAGTGTGTCAAGGACGAGCAGGAGGAGGCGGCAGGAGCGCTGAAAATACCACCAAAAGTACTACAAAAACACCACAAAGCCCCGTTAACTCCACGGAAAAACAACGAGTTCACACACGTGGGTGAAAAAAAAAAGAAACTAATTAACCGGTGATCTGCCTGGAACGTGAAATATAAAACAACAGATACTTCCAGTGGTAAATGTCAGAAATAAATCCGCCCTTCGCTAATACCAAGATGCCGTTTCATCACGTGTTGTTTGACATTTCAGAAACCTTCTCGGCAGAAGAAGCTTCAAAGTGAAGCAAGGAGGAAAAATCAAGGAAACGAGGACAAATATTTATGATTTCTGTTTTTTTTTTAATGCGGTTGTTCGTCATTAGTCGCGAGACAGATGAATAACAGTGGAACACGGTTTATGAACCCTGAGTGAAATGTGCAGTTTCCATCTGAATCCTCATTACTTATCATATTAAATGCGTCTTTTTATAGTTCTTTATGAATAATGTAATATTATGATTTAATGTTGTTCATTACAAAGTCGGAAGATGTTATTTACTGAGGTTTTTTTTTTAGAGATTATTAAATCTGCCTATGGAGAAATGTATATTATTATTGTTAAACAATATACTGAAGATTATAAGAAGTTATAAGCGTTTTATGATTAAAAAAATTATTCATTTTTATTTCTAATGTTCACTGCATGAACAATTGATGTCATGGCAACATTCAACAATTAATTAATTAATTGATTAATTCATTAAAATGATCACAATCTGAGCACAAATGCCAAAAGACTGAAGTAGCAGTAACTGTACTATTAGTACTAATAACATAATATTAATAATAATAGTAGCACTTCTAGTAGTAGTAGTAATAATAATATAGTAGTAGCAGAAATAGTATTAGTAGTAGCATTTGTAGTAATATTAGTAGTAAAAGCAGCAGCAGCAATAATAGCAGTAATATCCAGTATAATCATCAGTGTTAATAACATGTTCACAGTACTAATGAATAGTAATAGTAGTAATAATAATAGTAGCAGTAGTAATAATAATAGTAGTAGTAATAGTATTAATAGTAGTAAGACATAGTCAAATCACTAGTGTTAATATAACACTTAGAGTTAATTTTACAGTATGAGTGTACAGTAATTGTACTATGTAGTAGTAGTAGTAGTAGTAATATACAGTAAAATAATCAGTGTTAATGTAACAGTTTAACAGTACTAGTGTACAGTAATAGTAGTAATATTAATAGTACTACTATTATTAATACTACTATTACTGTACACTAGTACTAATAGTATTAATAATAGTAGTAGCAGTAATAGTAGTAGTAGTAATACATAGTAAAATCACTAGTGTTAATATAACATTCACAGTTAATTTAATAGTATGTGTGTACAGTAATTATACTACAGTAGTAGTAATACATAGTAAAATCACTGGTGTTAATATAACATTTACAGTTAATTTAACAGTATGTGTGTACAGTAATTGTACTACAGTAGTAGTAAAACATAATAGTAAAATTACTAGTGTTAATATAACACATATATTAAGTTTTAACAGTATGAGTATACAGTAATTGTACTACAGTAGTAGTAGTAATACATAGTAAAATCAATAGTGTTAATATAACATTTACAGTTATTTAACAGTATGTGTGTACAGTAATTATACTACAGTAGTAGTAATACATAGTAAAATCACTAGTGTTAATATAACATTTACAGTTAATTTAATAGTATGTGTGTACAGTAATTATACTACAGTAGTAGTAATACATAGTAAAATCACTAGTGTTAATATAACATTTACAGTTAATTTAATAGTATGTGTGTACAGTAATAATACTACAGTAGTAATAGTAATAGTAGTAGCAGTAATTGTAGTAGTAGTAGTAATAGTAGCAACAATAGCAGTACTAATGAGTAGTAGAAACTTTGCCATAAAACCAGCCATCAGGTCGCCTGTGAAGTTGTGATGTCACAGCTGTACAGTCACAACCGCAGGAATCAGCCAATCAGAGGAAGCTTCGTTAACATTCACAGATGTGATTTCTGCTTCTTAAAACCACAAATTCATCTTCAGATAAACCCAGGAAAAAAAAAAAACACAGCCATCGCGGAATGGGAGCTTTTAAAGACCCAGCGACTCTGCCAGAGTTTAAAGAGAATTCTGAGAAATATGTGAATAATTAAAAGTAAGTAGTGGTTTATGACCCTGACAGAAAGTATGAGTGGACGCTTCCTCCCGTAAATCCTGTGCTGGTTCAGGCTGTGCTGCACGTCTGCTGCTCTCTGCAAACATTTTTAATAAATGACCTCATCTCATCCTGGATGTAAAAAATAAAAAAGGAGGAGACGATCAGGTCGTCCCACTTTTTTTTTTTTCAAAACCCTATTCATGCTGTCAGGGAGCTTTTTTTAGCCCTGGAAACTCATTTAAGGCGCGATACAAATGACTCGAGTTTAATCTTTAAAGGGGACATGTCGTGTTGTTTTTATTCTGTTACGATCTCAGATTTCCACGTTAAACACTGTGAGTTAATAGTGTCACTGTCGCATACGATTTTTAGTTTATTTAACTTTAGATGTCCTTCATTTCTCTGTTTATTGTTAAATAGAAAGACCTTTTTTTAAGGGATTATGACTCATTAACTTCTAGTAAAATAACCCATTAACTTATACTTATATAATGCATAAATAACTCAACTTGCAGCAAAATGACCCATTAACTTTTATTTTTTTATGAAATAATGCAAAAATAACTTTTAGTAAAACATTTAACTTGCAGCAAAATGACCCTCAACATTTAGTAAAATGACCCATTAACTTTAACTTTTTTTTTAGGAATAACGCATTAATAACATGTAGTAAAATGTTGTTTAACTTGCAGCTAAATGACCCTTAACTTTTACTTTTGTTTTACGAAATAATGCATAAGTAACTTGTAGTAAATTGTTGTTTAACTTTTAGTAAAATGACCCATTACCTTTTACTTTTTTTTAAGAGATGATGTGTATAAACTTGCAGCAAAATTATCCTCAACTTTTAGTAAAATGACCCATTGACTTTTACTTTTTTTTAAGAGATAATGCGTATAAACTTGCAGCAAAATTAGCCATTAACTTTTATTTTTTTAAGGAATAATGCATAATAATGCATAGATAACGTTAACGATAATGTAGTTAAATGTTGTTTAACTTTCAGCAAAATGACCATTAACTTTTAGTAAAATGACCCATTAACTTTTAGTAAAATGACCCTTAACTTTTAGTAAAATGACCCATTAAATTTTACTTTCTTTTAAGGGAAAATGAATAAATGACTTGTAGTTAAATAATGTTTAACTTGCAGCAAAAGGACCATTAACTTTTAGTAAAATGACCCATTACCTTTTACTTTTTTTAAGAGATAATGTGTATATACTTGCAGCAAAATTACCCTCAACTTGCAGCAAAATGACCATTAACTTTTAGTAAATTGACCCATTAACTTTAAGTAAAATGACCCTTAACTTTAAGTAAAATGACCCATTAACTTTTACTTTTTTTTAAGGAAAAATGAATAAATGACTTGTAGTTAAATGCTGTTTAACTTGCAGCAAAATGACCATTAACTTTTAGTAAAATGACCCATTACCTTTTACATTTTTTAAGAGATAATGTGTATATACTTGCAGCAAAATTACCCTCAACTTGCAGCAAATCAACCCATCAACTTTTTGTAAAATTACCCATGAGCATTTACTTTTTATTTTTTTTAAAAATTATTATTAACTTTTATTCATCTTTCAGTGAAATGTCCCTTAACTCCTCTCCTAACTTCCTCCGTTCTTTAACTACTAATCAGACAGTAAATCTGTTGTGTAACTGTAAATCCTGCTCAGATACATCACTCCAGCCCCAAATAACGGACGCGTAAAGTGCACGACCTGTCCCCTTTAACTATCATAGTGGCACCTTTAAGTCCCAATTAATCATTCAATTACAGTTTATTTGTCGGCTGTGATCGGGCTGAATTGTCGTGCTGTCTCTGCGCCTGAACAAACGCAGCCTCTCCCTCCCCGGGCTTGTTTCTTCCTGCCGGTATCGATCCGCCCTCTCTGCCGACCAGGCTCGGATTCACCTGCAGTGCTGCCGTTAAACATGTTATCTGCATCACGTTGCCCGTAGTTCGTTAAGTTCTGTGAAATGTCGGAGCCATTACCAGCCCCTGCAGCTCATTACGGACGCTGCACTCAGGGAGACAGCAGGGAGACATATGCTCCTCATCTTAAGTGGTGCTTTAAGGGGTATTGATGGTTTAAAAGCAACTAGCAAGTGATCAATGAGGAGACTTTCTTTGTCTGTTTCATCACGGCCAGACCCGGAGACTGGAACAAAACGGCCTATACGACGCGTCATTAGGGGACGCGTCAGCTCTAATATTTTGACACTGAAATGGCTGATGGGAAGCGGCTTTAAGGGATCTTCGCTTCGGGTGAAGTGACAGTTGCACAACAACAGGAGTCTTGGCAGAGACGGCGGCGACACTCTGATTACAATCGGCCAGATGGCTGCCAAGCGGTGTTTGGATGTAATTGGGATTGAGGGGAACGGCAGATTTCAGATTACTGGGAGTCTTTCATGTCTTTAATAAGCTAAAGCTCCATAAAGCTGTCAAACAACAACCGGATTTCACGTTTCGCCGTTTTCCAGTCGTCTCTCAGATTTGTCCAGCGTTTTTTTTTTTTTTTAACAATGCACAGGAAGACAGAGGAAATAAGGGACATTTTATTGCTAGTTAAGAAACATTTAAAAACTAAGGGACATTATAAGGTACGTTTTACGGCTAGTTAGGGGTAATTATTCTGAGTTAAGTGACATATAACTACAAATTAAAGGACATTATGAGGTGCATTTTACTGCTAGTTAAGAGATATATTACTGATAGTTAAAACACATTTACTGCTAGTTAAGAAACATTTAACTAAAATTTAAGGGACATTATGAGGTACATTTTACTGCTAGTTAAGAAACATTTAACTAAAATTTAAGGGACATTATAAGGTACATTTTACTGCTAGTTAAGAGACATTTTACTGCGAGTTAAGGGTAAATATTCTGCAAGTTAAGCGACATATAACTACAAATTAAGGGACATTATGAGGTGCATTTTACTGCTAGTTAAGAGAAATATTACTGATAGTTAAAACACATTTTACTGCTAGTTAAGGTATTTTTCTGCAAGTTTAAGTGCAACATTTAATTATAAATTAAGGGACATTTTAAGATACATTTTACTGTTAGTTAAGGGACATCTTATTACAAGTTAAGGGACATCTTATTGAAAGTTAAAGGACATCTTATTAAAAGTTAAGGGACATTTTACTACAAGTTAAGCAACATTTAATTACAGATTAAGGGACATTTTAAGGTACATTTTACTGTTAAGGGACATTTTGCCACAAGTTAAAGGACATTTTACTACAAGGGTCATTTTTCTGCTAGATAAGCACCATTTAACTAAAAGTTAAGAGACATCCTACTGCAAGATAAGGGACATTCTTCTGCAAGTTAAGGGAAATTTTACTAAAACGGTAATTATTTTGCGAGTTAGGCAACAATTTTTTTTACAAAGGACATTTAACTGCTAAATAAAAGAAATTTCACTGCAAGTTAAGAGACATTTAACTACAAGGGACATTCTATATCAGCCTTTGTTTAAGAGATATATATATTTATCTACGGGTGAAGAGTTAAGAGCTTTAATGCATTATTAGTTTATTGTTGTGTTTGTATATCTGTGAATCAAAGGCTAAACGTATTTGTTTCTCTGGATGAATCTAATTCTGTGGTCCTAAGATACTTTTACACTACAGCAGTGTGTCAGAACGTGCAGTAAAAGTGGCATAGTGGGTACTTTAACACATGTTTTAGCTCCCAATGGAGCACTTTAACGCACATTTTGGATCCCAAGAGGGCCCCTTAGCACTTATTTTTTACAATAGGGCCCCCCTCAGCGTCAATGTCCATTGGCGACAAAGCGTTTTGTGTCTTTCGGAGCCACAATATTTATTTAAGGTCAAATTTAAGCCTTTCTCCATTTGTTTCGTCTGAGTCAGTAGCGTACGCGTCCTAATGGCGCCGTGCATTATTCAGCGTCTAATTTATTCATTAATTAAAACTAAAAAATTCACAAAGAGTTTTGTTTTTTAAAATAATAATAAGCGCGTCTGCGCGTCGTGCATCAATCTAATTATTTGCTTCACAGAGGTTTGAGTCGCTGTCGTCTGGGCGGTGGCGGCGGCGGCGGCGGCGGCGGCGGCGGTCGGGGGGAACCAAATTCCTTGTAGATGAGAGAAGAAAGAGCGGCGTAATGTTCTGAGGCGTAAAGAGCTCTCTCCACTTTCGCTAAGAGGCTTTCATCCGACCATTTTTTTTTTTTTTTGTCTTCCTCGGTGTGAGTTTCAGCAACGTCGCGGACGGACGCGACGCAGCCAGAGAGGTTTGGGTGATGTACGAGCAGGACGTCAGGCCTGTCTGTTAACCATGATTTATGAAGGCCGGAGGGGCGCTACTGTAAACACGGCGTGTGACACCTAATGGAGGCTCACACAGGAATCCATTTCAGCCGCTCGCATTCCACTCGCGTGATTATTGCGCCAAGGGAAAGAAAGAAAGAAGAAAAAAAACGCTTTGATTCCGGGGCAACGGAGGGACAAAGTACTTAAACGTCCGCGATGATGATCCGACTCCTCTGAGTCATATGGAAACGGAATCCAGGGAAACAAAAAGGGATCTCTGTGATCAAGATGGGAGGAAAAAAAAAAAAAAGTCCTCGAGGGCTCCAGAGGACAAAAGGTGTCGAGTAATGAAGTAAAAAAACTATGTGAAGGAGGAGTTTTCACTTCTACTCCTCACTTTTTCCAACTGTAATTCTGCTCCTTATGTTACAATAAGAAGCCTCGTGCTGCAAAAACAATAAAATCTGAATTAATCCAATATTGAGTAGAATTATCTTATAGTAAATTACCAAATAACAGCCTGCGTGTTGTATTTAATTTGTTCATTCAACAGATCAGGCTTTTATTTGAGACCAGGCAGTAAATTGGTTCAGACAATTAACTTCTTCCTGAAAAGAACTAAAAAAAAAAGGTAATTTACTTAAATTCTTTTGTTAAACTAGTATTAAACTGTATAACTTTATTTATAAGATTATGCCTCAATTATCCTGATATATAAAAAGGTACAATTCATCCAAAAATGAGTATATTCATCCTAATCCTTTGATAGTTTTGTTTATTTCCATCTTAATTTCTTCTTCTTGTCCCTTTTACTTTAATGCTTTAAGTAGTTTTGAAACAAGAATATTTACTCTTTTAAAGGTTTAATACTTTAGTTGATATTTCAACAGAAGTATATTTTACCCCTAGTATCTATACTTCAACCTGAGTAATGAATGAAGACAATATGCAAGACTGTACTCAGTATTTTTGCACAATTTATATTGCATATATATGTATAATATATAATATTGTATATTATGATATATATGATGATATATATTGAAGTAGCTCCTTTGTAAAAATGCAATGGCAATAAAGGCGATTCTGCCTGATTTTATGATTCTGTTCTAAAGCCTTTGGAAACAGATCATTTCCATCATGTGCATCATGACTTTCTGCCCCGCTGCTTGATGCCGTTTCGATGCTTTTCCATCCACCGTCGTGTCTTTCAGTGCAAGACGTCCAAAACAACGCCGCAGAGAAACCATCCGAAGCGCGGCGGATCGTGTTCTCCTGTAACACGAAGCTCCAGGCTCATCAAAGAAATTCCAATAAGCAGTGGAGACATTTCCCAGACGGCATCCTGTGGGGTTCCTGGTGGCGGAGCAGCGCTGATGTGGGTGGGGTCAGCGTGTCAAGCTCCGATCCGGCCCCATTACTCAGCACAGATCCCATTAATGTATCAGCCATCTGATCTGCACAGCTGCACAGCAAAAGGGAGGGAGGGAGGGCCGGGGTGGCCATGTAAACACTGAGAGACGATGCCGCTACATTCATCCAGATATACGCTCCGTAGAATATGAAATTCAGTTTAAATTCAGCCAGGGTTGTGCCAGAACTTGTTCACATTCTGGGTGAATGTGAACTTACTTATACTGTATTTTTCTATTGGTGAATATTATTCCTTCCAGGTGAAATTACACATTAAAACAGACCTTAAACACCAAATACACTAACAAATCCATCATAAAACGCAGAGCAACAGCCAGGAGCATGGAGGAAGGCAGCACCACAGCTATGAGCATTAACAAATTTGATGGAAAAGTCAGTACTGACCAAGACTGAACCTTAAGGACTACAGTCTGAATGGAACTTAGTTCCAGAGTGTGTCAGATTCCATTAGATCCTTCCAGGTGAAAACCCAGCTAAAACTACCAATAAACAGACCTTATGTTGCAGTTTTGGCGTCCATTCAGACCATTCTGTCCTTGTTTTCCAGTTTAAATTCAGCCAGTGTTGTGCCAGAACTTGTTCATATTCTGGGTGAACGTGAACTGAGCATACCGTATTTTTCTCTTGATGAATATTAGTGAGAAGATGTTTATTCTGGCTGAGAATACTGCTCTCTCATAGTAGAACTTAGTACAAGAATTTGCCAGATTCCATTAGATCCTTCCAAGTGAAAACCCAGCTAAAACTCACAATAAACAGACGTCAATATGCAGCTTGAAACCAGCTGATCCAAACACACTAACAAATCCATCATAAAACAAAGAGCAACAGCCAGGAGCATGGAGGAAGGCAGCACCACAGCTATGAGCATCAACACAATCTGATGGAAAAGTCAGTCATTTTACCAATAAACACTATTTACTGCTGATTTCCTTTATGTTTTGAGAATATTCTGTAGGGTGAAAGTTGCAGCTGCTGCTAGTGTCGACTGAATGGAAGTTTAGTTCCAAATACGTCATAAAACACAGAGCAACAGCCAGGAGCATGGAGGAAGGCAGCACCACAGCCAGTGTTGGGAAAATTCACTTTCTACATGAACTAGTTTGTTCACAAAATTGGAAATGCCCTAAGTTCATGGTTTCAAAAATGAACTAGTTCCCCCAATATGTTGCTGTGAGCTATTATTTGTACAAAATTATTTTCAGAGAACCAGAAACAGCTATTATTTTATCTGTTTTACACATTTAAATTATGCATCAGATTCATTTTTTTATCCATTTTTAAATTTCCTAAAACTTTGTTTCCATCCATTCAGTCCACACTAGTAGCAGCTGCAGAATATTCTCAAAAACCTGCTGCTTTAATGGTGTTTATCGTTAAAATAAAAGCAGGAATGTAGTCCTTAAGGTTCTGTTATTGGTCAGACAGCAATTCGTAACAGAAAGGGATTCCTACTATATCTCAATTTATCTTATAACTACATTAAATTGCATTGTTAGTCATTAAAAGTGAGCAGTTTTTAACAGAAAATTTATATTTTAAGATGTAGTTAAACAGAATATCCATTTGTCTTCCAAAGATAGCAGCCTGTCTGCATATACACCTTTAGTTTATAAAAAAACCCCAAGAAAATCAAGTAATCTCGCTCCTATACTTGCGATCTTTCAAAATGCATATGAACCAGTTGCAAAACGGGTTTGTGCAAGATATTGAAAACAGCCAGGCCTGAGTACACATGCATACACACAGTTTAGCTCCTTTTACGACATAAAGATGAAAAACCAAAGTCCAATCACATTATCTGAGCCTACTGGACGACTCCAGATTAATTGCGGTGACGTGTTTACGTGCACTTTGAGGCAATTATTACTTGTGTAAAAACGTATGCGAGTGACAAAAAAAAAAAAAAACAGCAGAGGAGGAGTTTCACGTCCCGGTTGCATTAAACGGCAGCTTTTACTTTTACTGCACCAGTCGTTAGCCTGCGACGGAAAACAACTGTCAGCGCAAGGTCGAATCAATTGAAGAGCGGCAGATTTACTCTGGAGCCTCCAGAGGACGTTAGCAAGGAGTGTGTGTGTGTGTGTGTGTGTGTGTGTGTGTGTGTGTGTGTGTGTGTGTGTACGAAACAATATAAAAAAGGGCAAAAAGTGTATATGCTTGTTGGTGCGTAGTCGCATGGTAAGCATCCTTTTCCTGGAATGACCTGCTTGTCTCATTAATAGGTTGCTGCTGCTGGAGGGGAACAATATGCAAACCAAGCAGGAAAAAATGGAAATCAAAAACACTTTCTCTCTCCCCCTACACACACACACACACACACACACTTACTATCACGCATACACAATGACACACACACACACACATACGTGCAGTCAAGTTACATCAAATTATTATGTTGATAAACCACTTACAGTACGGATATTTAAGGAGCTTCTTCTGTCAATAAACATGTGACTCGAACTGAAAGAGACTTAATCATATTTCTTTGTCATATGGGCTTTTTTTTTATGGAGTAAGGAACCGTTAATGGAAGATTTTGCTGCATTATGCAGCGATTTATTCGTGTGCCTTTTGTACACGATGAATACTTCAGATGTTTCAGTAATAAGCTTTAATGCACAGCGGAGGGGAAACACTTTGCTTACTCACTTGGGTAATGAAGGAATAACAAAAAGCAGCACGGAACATGTGCAAATGCGAAAATGCTTTTAAATTCTTCTCTTTTTTTGCAAATAACTGTTTAGAAAAAGCATATTTTAAAAAAAAAAATGCTGCAGACTTAACACACCTGCATATTATTAGATATAATTTTACATAGGCTTGAGCTCCACTATTCAACATGCAACTCCTGGGATATTTCACATTAAAACAACTGAAATTCAATGTTTGATTATGCAAATGAGTAATGATCTTATTCAATATGTACTAAACCTAATTTATTTTTGGCATATTAGAGTCGAAGGTTTTAAAGAGGATATTTTAGATGTATCACTTCAAAAAGCAGAAAATGCTGCAGTCAACAAAAAAATCAATTTTGATGTTTTCAGGAAGTTCCATGAATCTGACTAAGAATGAATGAATTTGGTGAATAGAAGCTGCTGAAGGTTTTTTTTGATAACTGATATGCATCTTAACCAATAAGAATCCACTGTGATCTTTAAAAGTTTCTCTAAAATGCTCCTGTAGCATCATCCTTAATTAAAATGATGAAGACCCTAAAAGACCCACCTGGTGCCGTCACATGACCCCACCTGGCGTGGTCACGTGACTCCACCTGGCGTGGTCATGTGACAGGTATAAGGCCTGAATAACTAATTGTTAATTAACCTGTTAAATTCTTTTATAAATATATATATAAAACGAGAAAAAGAAAATATGAATGACTCTGTATTAATTAAATATTAATGTGAAACCTAAACTGATGGCGCGGTCATGTGACTCCACCTGGCGCGGTCATGTGACGGCACCAGGTGGAGTCATATCTATTTATAAAGGAATTTAATAGGTTAGTTAATAATTAGTTATTCAGGCCTTACACCTGTCACATGACTCCACCTGGCGTGGTCATGTGACAGGTGTAAGGCCTGAATAACTAATTATTAATTAACCTGTTAAATTCTTTTATAAGTAGATATGTAAATCCTGTAAGAAAAAATTAATAGTAAGTACGTATTAATTAAATATTAATTTAAAACCTCATGTGACGTAAAAATGTTAACGAGGTGCTTAATTAATTTAGCTGATTCAATAATTTTTTAATCAATATAGTTTCTGCTTAAATAATTGTCTGTTAAACATAACCAGCAATGGTATAACTGTGGTACATGTGACAATGACAAAAGTTATCAGATAGTTTAAATCTCTTAAATAAGCTTTAAAAAATTGTTTTATATGCGAGTTAGAAATTATAGTATTCTATAAATAATATATTTATAGTCATAGTATTATATATAGGGCAAATATATTATATTATATTATAGTATACTATATATAATACAAATGGACTTTCAAATGAGATAAAACCAGCATAAAGTATTTTTCTTGTTACTGACTCACTGACTCCACCTTAAAGAAAGCAAAGTGACGTATGTGTGACATCACATAAAACAAATCTGTTCCATGTGGTTCTACTTAGGCTCTTTTAAATCCGCCTTAATTTCCCTTTAAGGAGAACCAGGTCCAGGTTCTTACGGGTCGAAACAGCGTTTTTTGGGCCTTTTTGACCTTAAACGTGTTAAAATGCTGCAGAAGTCGCTGATATTGATCCTCAGGCCCCGGAGGACGAATCTGACATTGACTTGAATTCTGTTCCTGTTGTTCTGCAGCACCAGACCGGAGCCCGGGGGGGGCTGATCCGCGGTGGCCCCCCGCCGAGTCGGGCTGGATCCACAGATCCACCTCAGGCCCCGCAGACCAGCAGAGAGGGGGTCTGCTGGGGGGGGGGCAGGAGGTAGACCAGGACCCCTGCTCTGATTCTGCTCCGGGTTACCCCGGGTTTGGGGGTGGGGGCGGTCTGGGGGGGTCCTCCCCCCCCCCTGAAGGTTCTCTTTACCCTCTGGATGAACCGCAATTAAAACCCAACACAGAGCTTCACCTCGTCAAAGAAAACGACCAAAAAAGACTCGTTTTGAAGATGTGGATCCAACGTGAACCATCGAGAACTGAATCCTGCTGCTGGGTCAAAATACACGAGTCACGTACAAGTACAAGTACAAGTACATTTACTCAAGTACTGTAGCCCAGCTACAGCTTTACATACTCCATTTAATCTGGTTTCATATTGGTGGTTCTTCCATGTATTTGCATTCGCTTGTTACTTTTACTTTTATACTTTAATTGGTATTTTAAACCCTAATATTTGTACTTCTACCCGAGTAATTGGCCAGTAAAAGTAACTAAGTACATTAATTACGTAATTACTGTACTCGGGATACAGTACTTTATAGTTATAGTTAAATAGAACAGATTTATATTCAATTTAAGCTTGTTTAATATTAGTTGAAAACACATTACATGTCATGTATTCTCATCATATTTAGCTTTAGTTCTAATTGTTTCTCTTATATTACATTTACTTTTAAATTTTACTGGGTACTCACTGGGTACTTTAAGATACCTCAACTTGTACAGAATAATTTTTAACCCGAGTATTTGTACTTCTGAGTAATGAATGTATTTACCATTTATGAGCTGTGAAATAACCATTGAGTACATTTACTTTATTTCCATCAACTTGTGCAGAAGTATTTTAAACCCTAGTATCTGTACTTCTAACCGAGTAATGAATGTATTTATCATTTATGGGCATTATTACATTTACTCACAGCTTTAGACACTTTAAGATGCAGACTTGATATTAAAATATTATTTTTTAATAAAATAATATTCCTACAGTATAAATTGTCAATTTTCTACTTTTATGCAACTTATGCAAACGGTGATTTTACATAAGTTGCATTGTATTTTATAAAGTGCTTTATAAAATACTTTATATTTACATTTAATCTACTCAAAATTTCTCAAATTTTTCTACAAACTAAAACGTTAAAATGCTCTTATGCGTTTATGCTCTTATGGGTGCTAATGGACTCAGACCTGAACTTTCACAGCCACATAAAATCAACAATATCAACAGCCTTTTACCATCTAAAAAACATTGCCTAAATCAAAAATATAGTGTCCAAACCAGACTTGGAGACACTGATCCATGCATTTGTCTCCAGCAGGTTAGACTACTGCAATGGCCTGCTCACTGGTCTCTCTAAACAAGCTGTTAAACAACTACAGAACATTCAGAACGCTGCAGCTTGAGTCCTGACTAGAACCAGAAAATATGACCATATTAGTCCAGTGCTCATGTCTCTGCACTGGCTTCCTGTCACTCAGAGAATAGACTTTAAAACAGCTTTACTTGTGTACAAGTCTCTTCATGGTCTAGCACCAAAATACATCTATGACATGTTAGAGCCATACGAGCCATCTAGGACCCTGAGAACCTCAGGGACTGGTCTCCTGCAGGTGCCCAGAGTCAGGACTAAACACGGTGATAAATTGTTAGCATCCGTGCTAACATCCGTGCTAACTTGTGCTAACATCCGTGCTAACCTGTTAGCATCCGTGCTAACATCAGTGCTAACTTGTTAGCATCCATGCTGACATCCGTGCTAACTTGTTAGCATCCATGCTAACATCCGTGCTAACTTGTTAGCATCCGTGCTAACTTGTTAGAATTCGTGCTAACCTGTTAGCATAACTTGTTAGCATCCGTGCTAACCTGTTAGCATAACTTGTTAGCATCCGTGCTAACCTGTTAGCATAACATGTTATGCATCCGTGCTAACATCTGGCTAACTTGTTAGCATCCGTGCTAACATCCGTGCTAACTTGTTAGCATCCGTGCTAACCTGTTAGCATAAATTGTTAGCATTCGTGCTAACTTGTTAACATCCGTGCTAACCTGTTAGCATAAATTGTTAGCATCCGTGCTAACTTGTTAGCATCCATGCTAACCTGTTAGCATAACTTGTTAGCATCCGTGCTAACATCCGTGCTAACTTGTTAGCATCCGTGCTAACCTGTTAGCATAAATTGTTAGCATCCGTGCTAACATCCGTGCTAACTTGTTAGCATGGTCTGTGCTAACCTGTTAGCATAACTTGTTAGCATCCGTGCTAACATCCGTGCTAACTTGTTAGCATCCGTGCTAACCTGTTAGCATAACTTGTTAGCATCCGTGCTAACATCCGTGCTAACTTGTTAGCATAACTTGTTAGCATCCGTGCTAACATCCGTGCTAACCTGTTAGCATAAATTGTTAGCATCCGTGCTAACTTGTTAGCATCCATGCTAACCTGTTAGCATAACTTGTTAGCATCCGTGCTAACATCCGTGCTAACTTGTTAGCATCCGTGCTAACCTGTTAGCATAACTTGTTAGCATCCGTGCTAACATCCGTGCTAACTTGTTAGCATGGTCTGTGCTAACCTGTTAGCATAACTTGTTAGCATCCGTGCTAACATCCGTGCTAACTTGTTAGCATCCGTGCTAACCTGTTAGCATAACTTGTTAGCATCCGTGCTAACATCCGTGCTAACTTGTTAGCATAACTTGTTAGCATCCGTGCTAACATCCGTGCTAACTTGTTAGCATCCGTGCTAACTTGTTAACTTGTTGTTCACCTACAACTAAAATCTGGAACAGTCTTCCAGAGAATGTGAGACAGGCCTCAACGCTGACAATGTTTAAGACCAGGCTGAAAACAGTTCTGTTTAACCGTGCATATGAAAACTGAAAGTATCTTATCTACACTCCTCACTCTTTTTTAAATTAATGATGAATTCTATGTTTTATGATTTTCCTTTTGTGATTTTCTTTAACTGTAAAGCACTTTGAATTGCCCTGTGTATGAATTGTGCTGTACAAATAAACTTGCCTTGCCTAAAGTTTTGTCTGTATGTTAAAAAAAAAAAACTTACATTAACCTGTAAGAATAAAAAAACACCTCCTGATCCAGGTTCATCATTGAGTTTTATCCATAAATCCCATGTTAAACCTGAGCTCCAACACTAAATAAAGTATTTTATCTGCAGTAAAACCCAATGTTCCTGTTACAGCATCAATATATATCATCAATATCCACATCATCAATACATTAATAAAATAGTTTAATTCCAGGTTTAAGTCCAATAACCTTTGTGCTTGTAGAGATATTCCACATTTATTATCATTTATAGCAGGAAAAGTGAAAAATAAACCTGGGATTTAAGTAGTTTAGTACATTTGTTCCTGTTTTTGCTTAAGTTTCATAATGAAATCAAGACTTAGCATCATTTGGAAATGAAGTGATTCGTCCAACACCCAGTTGTGTGTTTCTGCATCCCATGCTTCAATCGAGACAGAATTCCTCTGTGATTGAACGGCCGTTATCACGTTATAAACACACACACACACACACACACACACACACACACACATAATCTCACAAACAGCGATTTGTTTTTCCCACTCCAAAGCACAAGTCGCAAAACTTGCACCGTTCTTCGCAGGGAGAAAAAAGAAAATCTTTAAAATGCAAATACATACTTGTTTGTGGCTATTTCAAGCTAAATAATTTGCATTCCTGCACCACTTCAAGCTTTTTCTGCATAAAACAGACGTTTGTGATGTGACTTGCAGTTTTAACTCTCTCCTGCTTAGTGCTGCCATATGGTAACAATTATCTCCATTTTTCTGAAAAGCCGTGCTATAAAATCCATATTTTCACAGTTATGGGTAAAAATTGGGCTTTTATTTTGAAGGACATACAATGTATGAGGTCACATGACCAGTCCCTTTAGCTCATGTGAGCATCATTGTCTCACAACACAAAAAGTTGAGTTTTATTCGGAATTTTGGAACTTTTTCACCAATAAATCAGGGGTAGGAAAACTAAGGATTTTTTTTTTTTTTAATTATTATTCTAATCTGCTAAAATAAAGCATAAAATAAAAGTAAAGTACACTTGAGGTGCCATATTCTTACTGTTTAAATTGTCGTTATTTTCTCCTTATAAAAACTGTGTTATGCACTTAATGTAAAAGGTGATTATATAAAATGCATTTATAAAGCACTTAATAAAAAATGATGCAGAACGTTTACAATCAATCTACACAAAGTATATTAAATTGGCTCCAAACTACAACATTAAAATAAAAAAACCTCATGTGTTTAAAGTGTTAGTGATGAAAAATAACGTTATAAAATATAACTGTGTACATTGAGAACTTATTTTAAGTACTTTTTTCTGATAATTCTGTTTTTGCTTAAATCATATGATGAAATCAAGACTTTTACTTAGTTTTTATTCAGGATTTTAAAGATTTTCTGGAGTCCATTTAATGTAATAGAGTGAAATCAGGACTTCCAATTGGTTCAATAATTAGTAGAATTAACTTATTCCACTTGCAGATAATTTAGCTTATTTCATTTTTTTTTCTGATTTTGGTCAATTTGGTCTTGTTTTAAGAAAATAAGACTTAAATTATAAAACGATTACTCAATTAGGTTACAACTATTATATTAATCACTAACTATTTTGAGAAATAATCAATTTGAGTCATTTTAAAAAGTTGAAAAGTCCCAAAATATCCAAAAATCCCCCCAACAAATGAAATGGTAAAACGATTAGTTGATTAATTGATTAGTTGCCAACATTAATCTATTTAGCTATTTTCATAATCAATTAATTGATTTGAGTCATTTTCAAGGAGACAATATCCAAATACTTGTTTTTTATTTAGAATTCTGAGGTAAGTATCTTTATTTATTTATATAAAATGTGATGCTAAAAATAAATGTATTGCCACATAGCAACAACATGTAAAACTCCTATTTGCAAAAACCTAATTGAAACCCATTAACTTACACAGCATCAAACTATGCTAAGACAACTTTTTCTCATACTTTTATATAACTCGATTAGCCAACAATTGACAACTAATACATTAATCACTAACTATTTTGATAAATAATCAATTTGAGTCATTTTAAAAAGTTGAAAAAGTCCAAAAATATCCAAAATCTAACCAAAAAATTAAATGGTAAAACGATTAGTTGATTAATTGATTAGTTGCCATTTTAAGCCAAATTAAGATTTATTGCCATATAGGAACATAATTCCAACATGTAAAACTCCTATTTGCAAAGAGCTAATTGAGTCTCATTGACTTACACAGCATCAAACTATGCTAACTTTTCTCATACTTTTATATAACATATTTATTATTCAGGCCATTTTTTAGTAATAAAAAACATCTTTTAACAGCGTCTGAGTGATATTTCATGCAGTTTAGGGGGGTCTGCCCCCCCACACATGCCCCCCGCCCCCCGCTGATGTTGGGGGTGAATCCGTCTTGTCGCTACAACGCAAACAGCATCGTCTCAGTTTCATCGACGTTGTTGCCACACTTAAGAGCGGTAACCTAATCCCTTCCAGAAACAGAAGGTTTCAACCTCCGCCGGCGGGCAGGGAGGGGGGGGGGGGGGTGGAAGTGGAGGAGGAGTACCCTGGAAGTGTTGGAGGGGGGGTCTGGGGGGGGCCTAAGGGTCATTTAGATAGGGTTCCTGCGGCCTGAGGTGTTAAATTCAAAACTGGAAAAAAAAATGCTTTTCTTTCAGCATCTGCTCACTTAACTTTAATGATAGCTTCCTTTGAGAGGAGGGGGTGGTGTTGGGGGGGGGTTAAGCCGGGTGGGTCCTTACAGCCTCTCGACTCTCTTCTTGTACCATGGAGCTCTGTGCTGGATGCAGCTTTGATGCATGGAAAAGGTGAAATTTATTCTCCTGTTTTTTTACTGACACAAAGAGTGAGATCTGGAATCCCGGAGGATCGAAGCAGTTTTGAAGTTGCAAAAGCAAAAAAAGCAAAAAAGAGCAGCCGGGATATGAAAGCGTGGGTCTGCAGCAGAAGTGGCTGTAAACACGAGATGCACACGTGTTGGCTTTTTGTTTGCATACGTGTTTATTTATTTATATGTTCTATAGGCCTCGTGCAGTCGACCCATTCCCCCCCCCCTCTATTCCTCTCTCATTGTGCTGCTAGTTCCCCACTGGGAAGACAAGGGAGATTAACTGTGTTTCCTGTCGGTGGAGCTTTGATGTTAAAGTCCTCAGGGGGGGAGGGGGGGTAAGAAAAAAAGAAAAACAGCGTTGTGTTCATCTGCCGCGTGTCGTCGGGCGAGTGGAATCGCCGCCAAAGTCACGAAGCCCTTCAGAGACGTCCCAGAATTCCGTTGGTTTGACCCCAACTCAGCTTATTATAGGTTTTAGTTTAGGTGAGAAAATATGAATCTAGAACACAGGATGTAGAAAGAGGAGAAGCAGACTAATACAGAACGTTGACAATACAGAAATGTCCCTTAACTTGGTGTGAAATGTCCCTTAACTTGCTGTGAAATGTCCCTTAGTCTGCAGCCAAATGTATCTTAACTTGCAGCTGTATGTCCCTTAACTTAGCCCTATCCATTAACCTAGAATTAAATATAAATGGGAATATAACCCCCCACACACACACACACACACACAGTTTCTTGTATATATGAGGAATGTCCCTTAAATTGCAGCGCAATGTCCATTTCCTTGGTGCAAAATGTCCCTTAGTCTGCGGCCAAATGCCCCTTAACTTGGAGTAAAATGCCCCTTAACTTGGTGTGAAATGTTCCTTAGTCTGCGGCCAAATGTCCCTTAACTTGGTGTGAAATGTCCCTTAGTCTGCGGCAAAATGTCCCTTAACTTGGTGTGAAATGTCCCTTAGTCTGTGGCCAAATGTCCCTCAACTTGGTGTGAAATGTCCCTTAGTCTGTGGCCAAATGTCCCTTAACTTGGTGTGAAATGTCCCTTAGTGTGCGGCCAAATGTCCCTTAACTTGCTGTGAAATGTCCCTTAGTCTGCGGCCAAATGTCCCTTAACTTGGTGTGAAATGTCCCTTAGTCTGCAGCCAAATGTCCCTTAACTTGCAGCCGTATGTCCCTTAACTTATCCCTATCCATTAACCTGGACTTAAATAGAAATGGGAATATAACCCCCCCCCCCCCCACACACACACACACACACACACAGTATCTTGTATATATGAGGAATGTCCCTTAACTTGCAGCCAAATGAATCTTAACTTGGAATAAAAAAAGTTTCCTGAACATTTGCAGGTCAGATAGAAATCTGAGATTCGCGCTCTGAGGCCTTTTAGTTGCACATTTAACTTTAATGTGAATTCATTTTTTAGGTTCTCGGACAGGATGTTCCATCAACGAGCTTTTACAGGAAGTTCCGACCTAAAAGAGTCGATCTGAAGCTGAAACATCAAGTCCATCAGCTGCACATTACTCAGACATCCCATAAGTCTGTTGATTATTGAAATGATCAGTTGTTTGGTTCATTACATGTTGATCAGTGTTTCCCAAAGACGAAGATTGAACCTAAAATGTCCTTTTTTGGCTTAAAGATCATCAGTTTACTATTATAGAAGAATAAAGAAACCAGGAAATAATCAGAGAACAGAAGCTGGAACCAGAGAATCTGGACATTTTAGAATTAAAACTGTCTCAAATTATGTATTTATCAACTAATAGTTGTCAACTAATTGATTAATCATTAGTCATCATAACTCTTAGGATACAGTCATAGAAGTTTAAGTGGAATAAAGCAGCATTTCTTATAATGTGGAAGCTGAGTTGTATATTAGGGCTGCAACTAATGGCTATTCTGATTAATAATAATTAATCCATCTGTTACTGAAATGATTAATCGATTAGTTGTTTGGTTCAATAAATGGTGTAAAATGTTGATCAGTGTTTCCTCAAAGCTGAAGATTGAACCTAAAATGTCTTTTTTTGTCCACAACCTAAAGATCATCAGTTTACTATTAAAGAAGAATAAAGAAACCAGGAAATAATCAGAGAACAGAAGCTGGAACCAGAGAATTTGGACATTTTAGAATTAAAAAATGACTCAAATCGATTAATCGATAATCAGAATAGTTGATTGATTAATCAACTAATCATTGCAGCTCTACTTGAAAATGTATTGTAGTTTTAGTTCATTATAGAAGACTTAAGAAACCATAAAATAATCACATCTGAGAGGCTGGAACCAGAGAATTTGGACATATTTTGCCTTAAAAAATGACTCAAATCAATTATTAAATGTGATTTATGTGATAGTTGTCAACTAATCGATTAATCGTTGCAGCTCTTCAGACTAAATCTTAAATATTATTGTTAAACGCCTGTAAAGTGGACATTTATGTGACAGGGAAACTGGAACATGTGTGATTTTTTTCCTTCTTCTCCCCAGTATGACACAGCGTGTGTGAGGGAGATTTTTGGAGACTAAACTTCAAAGAGACGTTAAATCCAACACTCGGTGGCAGAGGTTCAGCGTCGGGTCAGGACTTTCTCTCCTGGCTCGATGCTGGGAACCGAACAGGAACCAAACCACAAAGTGTAAATTACACACACAAAGGAAAAAAAAAAAGCCACTTTGGTCATTAGCTCGTCTTTATAGCCTCACAATTAATTATAACTCCGGCAACATTTGGAGTTGCGAGCGCGGCAGCTTGAGCCGTATCTGGAGCCCGTCAGCGTGATTGACGACCGACTCCGAGCGCGAAGCTTAAAAAAAGTCCTGCAGGAACATACGGCTAGCCGCGAACATAAACAGGTACAAAACTCCGGTAATAGGAGAGGAGGCAATTAGAAGCTGTAAATGTAAATCAGCTGCACCCACTTTGCTTTTTTTCATCCTTTCCTCCGCCTGGTGGATGCTGCAGCTGAACCGAAGAAGAAGAACCTGGAAAAAGGAAGTAAAAGGTGGGGGGGGGGGGGGGCGGCCTTTTGCATGCATTCATTTGCGGGTCATGTACGGCTGACGCTGGGACGCACAGACGAGCCGGAACGTCGGACACCGGAGCTCTGGAGCGGAGCCAACGAATCGCCCGTTTTCACACATCCTGCATGAATAGTGTCCCCCCCCCCCCCGCGTGCTCGCTACTGAAGAGTATTTCATTTCTCCCTCTGTTTTATGTATTTTATTATTAATGCTGCAGTCTGTTCAGTAGCACTTTAGAGATCTCTACCCTCTGGTCAAAAGGAGCCATTGATGTCATCTCTCTCCTTGAGAGGAGACTCCAGATTGGACGCAGCTGATGAGGAGACGACGATTTTACCAGATGGCACATTGTGTGTTCTTGTTTCTTGGCAGTCTGACCCTCCTGAATATTGAGATGAGAGACCGGCTTTGGATTATTAGAAGGAAAAAAAAAATTAAAAAAAGGAAGTGTGAAATTTCTTGGAGAGCCTGTATCCGTCGTATCCGCCGTTGGATCCTCGGCGGCTGACAGGAGCCGGAGGAGGGAATCGTTGCTGTAGACCTGTAACTTGGTCACGTTAATAAGAAATAATGATGAAATGATGATGAAATCCTTTTTTTTTTCCTCCCCCTTCCCGTTCGTACGAGATCTCTACATAATGCACCTTAATGTCAGCGATGGGAGCTGCAGAGATTCACCAATTATTCGCCAACGGTTACATGAATCGGTGTTTGTTAATTAGAAAATGTCCAAATTCTCTGGTTACTTAATAGTAAACTGATGATCTTTGGGTTGTTGGACAAAAAAAGACATTTTAGGTTGAATCAGTTTTGAGAAACAACGATTAACATTTCACACCATTTAATGAACCAATCAACTAATCGATTAATCGTTCTATAATTGAATGATCAGAAAAGCCATTAGTTGCAACCTTGATATAAAACTTCTTTTTAAAGGGTTCAGCATCCACATTATATGAGAAATGCAGCTAATTTCCACCTAAAACTTCTATAATTGTACCTGAGTTACAATAATAATTGATTAATCAATTAGTTGCCAACTATTACATTAATCATCAACTAAAACGTCCAATTTCTCTGGTTCCAGCTTTTTAAATTTTATCAACCAAACAACTAATTGATTAATCGTTTCAATAACATATTATTATATATTTTCATTGTGGTGTCAGTACTTTCACCTAAAAGACCATAATACTTCTTCCACAGGTTGATTGTAGATCTACAACGATTAATCGATTAGTTGCCACTTATTACATTATTCATGAACTATTTTGTTAATCGATTTGAGTCATTTTTAATGATAAAATGTCCAAATTCTCTGGTTCCAGCTTCTGTTCTCTGATTATTTTCTGGTTTCTTTATTCATCTATAATAGTAAACTGATGATTATTTTATGAACCAAACAACTAATCGATTAATCGTTCCAGTAATCGTATAAAACACCTAGTCGCGTCCTATTGGTGTAAGTTGAGATAAAGAAAGTACAGGAATCAATATATTTAACCATCTAGAAAAATTACATATTGAGGCTTTAAAAAATTGATTTAATCACTACAGCAACCTTAAGGAAAAATGCAAAGTTCTGTATATGCGATTAATCGTGTCAATAATCAATCGACTGTTCAAACAGTGGTTCCTCTCAGAGCTCTGTTTTAGTGCAGCAGCCATATTTGAAGGTAATATGAAGCTTCAGTAGAACGAATTATTCAAATGGAGTCGATGTTGTTAGTGCCAAGTTTCCATTTTTGTTTTTTCCTGTTGCCATCCTTCACTGCAGCAGAGCACACAACAAAGGACGTTTCACTGAGGAGACAAACCGCGGACGTCTTTATTTGACTAACTCCGACAACTGAAGCCTCATTATGTTCCCTTCAAAACACAAAGAATGTACAGTTTTGTCCTCAGACGTTTTTTTTTTTTTTTCCACGGCGACGTTAAAGCGAACATCAAAAAGGCGTCTCGACATCTTTGGAGGAGAGAAACCAATCAGATGGAGCGAGAAGAGCTTCCAGCTAAAAAAAATAAATAATCGTAATAGTAATCTTTATTCCATCTGCTATAACTGCCCTGAACACCTGGAAATAAGACTTTTCAACATGTGTTTGGATTCATTTTCTTTTTTATTGTGCCCTGATGGGAATGTGTGACTGCGTTTGTGAGCTCCGCTGAAGACGAATTTCTGTCACTGTTTGAGACGCTAAAGAATTCTATTGTATTTTATGCTGTAAAACGTTGCTGTGAAATCTACATTTAACAGAATCATTACACAGCAAAAACTAAAATGTCTTAGTTTTTGGTACGATTAATCCAATAGTGAGTAAAAATTATTGTATTTCACTGGCTTTATTTTAAATTTTGTTCCTGATTTGGGTCAATTTGTTTTTTTTTAAGAAAACATTACTAAGATTTTCTTAAAAAAAAAAAAAAAAAAAAGATTAAATTAAAATATTGGACTAATTTTACCAAAAAAATATATATATTTTCACCTGATAAGATTTTAGTTTTTGCAGTGTACATTAGATTCTTGTGTATTTTACAATAAATCATTAAATCACAAAGAGTTACTCTATTAAATCACATTATTTAATTGTTTTTTGTACAATTAATCATCTAATAGTGCAAATATATATGTGTAAAATCAAAGTATTTATTTTTTATTGTACAATTAATCATCTAATACTGTAAATACAACTAAAATAACAGTATTTCATTCTTTATAATTTTGCAATCACCTTGATTTAAATGATTTTTACTGTACAACTACCAAATACTGTAAATACAACTGAAATAACAGTATTTAATCATTATTATTGTATAATTACTTACTCAATACTGTAAAAAAAACTAACTGAAATTACAGTATTTTAAATTTATAGTGTACAAACAATTACCTAATATCGTAAATACAACCTAAATCACATTATTCAATATATTTTTGTACAATAATCACCTAATGCTGCAAATATATGTGTGTAAAATCACAGTATTTAATTTTAACTGTACAATTAATCACCCAATACTACCTTATTGTGTAAAAACATTTACAAGCATTTAATAGATTTTCAGTATTTAGTATTATTATTGTATAATTAATCACTAAATACTGTAAAAGAAACAAAAATCCATGTTTTTTTTTTTCATATCATTTTTTCATTTGTTTTTTTAATTCATAGCATACAATAAATTAACTAGCACTGTAAATACATTGAAAATCACTGTATTTGTTTCACAGTGGTTTTTGGGTAAATACTGTAATCAGAGGTTCTTCTACTTTAAATAAATCTTGAGGTATTTTGAGGTTTTACAGTCGACATTACTCACTCTGAACCAACATGTGCATCTTCTTTCCAACCTGAAGAGCCACGAGATCAGAACAGAGCGACTGATATTTTCAGGATTGAGTATAACCGCCCGGATCTGAACCCGTGAATCCATTATTTTAAAGAAGTGGCGTTAAAAAGGTCTGAGCCAATGCACACGGGCCCGGGGACAGATGGCGTCTTTTCATTAAGGGGCCCGGACCCTTCTACTGTACGAACTGCTGAAGCAGCGCGGGACACAACAGGCAGCTGGGCCTCGTTTGGCCACAGATTGGGGGAACAGCGGCGCGTTTGGCTGCGACCGGAGACGCAGAGAAGCCCCCGAATAAAAACGGCCGAATCCCGGCGGAGCGGCGAAGGCTGCTCTGTACGACGAGATAATCAAGTCAACGCTGCGGGGCACATCCCAGCCGGCAGGAAGAGCATTTTAATTGCACTTTTCTTTTCTCAATTTATGTGCTTTGACTGTTCAGGAGTCCTGTGTGAGTGTGTCTGTGTGAGTGTGTCTGTGTGTGTGTGTGTGTGTGTGTGTATGTGTGTGTGTGTGTGTGTGTGTGTTACTGTTTCTGATTCTGAAACCAGATCCTGGACCAGAACCCGGACCGGGTCGGTGCAGGGATTCGATGGATGGAGGTTTAACTGTTTACGAGGAGGGAGGCTGGGCTGCCACCTGCAGGTTTAACACTTCACGTCACCCTGTCATGTCTGGATGAGGCGGATATGAAAGAATAAATAAATAAAAATCATACTACAATACTGTGGTTTTATGTATATTCACAGTATAAGTGATTAATCATGCACAAACTGAAATATCTTCTTTTTGGTACATTTAGTAAAATATTTAAAGTTTTTTTTCTGTTTTTTTGGTCAAGTTAATCTTTTTATTATTATATCAATATAAAATCTCTAATCTTGTTGATTAGCCGCTTACAGAATAATAAGAGTTCATGTGATTTTTAAGTATTGACTTGATTTGACATTTTTTTCTACGCTGAAGCCTCATATTAATAGACTCACATTCCCAGAAAGTAATCAGATTTGAGAAGCTGGAATCATAGAATTTGGACTTTTTTTTTCTATATAAAAATAATAATTATTATTATTGACAATAATGTAGTAATGTAGAAAAAATAATGAAAAAAAATTGCTTCATGCTATGTAAAATAATAGGACTCCATTAGGTTGTGTGCACACTATATTTGCATTTGTCTACTTAATTAATTTTTAGCATTTTAGCAAAAAAAACATCAAAATTTAATTCAATGTAAAAAACATTTTTTTTTATTTGGTGAAAAATCTTCAAAATTCTCAATGTAAGACAACCTTTGGTTGTGAGACAATGATGCTCACATGATGAATATCCATAAACAAAAAGGAACTGGTCATGTGACCTAATAAACTGTATGCCCTTCAAAATAAAAGCACACCCAACTGTAAAAACAGATTTTTTTATCACAGATTTTTAGGAAAAATTAAGATAAAGTAATGTTGCTATATGGAAATAATATGATATAGAGTTACTACAATATAGGGGTATGTGTGTGTAATACTTTAACTTAGTGTTATTTTATTTATTATGTTGTATTTTTACTACTCTTTTATTGGCTTAGCTCTGTAATGATTCTTGTGTGTTTAGATTGTTGCTCTATGCCTCAAATCAGATTTCTTTTGTTTTCTACATTACTAAATTATTGCCAACTATTTTTTCTAACTGATTAATCCAATAAATATAATAATAACGCAATTAAGCCAATTTTATTCAGAAGGAAATGTCCAAATTCTTTGATTACGGCTTCTCAAATTTGATTATTTTCCTGGAATACGAGGCTATTAATATGAGACTTCAGCAGAAAAAGAAGAAACGTAATGAAATCATATGAACTCATATTTTTCTGTACACAGCTCATGAGCTAAAATAGAGATTTTATTGAGATATATTAACAGAGATAGAGATTTTTTTTCCACATATGTTTCCTGCAATGCAAAAAAATCAGTAAAAACCAGCTGTCGCTGTTTTCTTTGCAGAATTTGTTGGATCAGGGATTGATAGTGGCTATTAGCATTAAGCAATAATAATAATAATAATATAATAATAATAATAATAACAGCAGCACTTGAACAGACTCAGATGTGAATTTATAGAAGAGTTAGACGTTAAAACGCTGTGACGCGGCCGTGGTTTTCATGACGGGGGAAATGGGACGGTTAATAACCGTCTCGCTGAGCTGATCCACAATTAGGTCAAAACCGGTTTGGTGCTTTAGCGGAAGGACAAGGGGTAGTTTGGGGATTTTTTTTTTCTTCCTTCCCATCTTTAGGATGGGTGAAACGCGACATTAATCACAGTAATGTTGCAGCAGCGGCGTGCATGACGCCTTCTCTGCATAATATCCTGAAGTGAACGGCGTTCTCTGGGCTAATTTATGTACTGCCACCGCCACCGCGGCTGTATAGTCTCCTGAAGTCGCTTATTGCTCGATAGCTCACAGGAAAGAAAAATAAAAAAAGGAACTTTGCTGTGTTGTTTCCAGCTGTAGTTCTCATATCTGTAGAGCTCTGTCAGGGTCAGAGGCAGCGGTGGATCGTTCTGGAGAATCCAGAATGACGTGGAGCAGATAAAGTGTGAAAATGCCCAGTAGGAGCCAAAAGAAGCACTGAAGTGTCCAATCGGGAGTGAAAAAAAGCTTGTAAATGCCCTCTAGAAGCTAAAACAAGTGCTAAAGTGCTCCTATCTGAGCTAAAACACTTGTTAAAGTGCCCTCTAGGAGCCAATATGCATGTTAACGTGCCTTCTTTAGAGCTAAAAGTATTAAAGTGCCCTGTTTGGAGCTAAGAAAGTGGGCTAAAGTGCCCTCTTAGAACCAAAAAACAAAAGTATGCTCATCTGAGCTAAAACACTTGCTAAAGTGCTCTCATTAGAGCCAAAATTGTGTTGGTAAAGCATGTGAAATGCCATTTAGATCCAAAATATGTGCCCTCTTGGATGTATACCGCATGCTAAAGTGCCCTTTTGGGAGCTAAAAAGCATGTTAAAGTGCCTTCCTCAGAGCTAAAATATGTGCTAAAGTGCCCTCTTGTGTTTTTAAAAGCATGTGAAAGTGCCCTCTAGGACACAAATTCATGTTAACGTGCCCTCTTGTAGCGGCAACACATGCTAAAGTGCCCTCTTTGGGGGCCCGCTAGGAGCAAAAAACGCATGATAAAATGCCATCTCGGGCACAAAAAAGCATGTTTATGGAACCAAAATATGTGCTTTAGTGCCCTCTTAGAACCAAAAAACATAAAAGTGCGCTCATCTGAGCTAAAACACCTGCTAAAGTGCCCTCATTAGAGCCTAAATTGTGTTGGTAAAGCATGTGAAATGCCATTTAGATCCAAAATATGTGCTAGAGTGCCCTCTTGGAGGCATACTGCATGCTAAAGTGCCCTTTTGGGAGCTAAAAAGCATGTTAAAGTGCCTTCCTCAGAGCTAAAATATGTGCTAAAGTGCCCTCTTGTGTTTTAAAAAGTGTGTGAAAGTGCCATCTAGAGACAAAATATGTGCTAGAGTGCCCTCTAGGACCCAAATTAATGTTAAGGTGCTCTCTTGGGAGCTAAAAAACATGCTAAAGTGCCCACTTTGGGGGCCCGCTAGGAGCAAAAAACGCATGTTAAAATTCCATCTTGGCCACAAAAAAGCATGTTTACCAAACCAAAACATGTGCTATAGTGCCCTCTAGTGCCCACATTCATGCTAATGTGCTCACTTGGAGCCAACATGCATGTTAAACTGCCCTTATCGGATCCAAATTCATGCTAAAGTGCCCTCTCCAAAGCTAAAAAGCGTGCTAAAGTGCCCTCTGTTTTGCCACCTGCACTCTGGAGCCTCCTGAAGCTGCTTATTGCTCCATAGCCCACAGAAAAAAGGACGGGAATACATTCAGAAACTTTGCCGTGTTGTTTCCAGCTGTAGTTTTTATATCTGCAGAGTTTTGTCGGATTCTGCAGTGAATCAGGGACGCTCGTTCGGAGGCTTCGGAACAACGCGGAGCAGGAACTGTCAGGAAGTTGTTCACAAGAAGAAAAAGAAATAAAATGAGAAGTGATACAGCACATTTACTTCAGGACAGAAAAAAAGAGGCGTCCAACTGTCTTTCTGCTGCTCTGCAGAAACACACTTTCTGTTCCTGGTCATTAATCACCACGCTGTCTCTGTTTATTTATTACTGCTTATTTCCTCATTTATTTTAGTAAATACAATAGATAATGGAGTGTGCTTTTAAGGGGAAAATTAACTGTCACAACCACCCTGCTCTTATAGTCCTCAAAAATGCTGTAATTCACATTTTATTGAAGAGAAGCAGTGTGCAAAAAAAATAAATAAATGTAAATTCCTTATGAAAGTGATAGCGACGCAAATTGTCCTTATCAGAAAAGTACATAGAGAAGCTCAGTTGTTTAATAGATTTGGCTGATGAGTTACACCTTTAAAAAAACAAGAAACTAATTTAACTGAAATGGAAATTTCTGCAAAATTAAAGTGGTTATTTGTTGCTGATGATTGTGTTATATATTTTTTTTAAAAAGTCATCACCACATATAGCATTCTGCACATTTCTGAAGCAGCGTGAATTATTTTACTTTTCTCTTAGCAGTGTTAGCATGCATGGCGGTGGGGGGGAAACCTCTTTAGGCCCAATTGTTGAAAAGCACACACTAAAGTGCCCTCTTGGAAGGTAAAAAGCATGTTAAAGGTGCCCTCCTGAAGACAAAACACACATGCTTAAGTGGCCTGTACGAGCCAAAATTCGTGCCAAAGTGGTGTGCTGAAGGTAAAACACATGCTTAAGTGCCCTCTAGGGTCCAGAACATGTACAATAATGCCCTCTAGGGCCCAATACCTTTGCTAAAGTGCCTTCTTGGGTGCTAAAACGCATGTTAAAGTTCCCTCTATGAGACTCAATTCATGCCAAAGGGCCCTATTCCAAGCCAAAACACATAGGGACCAAAACCTGTGCTAAAGTGCCCTCTAGGAGACAAAACACATGCTAAAGTGCTCTGTTTGGAGGTAAATCACATGTTAAAGTGCCCTCTTGGGTGCTAAAAGGATGCTAAAATGCCATCCGAGAGCCATGTGTATTAAAGTGCCCTCATACTAAAGTGCCCTTTTCAGAGCCAAAACATAGGGTCCAAAACATGTACTCTAGTGCACTCTAGGTGCTAAAAGCATATTAGGGTGCCCTCCAGGAGCCAAAACACTAGTAAATTGGCCTCTTTGGAGCCAAAACACATGCTCAGTGCTCTCTTAAAGTTAAATTTAAAGAAAAAAACTCATACTAAAGTGCCCTATTCTGTAAACACACATGCTCAAGTGCATAATAAAGTGCCCTCATGGGTGCTAAAAGCATGCTAAAATGCCATCAGAGAGCAACATGTATTAAAGTGCCCTCTTCGAAAAAACACATACTAAAGTGCCCTTTTCAGAGCCAAAACACATAGTGCCCTCTAGGGACCAAATCTGTGCTAAATTGCACTATAGGAGACAAAACACATGCTAAAGTGCCCTCTTGGGTGCTAAAAAGCATATTAGAGTGCCCTCCAGGAGCCAAAACACTAGTAAAGTGGCCTCTTCGGAGCCAAAATACATCCTAAAGTGCTCTCTCAGAGGTAAAACTCATACTAAAGTGCCCTCTTCTGTAAAAACACATGCTAAAGCATCCTCTAGGAGCCAAAATACATGCTAAAGTGCATAATAAAGTGTCCTCTTGGGTGCTTAAAGCATGCTAAAATGCCATCAGAGAGCAACATGTATTAAAGTGCCCTCTTCCAAAAAACACATACTAAAGTGCCCTTTTCAGAGCCAAAACACATAGTGCCCTCTAGGGACCAAATCTGTGCTAAAGTCCACCTCTAGGAGACGAAACGCATGCTAAAGTGCCCTCTTGTGTGCTAAAAAGCATATTAGAGTGCCCTCCAGGAGCAGAAATACTAGTAAATTGGCCTTTTTGGAGCCAAAATACATGCTAAAGTGCTCCCTAGGAGCTAAAATCCATCCTAAAGTGCCCTATTCTGTAAAACACATGCTTAAGTGCATAATAAAGTGCCCTCTTGGGTGCTAAAAGCATGGTAAAATGCCATCAGAGAGCTAAACCATGTATTAAAGTGTCCTATTCTAAAAACACATACTAAAAAACCATGTACTATAGTGCCGTCTAAGGACCAAAATCTGTGCTAAAGTGCCCTCCAGGAGCCGAAACACTAGGAAATTGGCCTATTTGGAGCCAAAATACATCCTAAAGTGCTCTCTCAGAGGTAAAACTCATACTAAAGTGCCCTCTTCTGTAAAAACACATGCTAAAGCATCCTCTAGGAGCCAAAACACATGCTAAAGTGCATAATAAAGTTCCCCTTCCGGTGCTAAAAGCATGCTAAAGAGCCATCAGAGAGCTAAAACACATACTAAAGTGCCCTTTTCAGACCAATCATCTTGGCCCTTGAAATAGTGCGTGCATGCTCCGCAGCAAACATTTAGCAGGGCTGCAGATGGTAAAAAAACGAGGTGGTTCCAGTAAAACCTGGTTCTACAGGTACAGGAAGTGGCCTCCTGCAAAGGAGGACGAGGACCCTGCTATCCATCAGATCTGCTGAAGCAGCAGAGCAGCTGAAACAGGAACCAGCACCAGGGAATCAATTAGTGGCCCAGCACACTGGGGACGGAGGGGATTTACATGAGGAGGGGGGGGGACGGAATATTCTCTGGGAAATTGTCAGTGAAGCAAAAATAATTGTGATCAGATGGATTCTTATCTGTGTTCCAATCACTGTCAAGAATCACGCACACACACACACACACACACACACACACTTCTATGGAAAACTCGTCGCTGGATTCTGCCTGAAAAGCCAATTTCTGTGGTGATGAAATGATTGTGTGGAGGTGAAACTGCAGAAACAGGCGCCACAGAAAGAATCACGATGCTTCTGCTATAATGATTTTTGTCCTATTTCAACATTCTGTTGAAATGTGCTGTTTTTTTTATTATTAAACCAAACTAGGTTCAGACCCCTTGTAAATGTTGTATGTTTTCATCTGATGTATTTAATAGATTTTAATGGGTTATTGAATTTTGTTTTTTAATTCTAAAATGTACCACCCTTCCTTAGAACAAGCTAATTTAACTGAAATAGAAGTATGTAAAAATTAACATCAGTAAATACCCATTCACAAGATGCTAATACTGTAATATGCATTGGTTTTTTGCAATTGATAGCATAGTTTTGGAGCATTTGGCAATATAATTACACAACCATCATTTTAGCTCTATGCACTTTAATCAGCCTGTTAAGCATTGCATTTTAGATTTTTATTTTATTGCATTTTATTAATGTGAAAATGATCTACACATGGACAATATAATCTCACGTTTAACTATATATGTGCATACACTTTTGTGCAATAATTATTATTTTATCTTACTTTGTCCTAAAACAGCTGTAATATAAAATATTTTACAGCTCGGCATGAAATGGAGGCTTTTATTTTGAAGGGTATACAGTTTATGAGGTCACATGACCAGTCCCTTTTGGTTAATGGACATTTGACATGTGAGCATCATTGTCTTTTATTCAAAATTATGTTTTTTACCACATAAAAAAATGAACTCACTATGTGGGGTTGGTCAACTTTATAATTATTTATTTTTTTACATTTATTTAAGTTTTGGATGCTATATGGCAACAACATACAAATATGGAAAATTCCTATTGTATAAAAACTAATGAGTCACATGACTTACATACATGAAATTATACTGAGATGCAACTTTATATATCAACATTTTTACCATGTCTAAGTAATATTTCATGCAACAGAGGGTTAAAAATAAAAAAATAAAAAAATGTGCAAAACTATTATCCTTATGGGAAACTCCAATGCCATCAGAGAGGAAAACGCTGGACGTGAAGAGGTGAAAACAGAGAAAAAGTTTGTCATGAAAGTGAGCAGAAGATCCATAAAACAACATCGTTATCACAGGAATTTACAGAGAAAAATAAAACAAAAAAAAAATAGCTCATATCTGCCGAGGCGAGAGGTTCAGAAGATCAATACAGGACGAGAGAGTAAAAACACAAACACGAAAATACAACACAAACACAGAAGAAACCGGAGGAAGAAAAACGCGGACGAGACGGACGCGGACGAGACGAACGCGGACCAGACGAACGCGGACGAGACGAACACGGACGGCCGCCGGCAGCAAATTAAAGATAAAGAAGCTGCGTCGCGCGAAGAGACGAGAAAAACTACTAAAAAATGTGAGAAGATCAAAGTAGAGAAGGAGAAGAAAGAAGCAGCGACAAAGAGTCACAGAAGGCATTAAAAGATGTGAAGTCAAAGAGATTTCATTCTAATTAATTCACAGATTCCGTCCTATATATTTATTAGACGTTGAATGTTCTGTGAGGATCATGCCATGTTATCTACTGATTTATTGTAGATTATTTATCCAGATTTCATTCTTTACTTTAAGAATGTTGAGTTGGACTTTTATTATTTTACCTATAAACTGTTTCTATTCTTAGTGAACATTTACATAAGTAAATTTATGAACAAAAAAGGCAGATTTCTTTATATTTAAATTACAATTAGAATATATGACAAAAGGAGAAAAGGAATCTTATGTTGCTGTTAGTTCTTGGTTGTTTTATTTATTTCTAATAAAATAAAGATTAAATCAGAAGTCAAAAACCAGCAGAGACGAGAAAAAAAAATCCAGACCCTAAAAAAAAATGTGAAATTACTATTTATTAAATTTATTCTATCAAGTGTTTGCAAGAAATTTCTTTATCTTTAAGTTGACTGTACTTATGTTTTTAAACTTATTGTACTAATTTATTATACCATAAATTTATATATATATACATACATATATATACACACACATATATATGCACACACACACATATATATATATATATATATTTCTAATTTTAATAAATTAGGTATTAAAGTGGTTGCACAAAATTTATAGATAGATATATATTTAAGTTAATTGTACTTGTATTTTTTTTAACTGATAGTACTTATTTTTCTGTACAAAGTAATTATCGCTCCGTAGAATTCAGTTTTTACTAAATTTTTTAGTTTTAAAAAATTATGTAATTAATACTACATTTTAAGTTAAATCCAAATTATTTAAAAAATTTTAGGCAATTTTCTGTATTTTAACCTTCAACAAATTTAACATAAAGTATTTTACTTGTGTTCAAATGCACAAAAAAGGGAATTAAATTGTACATATTAATTAATCAATTACTTGTAATTAAGTTAAATGTGCTTGTTTAGTTATAAAGTCTATTAAATAAACCAATATGAACAAATTGAGATAATTCAGAGTAAATATAAGACTTTTTATAAATACTTTTAATTGAGTTAAACTTTCTCATTTTGAGCGAATGCTATAAATTTTGGATTTATTTTTAAACAGATTAAATAAACCAGATTAAGAACCATCTAACATTTGAGAGGAGTCAGATTTTTGATGTTTTCTTCTATAAAAATCAATAAATGCTTTTTTTTCTCCTCCACTTAATAAAAAGTCAACTCTTATATTATGTTAAATCTAAAATTAAATCGTTAAGGGGCGTTTCTGTAACCCGGCGTCATGTTGCCCTCTTGTTGAGCCAAATACGCACATTTTACTAAATCCCTTTAACTCCTGAAGCCTGCAGAGTTTATTCAACCAACGACGCAGCTTTTTTTTTGGGATTATTCTTTCAAAACATTTCATCAGCAGCGAAGTTTCCAGCGACGGAGCTCAGTCATGGGGCTGCGAGGCTTTTCTGGAACAGCTCTGAAGCTCTGTGCAGCGTTTCCCTACGTCACGGATCCATAATCGAGTTCAGATCTGCAGCTTTATTTTTTTACTGTTGCTCCTTCTCCCTCCGGAGTAATCAATGCCGTCACTGTCGGCCATTAATCGCGGTTCCTGCTCGGCCGGGTTATATATCGTTAACAATGTTAGTTCCAACTCTTCTGTTTGACCTTTATCTAAAATATATCTGCAGGGGGCGGGGGGGGGGGGTTTATGGACACGTAATTCTATATTGTTTTCTGATTTAATACGGCGAGTCCTCGTTTCCGCTCAACGACGAGACGTAAAAACTTGACTCGCAGCGAGTCGTTCCACTCGTTTGATGGATGGGTTTTATTCAGAAATATTCTATCACTCCGCCTCCTTTTTTCCTCCTCTTTCTTTTTCATTTGTTTTCCTTTTAATAGCGTTGTTTAATCCATTCACGTTGAGTGAGGTTACTTTAGAGTGTCATCACTGAAGGGCGTTTTATCCCCCAGATAAATTCATGGTTTCCTCTCCCAAACAACATTTTCTTTTCCTCTTTTTTTTTTCGAAGGGCATTTTATCCCCAAGATAAATCCACGGCTTCCTCTTCCAGACACAATTTAATAAAACGTGTTCCTGGTTTCCTCTGCGGCCTGCTGACCGTCTCCGCGAGCCAACGAGCGGCTGACGCAGGAACACACAGAGACGCAGGCGGCGTTTTTGTTTTCCATGTTCAACAGATTAATGGATATAAAGGTCCTTAAAACACTGGAGCCTTTCCCATGTTAACAAATACAAAAAAATACAAAAAAATACAAAATCATTTGCAGCACAAGGCTCTGAGAATATGGAAGAGACGACTTCAACCCGTGTGTGTGTATATAAATATACATACACACAGTATATATTTATATATTTATATATATATATATATATAAATATATCACACATACATACATATATATCTATACATATGTATATATATATATATGTATGTATATATGTGTGTGTGTGTGTATATATATATATATATATATATATATATACATATATATATATATATATATATATATATAAATCTCTCTCTATATATATATATAGACATATATATAGATATATATACTGTGTGTGTGTGTGTATGTATATTTATACACATACACAAACATATATATATATATATATACACACACATATATATATATATATATATATTCTGCATCTTTGCAGCAGATCTCCATGCCGACTCATCACCTGCATGTAACCATAGCAACCACAGACTGTTTCCGGTCCCACTATAATTGTCCCTCGCCTACAGATTCTGCAGATTCACACACACACACACACACACACACACACACACACACACACACACACACACACACACACACGCACACACACACACACACGCACACACACACACTTCTCTGAGATGAACAGACGCTCCACGCCCTCAGAAACAAACGGACATTCATGCATTTCCCTAAATAAACTCACTTTTGAGTTTATTTATTTCATTCTGACGGGTGCAGCACGTTTCATGATGAGGAGGGGAAAACAGCAGAATTACCCTTTAATTCAACAGGATAAGAATGAGATGTTTCTGCTGTTTGTTCTGTCCTAATTCATCTTTTCCTCCCATTCTGTGTTTTTTTTTTTGTTCACAATATTTTCCTCTGCTGCTTTGGCTCATTTCTCAGAGGAGGATGAATATTCTCCAGACAACGTGTGCAAACATCCAAACCACCGAGCACTTGTTCCCAGCAGATTGGAATTTCTTAATCCTTCCAACAAATTGCAAATGTCTCGGCTCATCTCTGCAAACCGTTTGCACAATTACCGATTTCGACTATATCGCTGCTGATCAGAATGGGAGCAAACATTGATCGTGATGTGGAACGGTTTCCAAACAATTATTTCATGCATGCACAATAGTCCTTTTGTTGAAATCTGTCACTTATACACCAACACATCACATTTGTTTGCACACAATTCATTCATCGAACTCTATATATATTTAAATGGATTTTACTATTTTTTTGCAGTACTTGCAGAATAGATGATTTGAATTGAGATTTCCTCTTTAATACACTAGGATGGAATTACTTCTACTTATTTTTGGTGCTAAAGTGAATTATGTAGACTCAGCCAGAACTAAAAACAATTTCAAGTTGAATCTAACTTTGAGTCATTTTTCTGCATCTTAACCTTCATTAAATTTGACATTCATGTGCACAGAAGATGGAAATTAAACTGCACTTCTTTTCCTATTACTTTCTAATTACCATTTGAGTTAAATTGGCTTATTATAAATATAAAGGGAGGGAGGAACATTTAAGAATCAGTTAAACAAACATTACTGTGGTTCTTTCATTCTGTTACTGTAGATTACACATTATTCACCTTGTTTTTTGTGATGATGTATTTCCCTATTACATCTAATTATAGTATAATTATAGTATATTGGGCTGTGGATGTTTTCTATGAAACCTTGTACTGTTGAAACCATAATTTTCAGCTTCATACGTGACTGTGTTCAGATATCTAGACGTATTATTAAAAAAATGAATTATATTATTTGATCGAGGCTGCAACTAATGAATATTTTGAAGGTAAATTCATCTATTGACTAATAAAGCAATTAATCAATTAGTAGTTTGGTTCATAAAAATGTTGATCACTGTCTCAAAAGCTGAATATTTAACCCACAATGCAAATCAATAGTGATTTTATTAGTGTTTATGACCTCTACTCCACAAAGTGATGAATTAATCCAGTATACATACACACATACATATATACACACACACACACACACACACACACGTGTATATATACACACATAAATATATATACATACAGTACTTTTAAGTTGATAGTACTATTTCTTCATTACTTAAATGATTATTTTGAGTAGAATTTACTTTACATTTCTAGCACATTTCTACTTAATCACATTATCTAACTTTATATAGTTTTTCCTATATAAAGTTTTTCCTTTTTAATACATTAGGATGGAATTACTTCTACTTTTTGAAATATTTGGTACTATAATGGATTCAGTCTACCTAACCCTAACCCAATAGAAATCAAATAAATGTAATAATTGATTAATAAATTGATAAATTTAAATCTAAGAAGTCAAATTTCTCTTATAAAATTGACTTGTATATGTTATAAAAAATTTAATGGATTTGGTCTGGTTCATCAAATATCAAATATATCTAATATTAAATGACTAAAATCAGACTCGACTCAACAGGTTTATCACCTCAGTGCAGAAAACGCTGAAACTCAGCAAACCAGGACCCGTTGGTCAAAATTCCAGCTGAAACACTCGAGACTCCGCTGCATCATCAGGAATAATCCCCCCCCTCGACTCCGCGCCATGTAAATCTCAAAAAGTGCAACCGCTCATTTCCACTCGATGATCGGCCGTCATATGATGCATCGTAATGCGCCGCCCATCAAGCCTCTATAAAAGCATTTACTGCTCAGTAAATCTCTTTAATAGACGAACAAGTATGGAGGAAATCGATGCTAAAATACAAACAGGAATTAGTGAGTCGCCCCCCAAACAGCGGCCGCAGTAAAACAATGTCCAGAGATCTGGCTTCACTTATTGTTACTGAAATTCATTAACATAAAAGCTTTAAAAGCCTGTTTAACTTTATGGAAGATAAATCCGTAATAAAGTGCATTTCTTCGTTTGTTGAAGACGATGACGCACACACACACACACACACACACACACACACACGTGTTTATGTTTTAACAGCTTATCCCGCAATAATTCTGTATGTTTTTATACCAATATAATTTTCTCGTATAAGAAAAAAACAGGAAAATAAAATAAAGAGATAAAAGGCTAAATAAATTCTGCTGCTTTCCAGTAGAGCGGATGTTATTAAATCTCCCATCATGCACTGCGGCAACATTTTTGTGACCGATTCCTGGATTTTTTCTGTAGAATCAATTTTAATCGTCTGTTTAGTTGTATCCTGCTCTGACTTTGTTCTTGTTTTTATTAGAAACTTTAGATTTTCTGAATTGTATCTTTTAGTGTAAATCACCTTGAATTTACCTTATCATTGACAGGCGTTCTACAGGTAAACTCACCTTTAGTCGTGATGATGCAGCTGAGCAGATCTAATTTACGTAAAAGTTCACTTACTTGTGCTTTTAGACGTTTTCGATCACATTCTACGGGTTTTCATTCGCAGAGGTTGGAAGGTCCAGTGTCAACACGTGAGAACACCTTAAAAAAAAAGAATAAATATGATTATTAAGAAGATATAATCTTTATTTATACAGCACTTTTCATGTAGGAGGTGTAGCTCAAATTGCTTTATAATAAAATGAAGATTAAATAAAATTATAACCCTAAAATCTTGGTACCAGAAACTTTAACTCATTTAAATAAATGTAATATAATAATATATAACTATACTTTTAATACATTTTAATAATAATAATATATTTAATAAATTTAATATACAACTATAACTTAATGTAAAGAATTATATAATATATAACTCATTAAAATACATTGAAAATATAATCTTAATATATATACTTAACATATAATCTTTATTTATATAGCACATTCAATGGAGAAGGTGTAGCTCAAAGTGCTTTATAATAAAATTATAACCCTGCTATAACCCCAAAATCTTGGTACCAGAAACATTAACTTTTAATAAATTTAATATACAACTATAACTATTTTAATGAGTTATATAAAGTAAAACTCATTAAAATGCATTGAATATATAATCTTAATATATAAATGTACATACATAACATATAATCTTTATTTATACAGCACCTTTTATCTAGAATAAAATGAAGATTAAATAAAATTATAACCCTAAAATCTTGGTACCAGAAACTTAAACTCATTAAAATAAATGTAATATATAAATATATAAATGTAACTTATTTAATGAGTTATATAATATATAACTCATTGTATATATAATCTTAATATATAAATTAAATATATAATCTTTATTTATATAGCACCTTTTATGTAGAAAGTGTAGCAGAAACGTTAACTTTTAATAAATTTAATATACAACTATAACTTATTTCAATGAGTTATATAATATATAACTTATTAAAATGCATTGAATATATAATCGTAATATATAATCTTTATTTATATAGATATATATTTATATAATCTATATTTATGTAGAAGGTGTAGCTCAAAGTGCTTCATAATAAAATTATAACCCTGCTATAATCCTAAAATCTTGGTACCAGAAATTAAAATACATTTATTTCTATATAATATAAAACTAGAACATATTTTAATGAGTTATATAACCCATTAAAATACATTGAATTTATATTTTCTTAATATATAAATTTATAAATGTATATATTAATATATTTATAGATTCAATATAAATATATAATCTTTATTTATGTAGCACCTTTCATGTAGAAAGTGTAGCTCAAAGTGCTTTATAATAAAATGAGTAAATAAAATTATGTTAATAAAAAAATCCAAGTGGTATAACCCTAAAATCTTGGTATCAGATTAAATTAAATTAAAAAAAGGAAAAATATTCTAGGTGGATTAAATATTTTAAACCTCATTTTTTTCACCATTTGACATTTGGGTCAAAAAATGTACTTTTAATTTTTTAAGAAACCAACATGAACACAAAATGTACATTTTGAGAAATGAATAAAATCTTTATGAAATGAAAATGAAAAAGTAGAAAGAAAGTAAGACTAAGCTGTGCCTTAATTAAAAAAAAAATTAAATGAACAAACTAAATACAAAAAAAAATGAGTAGGAAAGAAAAACATAGAATTACAACAAAGGAACAGATAAGAGTGAGAATTAAAATAAAATAAATATGTTTTCAATTGTCATTTAAAAAGCAATTAGTTTTAGCGCTTAGTTAAATGTATTTTTACTTGCTTGTGCCATAAATGATTAAAATTACAATTAAAGTCCAACGCTGCTGCCTACATTAGGTTTAAACAGGCATGGAGGGGAGTAATGTTTGGCGTAAAGTGCACGTGGAATTGTGGGAGTTTCACAGCTCGAGCTCATTACGTGAAATTCGACGGCACCACAGAGGACGTCCGCCGTGACCTTTACGTCTCCCACACCCACGACTATTAAAATATTAACCAGGACAAATTAGTTTTGCCGAAATGATCCGCATTTAATCCATATTAAATGCATCCCCGTCTTTTTTATTAATAATGAGAATAATGGAGTTTTTTTCCTGCTGGGGTTTTTAAATGGGTTTTTTTTTTTTTTTGGTACGACGACCAGACGAGTGGAGCAAAACTGTCAAAACGGCGCTTACAAGACCCATTAGAGGATCTTCTGGGCGTTTGGCAGCGGGATCCGTGCACAGGAAGCGGTGTGGCGGGCAGCGCTGGTCTGTCAGCGTGGTTCACGCGCAACAGATGGGTGTTAATCTCCAACGCAGCGACACGCTGCGAAGCCTCGGAAATAACACAGGAGGCTGGTATGGAGGCATGGGGTACGCATTAGGAGAAAAAACACCAATAGAGACGCAAAGAAGTGGGAAAAGGTAGGACTTTTGGGGTGTTAGACACTGTTTGTTTGCCTGAAATCACTGGTAAGATCATTTAACATGTTGCGTAATTATAAAAAATCATATTTTTATTATATCCTTGTATGTGTGTGTTAAAAGTAGGTAATTAAGTATAGTAGTTATTGATATTGATGAGTACAGAGTTCAATCTGCATATTTTATTTTTCCTTTTAACTCTGAAGTTGAAACTTTCATTTTCATTGGATGATTTTTAATAGATTTAACCATTGAATCCAACGGTTTATTGATAAATCCCATGTTAAACCTGAGCTCCAACACTAAATAAAGTATTTTTTCCAGAGTAATGAATGTATTTATCATTTATGGGGCAGTAAAAGTACAACTAAGTACATTCACTCGAATACTTTACGTTTATCTGACAGCTTTATAGTTACTTAAAATGCAGACTTGATATTGAATTATTATATTTTATTATTTCTACTGTTTAAATTGTCTTCAATTCTTCAAAAAAAGGTATATATATATATATTTATATAATGATTATATAAAGTGCTTTATAAAGCACTTCATAAAATATGATGCAGTACATTTACATTTAATCTACTCATCATTTGTATAATTGGCTCCAAATTAAAATGTTAAATTCCTCTTGTGTTTAAAGTTTTGTCTGTTTGTTAAAAACTTACTTTAACCTGTTTAAATCTAAAACCTGATCCAGGTTCATCATTGAGTTTTATCCATAAATCTCATGTTAAACCTGAGCTCCAACACTGAATAAAGTATTTTATCTGCAGTAAAACCCAATGTTCCTGTTACAGCATCAATATATATCATCAATATCCACATCATCAATACAATAATAAAATAGTTTAATATAATATCAGTAGTAGCTGCAGCTAACCACTATTTAGAGTTTTATTTAGATTGGAGCTGTTTGTGGGATTATTTAATTGGCTCCTTTATAATCTCCTTTTTAAACATTTTACAGAAAATATTCTTCATGTTCTTAATGATCCTCAGTGAGATAAAACACAATTTTATATATATATATTTGTTTACTTTTTTAATATTCTAACTATATTTAATATCTACCAGTGCATTTAGATAATTCTACTCATTATTGGACTAATTGTACCAAAACTCACCATATATTTTCAAACTAACCCTGAAATTTAGTTTACACATTAATTCATCCCTATTAATAATCACTAGTATTAGCAGTAGTATTATTAGTAATTAGTGAGTAAATTTACGAAAATACTACTTCTGTAGTATAGTTCTGATTATTTAATTGGCTCCTTTTTAAACATCTTACAGAATATATTCTTCATGTTCTATAATGAACCTCAGTGTAAATTTCTATAATTTTATGGACTAATAATTGATATTTATATTTTTTATTGAAGCTTAATATGCAAACATTTTGCAAAATTCTAAACATCTTTTTGTGAGGGATCATATTGTAAGTATATTGGAACATTTATAGTAGTTGGAAGTAACATGAAACTGCATAGTACACATAATAAGTACTAGTAGTAATAGCAATATTATTAATAAAATGAAAAAAAGTGGTTTAGTTTTGATTTTTCTCCATTGTTTTATAATTAAAATTAAAATCAACATTAAAAACAATTTTTTGTTCTTGGAATAACTTGGATCTTATGATTCTTTTATTTTGTTTTATTGTTCTGTTAGTTTATTGGAACATTTACACAAAGCAACAGAGATAGTAAAAGCAACTTAACTCCACTTTCAAGTTTAGTTCTGATGTTTTCTGCTGTTGCAAAAAATCATTTATTCCTCCATATTTCTGGATAATCTGTAAAATATAAATATGTTGAGGAATGTAAAGCAAAAACATCTATTAAGGTATGAACATAAAGGTGAAATAATCTTCTTCCTGTTTAGGATGAACTGGTCTGAATAGTTGATGCGTTTATTGTATTTGTCAATTAAAACTCGTCTTTGTGGAGGAAATGGAATTTACAGCTTTAGAATGATTATTCTAATCTGACTCTTCTGGTGGCCGTTTTTATGCTAATTCTGCATTAAATCGTCACAAAACTGCCCGCGGTGACATTAAAAACCGTCAGTGTTTGAACAATACGGACCAGAGAACTTTGTCAATTCTATTCTAAAACACAATTTTTCTTTGGGGCGTTATCGGCTTCTGTTGTTTCGACTATCGCGAGCATGCAGAGCGACGCCGCGTGTGAGCCTCGCGCAGATAAGGCCGCTCCATTACCGACGGACTGTCGCGCCGTCGCCTTTTTGTTTTTCTGCATGAACAAAATGCACAAAAAAAAAAAACACGCCTCGGATTCAGGGTTTCATTAACAAAAAGGTGCAATTACAGCGCGTGAACAAGTGCGGTGACACCAAGATCAGTGGTGATTTTATTAGAGTGTTTATGACCTCTACTCCACAAAGTGATGAATTAATCCAGTATGTGTGGAGGATACGTCACATGCTAATGACGAGTAAATGGCTCCAAATGATAAAAAAAAAGGACCTGGAAATACTTTTTGGTACTAAAATGAATTATGTAGAAATGTTTCATGCATGCACAATAGTCCTTTTTGTTGAAATCTGTCACTTATACACCAACACATCACATTTGTTTGCACACAATTCATTCATCTAACTCTATATACATTAAAATGGATTTTACTATTTTTTTGCAGTACTGATTTGAATTGAGATTTCCTCTTTAATACACTAGGATGGAATTACTGCTACTTCTTATTTTTGGTACTATAATGAATTTTGTAGACTCAGTCAGAACTACAAATAATTTTTAAAAACTTTTAGTCAGTTTTCTGCATCTTAACCTTTATTAAATTTGACATTCATGTGCACAGAAGATGGAAATTAAACTGCACTTCATTTCCGATTATTTTCTAATCATCATTTGAGTTAAATTGGCTTATTATAAATATAAAGGGAGGGAAGAACATTTAAAAATCGGTTAAAAAAACATTAGTATGATTCAATAACTCATTAAAATCTATTAAATAAACCAGATTGTACAGCTAATGCTGCTTGTGATATCACAGCATTCTGTTACTGTAGATTACACATTATTCACCTTGTTTTTTGTGATGATGTATTTCCGTATTACATCTGATTATAGTATAATTATAGTATATTGAGCTGTGGATGTTTGCTATGAAACCTTGTTCTGTTGAAACCATAATTTTCAGCTTCATGCGTGATTGTGTTCAGATATCTAGACGTATTATTAAAAAAATGAATTATATTATTTGATCGAGGCTGCAACTAATGAATATTTTGAAGGTAAATTCATCTATTGACTAATAAAGCATTTAATCAATTAGTAGTTTGGTTCATAAAAATCTAAAGCTGAATATTTAACCCACAATGCAAATCAATAGTGATTTTATTAGTGTTTATGACCTCTACTCCACAAAAGTGATGAATTAATCCAGTATGGTGTTTAAGCAGCGTGGAGGATACGTTACATGCTAATGACGAGTAAATGGCTCCAAATGCTAAAAAAAAAGGACCAGAGTGTTTTAAATGATGGATCCATCCACTACAAAGTGCGTATACACTACTTTAGGTTACTGCTGATCATTTTTTAACGATGCCGTGCTGATTAAACGTATTTTCACTCGCTTCCTGGCAACTGTTGGTTCACATTAAAGGCTCAATTTGTCATTCTGGTGGATTGAAAACGTCTAAAACTAAACTTATGTCGGACATTCTGTTGATTTGTGCGCTTTAATTACCAAAAAACGTCTCCAACAGGGCTGCAAACAATTATTTAGATTCATCTGTTAAAGCTGTTTGCTCCTTAAAATGATGTAAAATGACAATTAGTGTCAAATAATCATTTTTACTATTAGAGAAGACTAAAGAAACTAGAAAATAATCAGATTTGAGAAGCTGAGAATTTGGACATTTTCTTCTTAATAATGACTTGACTCAATTAATGTGTTTTTTTTTCCTATAATAGGAAAATTCTAACATGATTCCAAAGACTTCAAATATCATTAATATTCTGCCAACAACTAGGGCTGCAACTACAGACTACTTTGTATTGATTGATCTATTAATTATTGAAATAATTACTCATTTAACTGTTTATAAAATGGTGTAAAATGTTGATCAGTGTTTCTCTAAAGCTGAAGATTGAACCTAAAATGTCTTTTGTTGTCCACAACCCAAAGATCATCAGTTTACTATTATAGAAGAATAAAGAAACCAGGAAATAATCAGAGAACAGAAGCTGGAACCAGAGAATTTGCACATTTTCTTCTTAAAAAATGACTTAATTAAAAGTAAAAGTGTAAAAGTCGGCATCAATTATTAGGCTCTCACAATTTGGATTTTTCAGTAATTCGTAAGAGCTGGCTGCTGAATGATAAAGACAATGGCTGCCAAGATTAAAAAAGTAAAAATGAAGAAAGCAATTGTTTAATTTTGGGAAACTTAACAGCAGGAAAAGACATGTTATGCATTTCATTTCCAAAATAGAGGAAATAATGTTAAATGAGGCTAGAAATTCCACACAGGAAGCTGTAAAGAGGCAAATCTTCATGAAGCAGATTCTGTTCCGAAGTGTTTATCGACTCCGTTTCCCTCACTCATCACTTCTTCCCGACGTTCCCGTTCCCTCCTTCCCTCCTTCTCCGGGAGCCGGGCCTTCGGATTGGTCTCGCAGGTCCACCGGGGACCGGGACTAAAGGCGGCCCACGCTCTCCCCGCGTGGCCAGAACCGGTGTGAAATCCACTAATCGGATTTCGTGGCCAAACGTGATAAAGCCGCAGCCGGGATCAGGCCAATTTACGGCGTGCCAGTTTCTGTCCGGCCCCGCGTGAGCTCAGCAGCCGCCTCTTTAGAAAGATTTCGTTGCTATCAGGACCCGGATTGGCAGAATCTGGCGGGATAAACCCCATTGTGGAAGGGGGGAACGAGGGCCCGAAAGTGGGGGTGGGTAGGGGGTGGTTGGGGGGGCGCTAAGATGGAGCCTTTCAGAGACTCAGTGTGGGGTCCGTCCGGCGGCTCTGGCATAATGAACGTGACTGGAAGAGCCACGGCACATCTGTGAACATGTGGCCGCTCGTCTTCAGACGAAGGAGCGTTTATCGTCAAATTAGACGAGACGGAGATGAAACTTTCACCTGCAACAACACCACTGCTTCTACGTCAGCATCTCACCTCGATTCATGTTCTTATACATGTCTACATGTCCTATTGTCTAGGTCTTATATCCTAAGAGTGTCTGCATGGGGAAAAGCAAGAAACGTTTTTCAAAGCACCAGAAAATTCTCAACCCAAATGATGAAATGAATCCAACGCTAAAGCCAGGAAGCATCTCTGACTGCTTGTTGGATAAACCTCAGGTTTCAGATGTAGCTGCACATGGTGTTTTGTGACATTTTTTGGATGGAAAGTCAAAACATTATTATTCTAATTATTAATAAAAGTCCCATAGGTGTTCTATGGTGGTGTAGGGGGTAGTGTTCTTGCCTCATAAGCAGCAAATATCATCAATTATATTATTATTGAAGACTACAGAAACTAGAAAATAATCATAATTGAGAATCTTAGAATTTGGATATTTTCTTCTTCTTGTTCCATGACTTGAATCAATGAATGTGATATTTAGCAGCTAATAAACTACTAACTACTTTTTTATAGTAGATCAAACTACAGATTATTGAAATGATTCATAAAATAGTTGTTTAGTTTATGAAATGCTATTAAATGGTGTTAAATAATCCAATAATCAACCAGGAATAATTATGTATTCTGAGTTAACACAATAGCATGTATGGTTTTACAGATACAGGCCAAAAACAGATGATTGAAAGGACAAAATAGTTGGCAATTAATCGACAAATCATTGCAGCTCTTAATTATTTTTTCCTCATAAGCAAGTGTGTTTGAGTCTTAGATTTTCTTTGCATCTATGCTGAAAAGAAAACTTAAACGTATTTCACCGCTATCCTGCAGCAGCTCTATCATGACCATGGCGATTACATCCCACCATTTTCCTCTAATCATGCTCTGACAGTACATTTCTTGGTTTAACTTCTATTTAATTCCTCACTAACACAGGCGACTGTGGCCGTAGCCAAGGAAAACGGCAAAAATACTTCAGGTGAGAAACGTTCAGGTGCTGCTGTATTTTCTTCTTCCAGAGGACCATTCTACACACTGGCTGCAGCATCTTCCACATAAACTACATGTATAAACTATGCTGAAACTCCAAAACATGTTTACAGACCCTCAGCAAATCCAAACTCAGTCATTTCATCCATCCCGAGATTCAACATGCAGCATTCTCTACGACTCATAAGTCAATGATGACGCAGGTACGTGGAGGGTGATGGAGAACAGCTGGAATTAATTAGTAATTAGGGCCGATTCACAGGTGACACATGATGAAGGGGAAAGAGCTCTGAGACAGGAGGAGGGTTAGTGTTTTACAAAATAAAACAGGAAATGGTATGAAAAAAAAAAAAGTCAAGTAAATTTTGTAAAATTTGTTCAGCCTAAAAATCACAAATTACAGATACACCACAATTGGCTTTAGGATTTGTACAGAAATGTCAAATATAATGGATAATGGATATATAATAATGGATTATTATATATATATATATATATATATATATATATATATATATATATATATATATATATATATATATATATATAACCTTCTTCACCATGGTTTGACCCAGTTGATTCTAATACAATATCTGGATATCGGACCTCAAACGGTTCCTAGGTTTCACTCGCGTTGGATAAACCCCCAGAACATTTCCTTCTTTTTATTATTTCACTTAATATGTGCTGCAGTGTTGGTGCCTTCATGCACCTGAGCTCAGCCCATAAACTTTACATTGTGGTGACATCAAAGATTCCAAAATCAATTTTCTAGGCTCAAAGAGAGTTTTACGAAACGTATTGAGCGGATAATTGACCTTGTTTGCAGCTGAACGTGTCCTGTCAACAGCTACGAAGACGTTTCCTTTACAATGAGAAGAAAAAAAAAGCTTTTCAGCTGCAAAAGGATTTTTAGCTGCTGGTATAAATTGTGATTCTTGATTGAAAAAAAATGAAATCTCATCAAGTGAAAACGTCTCGTACTTGGTACAATTAGTCCAATTTTGAGTAGATTTCATCTTATTCCATTGGCAGATAATTTACTTTATGTCATGTTTTCTTAAAATAAGTGACCTAAATTAGCTTAAAATGAAAAAAAGCTTGAAATAATCCTATTATCAAACAAGGGAATAAGATAATTGTCTTCAACATTAGAGTAATTGTACAAAATACAAAATATTTGTACTTGTTAGGATTCTTGTTGTTTTACTCACTAGTCTCTTTATATATTGTTTGCTTTATTTACCTGATTTTTTGGATGAAATGGATGCCTAGGACACAGAGGAATATAATATATGAGGAACACTTTATTGTAAATAGTATGGTTTTATTGTTGGTTTGCCTCTGTACATTTGATTTGCTAACAAAAACGTATGTTTTTGTCCTTTAAAGCCTACAGTTCTTCTCAGGGAGAATCTATGGTAATAACAATTGTAACTTGGATGTGAGTCAGACTTAAGTCCCAAAAATGAAGTCTTGTCTTGGACTTTTTGTTACTGCGTCAACTTGATCGAGGACCGATAAAATCCTTAGAGATCTTTGATTTAGCATAATGACTTTATTGACCTTTATCTGTCGCGATAAATCATGTTGTCTTCCTATAAAACACTTTTTGTTTGCGGATCCATGGCTGAAATATCAAAGTCCTGGGAGATATCCAACATGACCTTGATACATAATATGGATCAGGGCCAGTTAACCACTGTGAGACTTGACTCAAACGAGGCTTGACCCCATTGACTCAATGTGACCTGAGCCAGGAAAGCAGGAAAAACTCTGAAGTCTGAAGCTTTGACCGGGGACAGTAGTGCATCAACAATAAATAAATTAAACAGTGATCAGTAGACCTGGGAACAAGCTTACCAAACATGATAAAAAGCCTGCTTTGGTGCCCTTCAAGTGGCTAAAACATTATAATATGCCAACTGTGGTGACATAAAATGGTCAAATGCCCCCTAGGTTGTCCTTCTTTTGGCAAATTTTGATGAAATACACTTTTCTTGTGGCTAAAAGATAATAACATACCCTCTAGGGTTAAAAACATGATGTTGACCACTGGGGTGCCTTTCCAGTAACAAAACATGGAAAAAGTGGTCTCTGGGCTGTCCTTCCAGTGGCTAAACATGATAGAGTGCCCCCTAGGGTGCCCTTTCATTGGGTAAAATGCCCTCTAAGGTAACAAAACATGTTAAAATGCCCTCTAGGTTGTCCTTCCTTTGACAAATTGTAAAAAAACATACTCTCTAGGGTTCCCTTCTAGTGGCTAAATCATGATAACATACCCTCTAGGCTGACAAAACTTGATAAAGTGCCCACTGGGGTGCCTTTCCAGTAACAAAACATGGAAAAAGTGTCCTCTCAGCTGCCCTTCCAGTGCTAAACATGATAAAGTGCCCTCTAGGATGACAAAACATGATAAACTGCCCTCTATGGTGCCCTTCTACTGGCTAAATCGTGATAATATACCCTGTAGGGTGACAAAACAAGATAAAGTGCCCTCTAGGGTGCCCTTCTACTCGCTAAATCATGGTAATATACCCTCTAGGGTGACAAAACAAGTGCCCACTGGGGTGCCTTTCCAGTAACAAAACATGGAACAAGTGTCCTCTTGGCTTCCCTTCCAGTGGCTAAACATGATAAAGTGCCCTCTAGGATGACAAAACATGATAAAGTGCCCTCTATGGTGTCCTTCTATTGGCTAAATCATGATAATATAGCCTCTAGGGTGACAAAACATGATATGCCCACTAGGGTACCTTTCAAGTGACAAAATGTGAAAAATTGCCCTCTAAGGTGCCCTACTACCTGCTAAAACATGATAAAATGGCCTCTGAGGTAACAAAACACAATGTAGTGCCCACTAGGTTGACCTCCCAGTAACAAAACATGTTAAGGTGCTCTCTGGTTGCCCGTCTTGTGGCTAAAACATGATAAAGGCCCCTCTCATAAAACATTCTGTTTGTGGATCCGTGGTTGAAATATCAAAGTCCTAGGTGATATCCAGGAGGACCTTAATACATAATACGGATCAGGGCCAGGTAACCACTGTGAGATTTGACCCACCCGAGGCTTGACCCCATTGACCCGATGTGACCTGAGCCATGAACGCAGGAAAAACTCTGAAGTCTGAAGCTTTGACCTGGTACACCACCACAGCAACAACAATAAATAAACAGAAGCAGACCTGGGGACGACCTTACATCTGTGTGTAATAATTAATCTACTGCCGACCTTGGTCTCAGCGATGTACAGACGCCGTTATCAAAGCTGTGAAAAGAAAATGTACATTTCTAGACTTTCTAAAGACTTTCAGTTCGCTTAAAACAGCTTGGCTGCTGTATATATCAAACGTGAACATCAAGATAAATAACAAGGTCTCCCCCTGAGACTCGGCGGTGTTCCTTTAACAACACTTCATTATCATGTCCTAAAACCCATCTTCTTTTAATACTTTCAGGCAAGAGCAGGTTTCTTATCAAAGGCAATTATGTACCTGGGTTGTCTGCTACTTAAGGCGACACGTTATGTAACACTGTGAGGGAAAATAACCAGCGCAGGGACACACTTTGTGTTTTAATCAAGAGAGGAAAATCACCTCCAGAAGAAGCACATTACAAAATATACACAGACATTAGATCCAGGACAACAGATTAGTTTATGACTGCCACTGGGAAGAGCAGCAGAAGGTGTAGATCAACAAGCAAAAAGGAGGCACTTTATTTGGCTCTTAGCCTGATTAATAGTTACAGAATACTTAAAATCTAGAAGGGTTTAGGACTGAAATTAATCACAGGCTTTAGTCTTGGTCTTACATCAATGGGGGACAAGTCATTTTTAGAATATTGCCATCATTATTTTGGAGCAGTTCCTATTTTTCCCCAAAGCCTTTTTTTGTGGGGAGCAGTTATCTGCTTAGCTGGAGTGTAAACTGAAATGCTCAGGTGTAGAATTAAGAGAAAGGGCAGTGAGATGTCTGCTCTGAATTAGATAACAAATATCTCCCCAAAGACAATAATCCAAAATCATTATAAATATGGTATTATCATTACGCTTTGCTCTCAAATGGCCTTGATGTCTGCAAAGTCATCATGTGTATCATAAAACAGATAAACTGCAGGTCTCGGAGGAGTGAAATTGCAATGGAAAAACATCTCAGCACTAGCTTGTTCTGATATAACCAACAGGGAGCCATATCTTTGTATGATCTTCCTAAGGAAAGCATTATTCAAATGAACCAAATAAAAAAGAAAAGCAAAGAGACGGCTGCAGGGATGGTTTCGCTATGTGCAGCCATGTTAAAAAAAAAGTGCCCTCTGAGGTAAATCCAAGAGGGTAGATTAAACATGGAAGGGCCATCTAGGGTCAAGATAACGTGATAAAATGCCCACTAGGGTGCCCTACCTCTGACAAAATATGATGAAGTGCTCTTTCAGTGACAAATTGTGGTAAAATGCCCTTCTGGGTGGCAGAAAGTTATAAATTACCTTTGGGCTGCCCTTCTGGTGACAAAATGTGATAAAGTGCTCTTGACTGTGCCCTTCCAGTGGCTAAAATATCGCACAGTGCACAAGTTGTCCGTCCTGTGGGTAGAATATGATAGTATATGGTGCTCTTCCAGTGGCTAAAAGCATATATAAGTGCCCTCTAGGGTGCCCTTCCTGTATAGTGTGCCCTTCCAGTGGCTAAAACCTCATTAAATGCCCCCAAGGGTTCCCTTCCAGTGGATTAAATCTCACAAAGTGTCCTCAAGGGTGGCCTTCTAGTGGCTAAAACCTGATAAAGCATACCTCTATGGTACCCTTTCCTTTCTAGTGTGCCCTTCCAGTGGCTAAGACCTCATAAAATGCCCTCTAGGGTACCCTTCCAGTGGCTAAACCATGATATAGTACCTTCTAGGGTGCCCTTCCTGTAGATAAAATATGATATAGCACCCTCTAGGGTTCCAAACTATTATAAAGTGCCCACTAGGGTGCCCTTCCTGTGGATACAATGGGATAATTTGCCCTCTAGGGTGCCTTTCCAATCAATACATGTGATAAAATGCCTGCCAGGGTGATAAAACATGGAAAGGTGCACTTCTAGTCACAAAATGTGATAGAGTGCCCCCAAGGGTGTCCTTCTATTAGCTAAAACATGTTAAAGTTCCCTCTCGGGTGCCCTTCCAGTGGTTACAACATGATAAATTGCAATTCTCCGATTTATTGGCCCTGGAGCTCAAACATCACATGTGTAGATGCATGAGCCCCGTAGTTAAATACATGGCAAAAAACAGCACATTAATATCCACAACATATTGAATGATATCCAGTCTGTGCTCCAATGGGAGAAGAAGAGTCTCTAGTTGCATTTTTTCCCTTCTCTTTACTGTCTGTGTTTAAGTTTGGAACGCTGCATACTGTCAACTGCTTGTTTAATATCCCACCTAATGGTTAATTACTGTTGGGCTGAACAATTCCGTGTTATGTGCTTAATAAAATAAATGACGGATGGAGCTCTTCAGTGTTATTTTTTTTCTGTTTTCACAGTGAGTTATGCTGTTGGCAAATCACGCTGCTTTCTGTCTTTAAAAGGCTGGCATCACAAATTTTAACAACCGAAACTACATATCTTTGCTAATCAGCTGATTAATGACAATTACATAAAAAATAACAGTGACTATTATAATCATAGCCAAAAAATTTCTGCCTCTTTCAGTGGCGTGCATAGACTTTTTGAAGAGCAAGGAAATAAAGGAAAAAAGGGCACATATAGTGTGTTTTAGCCGCTGAAGATGACACTTGTTTTGGCTTTAAAAGGGAAAAAATGGCATACATAGCATTTGTTTGGCACTGAAGAGGGCACTATAGCATGCGTTTTGGCTCCAAAAATGGAATTACAGCATGCATTGTAACTCCCAAGAAGGCAATTTAGCACGTTTTTGCTCCTAAAGGGCACTTCAACACACATTTTAGTGCCCAAGATGGCACTTTAGCACACATTTCGGCATACGTTTTGGATCCTAAAGGGCACCTTAACACATGTTTTGGTTCCTAGAGGGCATTTCAGCATGCGTTTTGGCTCCAAAGATGGGATTATAGCATGCAATGTAGCTCCCAAGAAGGCAAATTAGCACGTTTTGGTTCCTAGAGGGCACTTTAACATGTATTTTGGCTCCAAAGATGAAGTTATAGCATGCATTGTCGCTCCAGAGAAGGCACGCAAAATGGGATTTTAGCATGTTTTGGCTTCCAGAGTGAACTCTAGAAGCACACATTTTTGCTCTCAAGATGGAAATTTAACATACATTAACTCCCAAAAGGTCATTTCCACACACATTTTGGGTCCCAACAAGGTATTTTTTCATACGTTTTGGATCCTAGAGGGCACCTTAACACATGTTTTTGTTCCTAGAGGGCACTCCAGCATGCGTTTTGGCTCCAAAGATTAAATTTTAGCATGCATTGTCGCTCACAAGAAGGCAATTTAGCACATGTTTCGGCTTCTAGAAGGCACTTTAGCACATGTCTAAGCACCCAAGATGGCACTTTAGCACAGATCTTGGCTCCCAACAGGGTACTTTAGCATACGTTTTTGATCCTAGAGGGCACCCTAACACATCCTTTGGTTCATACAGGGCACTTCAGCATGTGTTTTGGCTCCAAAGATGGAATTATAGCATGCAATCTTTCTCCCAAGAAGGCAATTTAGCACATGTTTCGCTTCCTAGAGGGCACTTTAGCATGCATTTCGGCTCCAAAGGAGGAATTATAGCATGCAATCTAGCTCCCAAAAAGGCACTTTAGCATACATTTTGTCTCCTAGAGGGCACTTCAGCACATGTAGCCCCCATCAGGGCACTTTAGCCTGTTTTAGCCTTCCCCTCCATGCTCATCCACTGGCTTTTTTTCATCTCTCCTGCTTCAGCCTGTTTAATGGAATCCCTCCACCATCATTCCTGCTTTCCTCAAACAAGCACCACATCTTTTGTTATCCTCCCTCGCTAACTTTTAATGATCCCCCCTCCCCCCCCCCCACCACCACCACCACCATTGCGCCGCCCCCGGTCTCGCCGCCCCGTGGCCTCTCATGTCGGCCTCTCCCCCGTTCACAAACGCGTCCGGGTCCACGCTCGGGGGCGTGTCCGCTTTGTCATTGGCGGCGCTGACCTCTAACGCTCCCCTCTGGCACCGGGTCAATTATTCACCGCGCGGGAACCACACCTGTGTCCCTCGTGAATCTCCCCGACAACCAGCCGCCAGGAAAAAATGAGTCTATTACCGCGGCGGTGCCGGGTTGATGGATTTGGTGCTGGCGAGCGGGAGTGCAGGTAAAAAACCCGGGAAGCTGCTGAAGGTGACCTTGGCGTGCTCACGGCGTCTCTTCGCCAGCCGTGCGTGCAAACACGCAGACTCCCATGAGGAAGTATCAAAGGAGGCGGGTTCCCGTGTCAGACTTTGTTTGTTTGTTGAGGGTTATTGTTGTTGTGTATGAACCCCAACAACCTTGAGCTGTGGTTTCCTGCTGTAAGGCGTTTTTTCTTTTGCCCCCTGGTGCAATATAATGGCTGTGTAATATCTATTAGAACCATTAAAAAGTCTTTTTTTTCATGGGAAAAAAAACTCTGCTGCATTTGAACTGTGACATAAGCATAAGTAAGGATTTATCATTCAGACTAATGTGATTCTTTTTTTTTTATTCTTAAAAAAGTGAAAAATTATAGTTTTGGATGAAGCACTCGTACATATTGTCTTCAAAAAAGTGAAACAAAATCTAAATTGAAAACCAAGTAAAAGTAGAATTATTATTAATATATTAACAGAAAAATGCACTTAAAGTATCTTATGTCAAATAAAATACTCAGTAAGTCGACTGTTTCATATTATTATAGGAAATTAAAACAGCTTGAAGTGAAATCTTAAACATATTTTAGTTTTGGTAAAATGATTCCAATACTGAATAAAATTATCTTATTGCACTGACAGATAATTTATTTTCTCTTTATTGGCTTAATATTTTTTTTTATTTGTACCAAAAACACAGTTTTTGCAGTGTAAAAGCCCATTTAAGAAAATCTGTGGTTTGATTTTGAGCTTTATTTGTTTTTAAGCACATGTGAGAGCAGTTTAATATTTTATTTTACTTTAGATATAGATAAATAAAAGTAGCTACTATATCATAATATTCAGCATATTTCCCACGAATTAAATTTTTGTAAAGAACAAATTATAAATGTGTTGAATTTTGAGGGTTAGTTTGAGCTACTTTATACACAAACTACAAAAAACTGAAGTCTTAACAAAAGAAAATATTTAGTTTTTGGCACAATTAGCCTGATATTGAGTAGAATATTATCTTATTCCTCTTATTTTAGCTTATTTCAAGGTGTTTTCTTGATTCTTGCATGAGTTGCATTATGTCTTCTTTTTAGGACCATATGTTTGTGTATTTTCAACTTATTTTGCTTAGATATAAATAAATGAAGAACTTTACTTAGTAATAGTGTATATTTGGATAGAGTAAGAAACCTACAAACAAGATGGTTTATAAGACACACAGATACTTTGAAGAATGTTTGTCCACATGTGTTAATTAATATTAGTATTGTCTCTTCCTGTCTTGTAAGAATGGAATCTGATGGGTAAGAGGCAACCTCAGAGTCATATGTTGTACTTTACAGTGTCTAAAGGCACCTGTTTAGCAAAAATATGAGCTAATGGTAACTTGTCTTGACCAAATGAAGACAGGTGTCACCAGGTTTAGACTGGATGCAAGAACCGTATGTATAGGGAAGACATTCAGAATGAATAGAGAGGTTTAGAGGCTCTTCAGGATTCAGCATAATGAGGAGAGATTTACAACTTGGCAAATCTGTAATAAAAAAAATGGTATAAGTAAAATTATCTGCAAGTGCATTAGGATAATTCTACAAAATATAGGGGGCAGTGGAGCTCTCATTGTCAGAGTGTGTGCAGGGAGCATACAGCACAGAGTATGAGTATGAAGTGTAGACACCAAGTGACACCATGAAAACATATTTAACAGGGATGAGAAGACAGGCGGAGAGAGACAGAGATAAAGAGACAAACAAGTCTCCCAAAGCTAAGACGAGGAAATATGACGAAGCGTCTGTAGCGCTTGGTTCACTGTGAAAGACCGGTGTGTTACTGAGTCTGAAATGTTGGAGACAAAGACATTAAAGACATTACACCACAATCACTGATAAGACCATTTATGTAGTTTTATTTTTCAGTATCATATGGTTTGACATGGTCAGTCAGAAAATGTTTAATTAAGGATTTAATTTAATTTTTTAATTTCAGATGCACTTTAAATCTTTTATGTTAGTTAATAAAGCTATTCTTTGTTGTAAGTTGGTCTATATTTCTTCCTTTTTTAATTATCTTATACATTATTAAGGATACAGGGGGGGGCGCGTCTGACCTAGGGGAACATGCTTTTTTATTATTTTTTTTTTTTTTACTGTTCTAGAATAAAGTGCAATTGTACCTCCACTACATTAGGGGGCAGTGGCGCTCTCAATGGCAGGGTGTGAGCAGGGAGCATACAGCACAGAGTATGAGTATGAAGTGTAGACACCAAGTGTCTCAGTTTCAGTATCATAGGGTTTGACATTGTCAGTCAAACATGTTTAATTAGGGTTTTATTTTATTTGTTAATTTCAGATGCACTTTAAATCTTTTCTGTTAGTTAATAAAGCTATTCTTTGTTGTAAGTTGGTCCATATTTCTTTCTTTTTTTATTCTCTTATACGTTAATAAGGATACAGTGTTATGCAGAGGTACTTATAACAATTTATAGACAAATGATTCTATTTATAGTCACGTGGGGGTGCGAGATGCACAACCTAGTTTAGATTTAATGTTTTTTGCAGATTTCACAGCAAAGTTTTACAGTGCAGACTACAACCGAATACATCATTGTCCCAGTTTTTCGTTCTTTTTTTGTGAACCTAGAACCTGTCCAGCCCTGTTCAGGTCTCCATGTCCGAAGCCCGGTGTCTGGCGGTGAAGTATCACCTCTCAGAACACGTTCCCCGCGGCCCGCTAGCGAGGGGGGGGTGGAGCATCTGCGGCGCTGAAGGCGGCGGCGGCGGCGGACCAAGCTGTCGGGCCCTGCTGTCCGCTAATCCGTTCCAGCGTGGCGCCCCAACCCCCCCAACCCCACTTCAGGTCAACGGATACGGTCAATACGCGAAAAAAAAAAAGGGCCCGGAACATGTGGTCGGGACAACGGCGCCGTCGGACCATGACTAACACGCCTCATGTTTTCCAGGTTGGTTCCCGGTTCCCCCCCCCCTTTTTTTTTTGTCTTTGGGCCTGTTGGTTGTTTTTCGCCAGGAGACTTTTGGCCACACGCGTGGGGGGAGACAGGTGAGGCAGGTTTTAACTCGCGGGGCCCGTTGACGGGTCTGTCCCGGTACCAGCGAGCGTCAGCTGTCCTCAGCAGGCGGAGTTACTGGAGTGTACAGCTCCAGTCTGCTGCTTCTCCACCAGGGACCAGGGGGGGGGGATAAAATAAACCTTGTTCCTGCTTCCGTTAGCAAATTAATCCCCCTTTTTCTTATCTCGTCCAGGTCTGTGTGTCTTATTCTGGAATCGCCATAAAACCCGTAAAAAGTGTTGGTTTCGCCGTGCTGCGACACACAAATTATTCCAATAAAGTGGTCAGTTTGGGGAAATTCGAGCCCACAGTTATGAAGCGAGGGTTACAGCACCACTGTGAAACGTTTATAGTACGCTTAGTGTTTTATGGGAGGTTTTACTGCCGATCTGCCACGGGCACATTAAATAAGTGCTTGAATGTACTGATATGTGCGAAGCCCTTATTAAAATATAATTAATTGCACAGTTTATATAATCGCATTATTTGCACGTTTTTTTGGAATTGGATCCACATCAAGATCAAACTGTGTTGTTTTCCTCCGCCAAATATGCACGTCGCATATTAGTCATAATCTTTCTGCAGGCTGACGAGAAAACACACGCCAGACATGTGAATAAATGCTCCTACACGCGATTACCAAAAAAAAAAAAAAATCCTCTAATCTCGGCTTAATTAATGACGTCTAATTTGAGCTCGTGACTCATGACTAATGTACTCGTCCATTAATGAGACAATAAACATACGAAATGTCCCCCAGTGACGCTCATCCATCACGGAGATCAAGGTCGTGTGGTTTGGTTTTATTCTGAAAAGCTGAAGAAACACGAGCAGGTAACAGGACCAAAGGAGAAGTGGTAGAAAGTTTTCATTCGCCTTTAACCACTTACGCTCCAGGCTTATTGTTCAGTTTTCCTGCTATAAATGATAATAAATATGGAATATCTCTACAACCCCAAAGGCTGCTGTTCTTAAAACTGGTGTAAAAATAAAACTACCACATGTGAGGTGACTACAGAAGAGTCAGAATCTATTTATTGATGCTACAGAACAAATAGAGTTAGAATATTGCACAAAAACTAATATTATGTTTTACTACAGATAAAAATACTTGAAAATTAAACTGACTCATATCATTAAGGAAAAAAAAATCAAAAATCAAATTACACTGAAAGTCATTAAAAAGATTAAATATCTAAATAGTGGTTAGTTACAGCGCTACTACTGATATTATATTAAAATAGAAAATATTAAAAATACTGCGTCACAAGTAGAAATCCTGCATGAAAACCCTACCACAGAAGTATTAATACCTACATTTACTCACTAATTACTAATAATACTAATGTACTATTGCTGGTACTACTACAAAAAGTAAAAATTACTGCATCAGAAGTAGAAATCCTGCATGAAAACCCTACTACAGAAGTATTATTACCAAATTTACTCACTAATTACTAATAATCCGGCATGAAAATTCTGCTTCAGTAAAAGTACATGAGTATTATCAGCAAAATTTACTTAAAAGTATTAAAAGTAGAAACTTCTACATTACTAATAAGGATGCATCAATGTTCAAACTGATTTTCAGGGTCAGATTGAAAGTAAAAATATCTTGTTTTTTTGGTACAATTAGTCCAATAATGAGTAGAATTATCTAAATGCACTGGCAGATATTAAACTATTTTATTATTGTATTGATGATATATATTGATGCTGTAACAGTAACATTGGGTTTTACTGCAGTAAAAACACTTTATTTAGTGTTGGAGCTTAATAACAGGTGATTTTCTGTTCCTGTTAATGTTAACGAGCCTCTGCTCTGATTGGCTATGAATGTGTGGGGGGGTGGGACTTCCTTCAATTAAAAATCAATTCCATTGGGTTTTATTGTGGTTTAGTGTTGGAGCTCAGGTTTAACATGTGATTTATAATTAAAACTCAATGCTGAACATGTATCAGGAGGTTAAAAATCATCTATTCAAAAGGAAAGTTATGAATTTGAAGTTAGACCGAAACTTAAAATGTCTTTATATTCATCAATATCAACAACTATTGATGATTTAGGGGAATTTTTTTGCTTAATGACCTACTTTTAACACATAAATGTAGAGATTGAGAATAGAGCTATAACATATACGGATGTAAAATATTTAATATCAGTCACTAACAATGATTATTGATCATTTTAAATTACCAATTACCATTTTTTAATAATGACCATGAGGAAAAAAGGTTGAATGTGACCACTTTATATTAAACTTGAGTGAAAAAAATCAATATATTGAACTATTTTCACACATTATTATTAATGATGTGGTTATTGATAATATATATTGATATTTTTTAACACCCAGGGCTATATTATCGCTCTTATTGAACATTTTTAATGTCCCATATTGTAGGGATTTTACCATCATGCCGCTGGCCTGTTCTTCCTCGAGCTCCAGGGAGGAGCTATTTTGAGATGATTGATGTGCTAGTTAATTGGTTAATTGGGTTAAGGATCAGGGACACACCTCAATCACACCTCTAATCACCTGTCAGGTTCCTCTAGAACCGGGTCGCCCCTTCCCGGCCTCAATCCTTCACATTCCGGCTGCATACACGTCGCCCGTGTGTCTCGTTCCAGGTGGAAATCTGAGGGGGGTTTTTGAAATCAGCTCGGAGGGACTCTCCATCTGTACTCAACATCCACCGCTGCTGAATTCACATTTTAAAGCGTTAAATTGACATATTGTCGCGGTTTGGGTCCTCGCCGCCGAATGCGGAGGACGATCACAACCTCTAATAAAAACCCGGGAAAAAAAGTGTAGAATCCAATCATCCGATGAAGAGGAAAGTTTTTAACTTTAACGCGACGCCTGTGGAATATTTTAAAGCCTTCATTTCAATATATATAATGTCATAGAATAAATTTTCTCTGTGATATTTAAATGTCTGGCCGCCAGTTCCTGTACAGCAGACGTCGAACTAACTTTGGTTCATGTTGTATAAATAACATCACCTACAAATTTATCTGCCTTTTTATGTAAAGAATTCCATCATAAATTTCAATATGATCAATTACCCTTTAAGTAAAAACACGAAAGATGCAATTCCAATAATGTAATGTCTTAGTTATTTCATATTGAATCAATCTGCTGTCGCATTTTAATTAAAAACCTTTAATCATTCAACAATACCGTAAATGACCTAATAAAACAGCCATTGTGTTTTATTTGTTTTAATCACTTTACAGATCAGGTGTCTAATTATGAGTCCATTACTTCTTTCCTGATATAGAATTTTAACAAGAAAACTAGAAAAATATGGTCAATTACTCAAATGCTTGATTTAAACCAGTAGTAAAGTATTTTACCACAGAAAGTTAGGATTTTGGAGTCAAGGTGTGCCGTGAACATCATGGGGGGTAAACCCCCCCATGCAAAGACAAGCAATGAATGTAAAACAAAGACAAAGCACGTCTCACCAGCTAAAATTACCACCACTTTTTTGTTTTTTTACTTTTTTTACGATCTCCTGATGAAGTTATTAATCTATTTGATGACTACAGATTCTAATCCTGTTCTTTTTTATGTGTTTTTATTTACATTTAGTGCCTTTAAAGCCTTGTCCCCCGGAGACCTGACAATGAACATATGTGTCAGGACGTTTAAACAGTCGCCTCCGTGCAGCCGCTCATAACTCAGAGGCAGCAGATATAGAGGAATGTCAGCGTGTTACTGAAATAGAGCAGGAGATGCTGGCTGCTGCAGCTCAGAACCAAGACATGCCTCTAGGAGGCAAAATGTGCGCTGAAGTGCCCTCTAGGAGAAAAATGTGTGCTAAAGTGCCCTCTAGGAGAAAAAGTTTGTGCTGAAGTGCCCTACTATGTACTAAAGTGTCTTCTTAGGAGCTAAAACATATTGTAAAAATGTTGTCTAGGCGCCAACATGTGTGCTAAAGTGCCCTTAAGAAACACAATGAGTGCTAAAGTACCCTGTAGGAAACAAAATGTGTGCTATTGTACCCTGAAATGTACTAAAGTGCCTTCTTGGGAGCTAAAACATACGGTAAAATTGTCCTCTAGAAGCAAAACGTGTGTGCTAAAGTGCCCTCTAGGAAACAAAAAATGCACTAAAGTGCCTTCTAGGAAACAAAATGTGTGTTATTGTGCCCTGAAATGTACTAGAGTGCTTTCTTGAGGGCTAAAACATATGGTAAAAATGTCCTCTAGAGCCAAAATGTGTGCTAAAGTGCCCTTTAGGAAACAATACGTGCTAAAGTGCCCTCTAGGAAACAAAATGTGTGCCCTGAAATGTACAAAACTGCCTTCTTGAGAGCTAAACCATATGGTAAAAACGTCCTCTAGGAGCGAAACATGTGCTAAAGTGCCCTTTAGGAACCACAATGAGTGCTAAAGTACCCTGTCGGAAACAAAATGTGTGCTATTGTGCCCTGAAATGTACTAAACTGCCTTCTTGGGAGCTAAACCACATGGTAAAAACGTCCTCTAGGAGCAAAACATGTGCTAAAGTGCCCTGTCATAAACAAAATGTTTGCTTTTGTGCCCTGAAATGTACTAAAGTACCTTTTTGGGAGCTTAAATGTGGGGTAAGATTCCTTCTAGGAGCCAAAATGTGTGCTAATGCTTCCCTTCATGCATGCTTCTGTGCCCTCTAGGAGCCAAACATGCGATTAACTGCTTTCTAGGAGCCTAAACATGTACTGAAGTGCCCTCTAGGAGCCACAATGCATGCCTAAGTGCCTTCTAGGAACCATTACATGTGCTAAATTGCCCTCTTGAGAGCCATTGCATATGTTAAAGTGCCTTCTCAGCAGTTGAAACCTATTTTTAAGTACCCTCTAGTAGCCAAAACATGCATTAACTGCCCTCTAAACATGTGTTAAAGTGCCCTCTATAATGGCCTATGTGATTTTGTTCCTTTTTGCCCCTGCATGATACTCACTGCTGCAATCCAGTCTGGACTAAAACACGCTGGGGGTTTGCAGGGGGAGATTGGGGGGGTCTCTGATTATTGCTTCTCAAAGTAATTCTCGTACGGCGGCATGATCTCATCAAGAGTTTTTTTTCCCGACATGTCGTGCAAAAACAACCACTTTCTTCCATTTGACTTCCATAATAACCCAATGATTCACGTTGCCAGCCCTCGTAACAAAATTTTATGAAAGCCGGTTTCCACTTTGTAGACCAAAGCTCACCTCGGTCTGCCGTCATTAATCTGGGGAGAACCTGAGGCATGTCTGTCTCCCTGTGAGACGTTACCCCCCCCCAAGAACCGGGATGAGGGATGGGTGGCGAGGAGGAGGAGGAGGAGGAGGAGGAGAGAACAGAAGAAAAGGCCAATTTGTGCGTTAGCCCCAGCAGCAGGACAGGCAGGCACTTAATTCTGTGGAAGCGCATCATTATATGCACCATTTACCAGATGCCCATTTAACATGCAATAATTAGATCACTCAGTTTGGGGGGGGTGGGGGTAAGCAAAGGCGTGGGCTACTTAAACACAGTCCCTTGCCATAACATTAGCAACCCCCCCCCCACCGGGTCAGTTGTCAAAACTGCTTGAGAGATTATCTCTTTGGTGAGATGTCAAGGAGAAAAATGCAAAAACGTCTCCTTTGTTCTTTGTTCTGCAGGTTTTTCCTCAAAACGAGATAAGCAGGACGATATGGAGAGTAGCTCATACACTTAAAATATGTGAAAGAAAGTTAAGACAAAAAAGTAACACGTTAACTATGTTATGGTTATGAATAATGAATAAAAATGAAGACGGGATGTCATTTAATGTGAATTACGATGATCAAAGAGACAGAGAGAGAGAGAGGGGAGGTTTTCACATCTTTACGGAACAAACAAGTCCCATAATTGGAATGCAGCCTTTATCAAATATTTGCTCCATATATAGGGAGCGCCATGAAACATCCCCCCCCCTCCATTCCTTTGCATTTCCATTTTGTACAACAAAGGATGAAAAAAGAGGTCTGGCGTGTCGACTAAATGCATTCTTCAGGGATACGTCCTATAAAGCTCTCTCCATTATACATGAATGGACTGTAGCTGCACATCAGAGGATTCACTTGACTGCAGGGAGATTTATATATAGGGGGGGGGGTTGTTGTCTTGGCCCAATTGTTGAAAAACACATGCTGAAGCGTTTGCCAAAATGTGTGCTAAAGTGCCCTCCAGGAGCCAAAATGTGTGGTAAAGTGCTGTCTTGGGAGCCAAAAACATTTTAGAGTGCCATCTAGGGGACAAAATGTGTGCTAAAATGCCCATTTGGGAGGCAAATAGTGTGCTAAAGTGCCCTTACAGAGCAAAACACATGCTTAAGTTCCCTTGAAGAACCAAATTCGCACAAAAGTGCCATCTAGGGGGCAAAAAATGCTATAAAATGCCCTCTTGGGGGACGGAATGCATGCTCAATAGCCCTCTCGGAACTGAAATGTGTGCTAAAGTGCCTTCTAGGAGCTAAAATTTGTGCTAAAGTGCTGTCTTGGGAGCCAAAAACATGTCAAAGTGCCATCTAGGGGACAAAATGTGCACTAAAATGCCCTTTAGTAGACAAATTCTGTGCTAAAGTGCCCTTAAAGAGCTAAACACACATTTAAATTCCCTCAAAGAGCCCAAATTTGCACTAAAGTGCCACCAGGGGGCCAAAAATGCTATAAAATGCTCTCCTGGGAGACTGAATGCATGCTCAATAGCCCTCACGGAACTGAACGTGTGCTTAAGTGCCCTCTAGGAGCCAAAATTTGTGCTAAAATTCCCATTTGGGAGACAAACCCCATGATAAAGAGCCTCCTTGGAGCAATGGTTAATTACTATATTTCCAAAAGTATTTACTAACCTGCCTTACATGTGAATTTAAGTGACATCCCATTCCAAGTCAATGGGATCTAATATAATGGTCCACCCTTTGCAGGTGTTCTATCTATTGGGTTGAGGTCAGGACTCTGTACAGGCCAGTCAAAGTGATCCACATCGAGGTCTCAACGGTCCTTGTCATGTTGGAAGAGGAACTTTGTTACCGCAAAGTTCCAAGCAAGGAATTGTCCCAAAATATCTTGGTATGCTGCAGCATTCACACGTCTTTTCACTTGAACTAAAGGGCTAAGCCCAGCTCCAGACCATAATCCCCACTCCACCGAACCTTACACTTGGTACAATGGAGTCCAACAAGCATTGTTCTCCTGGTCACCACCAAACCCAGACCCATCCATCAGATCACAAGACGGAGAAATGTGATTTATCACTCCAGAGAATTCCAACATCCATTGCTCTAGAGTCCAGTGGTGGCATTGACCTTGGTGGTACTTTGCTTGGATGGAAACCCATTCCAGAAGCTCTGAAGGTGACATAAGGTTCGGGGGTCCGCAGCGTCCGACTCTGCAGAAAGTCAGCTACCTCTTTGCATCATGTGCTCCATTAACCCACGTTCCTATAATGCAGCTGATGGTCGACTATCAAGTATTGAGGAGTGAGGAAATTTTACGACTGGATCTCGTTTGTAAAAGCAGTCTCCATTCCTCAGTGCTTGATTTTATACTCCTGTGGCGATGGAAGCGATTGGAACACCTGCTTCTGATTATTGGATGGGTGAAGGAATAAAGCAATATAGAATGATAGATATTAATATAGATATATTTCATTGGCTTTGCTTCTAAAAACTCACATTATCAGCAGATCTATTCAGTTATATTTGTAGAACTGCACAGTGAGAAGGGTTCTTTTCATCAAATATCTCCAAATCAGGGAATCCCAGGATGTGATATTTTTGGGGGCTGGAGTTGGTGTTATCTGATGCTTTGGATCCAGTCATGCCGTGTCCCCCTCCTTCCACCATGCTGCTGCTGCTAAGCGATACTTCCTCATTAAAATTGACATGTTTGATGAGACACTTCCTCCTAACGGGCATTACCGCTGCCGGGAAGTCGCGCGTCAAGCTTTAAGCTCGAAACCTCCACATATACAGTTACAAAGCTCAGCGGATTAACATTGACATAATTAATATGAAGCTACAGCGTGGTGGTGCTGGGATGGAAGATACATCAAGATTTCTGCTTATGGCCCTGATATGGATTTATGTGTCCTGTAGAGCTGCAATTAGTCAATTAATTCGATAAGTTACCAACTGTTTCATTAATCAACATCTTGATAATCGATTTGAGTCAATTCTCTGTCCAAATTCTCTGGTTCCGGCTTCTGTTAACTGATGATCTTTGGGTTCTGATCTGTTGGTCTGGACAAAAAAAAAGACATTTTACACCATTTTATGACCCAAACAACTAATCGATTAATCATTCCAGTAATAAAACACCTAGTCACGTCCTATTAGTCTAATATGAGATAAAGAATGTACAGGAATGAATATATTTAACCATTCAGAAAAATTACATATTGAGGACAAAAAAAACATTTTAGGTTGAATCTCAGCTTTGGAAAACACTGTTTTACACCATTTAATGAACCAGTCAAATATTCAATTATTTGTTTGGTTACCAACTATTACAATAACAATCAATTACTTTGATAATAAATTATTCAATAAATACGAGATTTTTGGTTCTTAAAACAATTTTCACTGTAACTTTCTATAATTGTTCCCTAATTGATTGATCAATTAACTATTGTTGATGTTAATCACCAACTATTTTGACAATCAATTAATCTGTTTGAGTCATTTTTAATTCTAAAAAGTCCAAATTCTCTGGTTCCAGCTTCTGTTCTCTGATTATTTCCTGGTTTCTTTATTCTTCTATAATAACAAACTGATGATCTTTGGGTTATGGCCAATTTTAGGCTCAATCTTCAGCTTTGATCAACATTTTACACCATTTTATGAACCCAACAACTAATCGTTTAATTACTTTGATAATTGAGAACTATAAAACAGGCATTAGTTGCAGCTCCTGCAAATATCATAGGTTCTATTTTTTTATTTTTCTTTATAATTGCTGAGGTTCAACGTGTGTTTCATCTGTGTTCAGAAACGGCATAAAAGCGAATCCCCAAAAAGACCTTCACTCCGTATATACAGGAAGTTCTCCCGCCTCCGTCTCGTATATTGATTTGTTTTCGGAGCCCCGAAGGTTTTTCATCCGCGGCTGTGAACTTGTCTCTCAAGCTGCGGGCTAAATAAATCACTTCCACATAAGTACAGCGTTTGACTTTTATGGCGCGAACCAGACAAAGTCCTTTTCTGTGCCGGGCTCGCTTCTATTTGCCTTGTGTTAATAATGTTCATCCATTTCCGGACGGGGAGGAGGAATCATTTTCTCTTCTCAGGAGCAGAGCTTTCCCAGTTCATCACACACACACACACACACACACACACACAGAGTAGAGTCCTTTTTCTCTGGATAATAAAGTGAGGAAGCGGGTCGGGTCCTCACCCCGGGTACAGACCGGGTCTGCGTTGTGTGATGGGCCGAGACCGGCTCGCTCCGTGAGTCCAGGGCGGCAGATGCCGGCTCCTCCGCCGTGATGGAGGTGTTAATGGAGTCGTTTATGGAAGATATAAAGTGAAATAGGTCATCACCGGCTTCCAGCGCTTTACGCCGTTCACACGTGTGTGTGTGTGTGGTCGAGGTACCTGAGGAGTTAAATGACCTGGGGAGGACATGGTCCGCCATGCCGCTATTGTGTAAAGCTCTGCAGAACGCCCTAATGCAGCGGTGGGGGGGGAGGGAGGGTGGGCTTCATTTATGACCCGGAGACTCCCTGTCTGGGAGGCTGTACTCGCACAGTCGGACGGGGACTGATATTCAAAAAGAAATGAGACGCTTGTCGACGGAGATCTCAGGCGGTGAAATCATCCGGCCTTAACTTTTGTTCCCTCACCAGCCTGTGTTCAGCAACGCTGATGGAAGAACGACGCCTTTACATTAAAGCAAAAGATGCAACGCCTCGGTGTGAAAATACTGCGTGGAAATCCTACAGCTGGGTATTATCAGCTAAATCTACTTAAAGTATTAAAGGAAGAAGTCGCTTCATAGAAATTCTCCTGCAGTGACTGATTATTAAACTGTTAGAATCCAGTGATTCATTCATAAAGCTCCAACACTAATTACCTATTATTAAAAATAGGTCATTGGAAATGATCAATAATCATTGTAATACTCATGTACTTTTACTGAAGCTGAATTTTCTTGCAGGATTTCTACTTATGACGCAGTATTTTTACTTTTTACCTTATACCAGCGATAGTATATTAGTATTATTAGTAATTAATGAGTAAATTTAGGTAATAATACTTCTTTAGTAGGGTTTTCATGCAGGATTTCTACTTGTAATGCAGTATTTCTTACTTTTTGTAGTAGTACCAGCAATATTACATTAGTATTATTAGTAAATAGTGAGTATTTAGGTAATAATACTTCTGTAGTAGGGTTTTTATGCAGGATTTCTACTTGTGACGCAGTATTTTTTACTTTTTGTAGTAGTACCATCAATAGTATATTAGTATTATTAGTAATTAATGAGTAAATTTAGGTAATAATAATTCTGTAGTAGGGTTTTCATGCAGGATTTCTACTTGTGACGCAGTATTTTTGCTTTTTGTAGTAGTACTAGCAATAGTATTTTAGTATTATTAGTAATTAGTACTTACATTTAGGTAATAATACTTCTGTAGTAGGATTTTCATGCAGGATTTCTACTTGTGACACAGTATTTTTTGCTTTTTGTAGTAGTACTAGCAATAGTATTTTAGTATTATTAGTAATTAGTGAGTAAATTTAGGTAATAATACTTCTGTAGTAGGATTTTGATGCAGGATTTCTACTTGTGACGCAGTATTTTTGCTTTTTGTAGTAGTACCAGCAATAGTACATTAGTATTATTAGTAATTAGTGAGTATTTAGGTAATAATACTTCTGTAGTAAGGTTTTCATGCAGGATTTGTACTTGTAATGCAGTTTTTTTACATCGAGGTACACTATAAGAATTAAGATTTGTTTCTCAGTCTTTTCTCAAGACTGAGTTAATAAACTGAACAACCCAAATATCTGATACTGTCTTTTCTTCCTTTTTCTTTCCCCCTAAAGGGTTTTTTAAAGAGTTTTTCCCTGGTACAATGTAAAGGTTTAATGACACAAACTGTAAAAAGCCTCCTGAGCCAAATCTGTGATTTGTGACTTTGTGCTGTACAAATAAAATCCACTTGACTTGAAACACGAGCTACAACAACACTTTTATTTTATAAAAGTGCTCACAAGAGAAAAGTTTTACAACTACAGGTATATACTGAGAAAAGAAATCTAAACAGGTGGAAATATCTTGTTTTTGGTACAATTAGTCCAATTTTGAGTAGAATTATCTGATCCCACTGACAGATAATTTAGTGTATTTCAGGTTATTTATTCATTTTAGTCAATTTAATGTTTTTTTCAATTTTTTTTTATAACAAGAACAAATTAACCTAAAATAAGGAAGAAAAAAAAATTGAAAAAAGATAAATATTCTGCCAATGCAAAAATTATTCTACTCAATATTGGACTAATTAAACCAAAAACCAGATACTACTTATACGTGTTGTACTACTTAACTATACTAACTATAACCTTAAGTAGCCATGTGATGATTATTGGAAAATTAAATCATAATTCAGATTTGTTTCTCAGAAACTGACTTTCTTCCTTTTTTCTCCCCTGAAGATTTTTCTTTATGTTTTCTAGATTAGATTAGATTAGATAAAACTTTATTGATCCCTCAGGGGAATTCAAGACGTAAAACTAAAGGAAAATAACATAATAGGAAAGCAATGAAAAGGAAAATAAAGGAGTTTTTTCTTACACAATGTAAAGGTGAATCTGCAATTTGTGATTTTGTGCTGTTCAAATAAAATCGACTTGATTTAGCAGATGAGCTACAACACTTTTATTTTATTAAAGTGCTCACAAGAGAAAAAGTTTTACAACTACAGGTATATACTTGGTGAAAATATCTTGTTTTTGGTGCAATTAGTCCAATTTTGAGTAGAAGTATCTGATCCCACTGACGGATAATTTAGTGTATTTCAAATTATTTATAGATTTTAATCATTTTCTTAAAACAAGACTTCATTAACCAAATTATTTGCCAGTGCAATAAAGTAATTCCACTCAATATTGGACTAATTTTAACAAAAACATACTACTTATACTTAAGATTTAAGCTAAGATGTCAGTTTTTGCAGTGCAAGGGTTTCCAACCTGTGGCTCAGGCCCCTACAGAGGGTCACTGTATAAATTTGAGAGGTCGTGTGATGATTATTGGAAAATTAAATGATAATTTTGACTTTTCTTCCTTTTTTTTTACTCCACTACTTTTTCTCGATTAAATTAAATTAGATAAAAGTAAAATTACACATTATTGATGAAATTTGTAATTTTGTGCTGTATAAATAAAATTCAAGCTACAACAACACTTTTATTTTATAAAGCTGTTAAACACTTCTACTATAGAAAATAGTATAAAATACTCAAGTAGATGCACAGTCTATTATGAGTTGGTTAAAACAGACACACCAGACACTAATTGGATTATTTCCCTTATGATGCATAATTAATAGTAATTATAATAGTAGTATTTCTAATACTAGTATAAACTGGTGGTGAAGTGCTGTCAGGTGGATTGACAGTCAGTCAGCTCCTCTAACCGAGGAATTAAAGGTGTTTTGTGAGTAATGCAGCCGTTGTCATCTAAACTGTCAGTGTCAGGCACAGATGATATACCCATTTAATAATAGAAAGAGCTTTTATATGACTGTGTCCCTGGGACTGGCAGACTTTGATTGGCCGGCTCGACTGTTTCACATTACAGATAAAAATGAAACCACCTTCGATATAATTTATAGATGCAATTTTGCGGGCGCCCATATTTGATATGACTATTTGAAGGCGTATCTCGGCTAACACACAGCGTTACTGAAATGTGCCTTCCAGGTTTCTCTCTGTTTTTTTCTATTTTTATTCAACATTATTCCAAAAACATTCCGGTAAGTGCTGCATCGTCGTCTTTTTTTTTTTTCGGTAATTTTCTGTAAAATTCTCTGAGGTTCCCCACTGGAAGTTTTTTTTTTATTTAACTTTCCCACAAAATGTGAAAATATTTTCTGTTATAAAGCAACAGTTTTGAGCGTATTTTATGGATTTTTTTCCTGCTCGTAGCCTTTAAGGAAAATATTACGTAATACACAAATGATTTTGTTCAACATAACCTTCCCAATATGATTATTTTATGTAAAGAAAAAACATCTGAGGAACATTAAAGGGAGAAATCAGATCTTTTTTGGTCTGCTTCATGAATATTCATGAGTAGCTATTCATATTTTTTGCTTAAAAGAGTTTCTAAATCCAGGAATTAGTCTGTGTTTGCTGCATGGGTCAGTTTTGTCCCCCAAAAACACAAAAGTGACTATTTGCATAATATGGGACCTTTAAGGGGAACGTTTAACTAACCTTTCTGGAACAACGAAAGAACATTCCCAAAATATTCCAAACATCATACATCAGGTAACTTGACATTTACCATAAGTGGAACATTGATTGGTCTGTCTCATAAATATTCATGAGTATCTGTTCTGAATTTTGCTTAAAAGACTGGGGGAGTTTTTTTGTGTTTTCTGCCTTTGTATGAGATATGAATTAGGAAATTCACATGCACCCTCAGGAAATCCCAGCACTATCACCTAACATAACAGAATCTGAGCCTAAACTCGTTTACTTATCGACACATCAGAGGTTGAATTGGTGAAAAATCTAGACTCATATAGTTGGGTCCAAAGACTCAAAACCACTAGTTTCATCTTTAACCATATGTAGGATTTTATAAGTTTGCTTCCCGGCGCTTCCATTACAATCCAAAATCTCCATTGTCCCATTTCCTGCTGCAAAGACTGTGCAGCCGACGTAAAAAAAGTATCGTAACGTCTCTCATTATCCACACGCTAATACATTAGCCAGTTTAGCTGCTACGTTATCCCTCTATCAAACACAGGTCTTACTCCAAGATGCGTTCACAGACCATCAGGAAATCCCAGCACTATCACCTAACAGAACAGAATCTGAGCCTAAACTCATTTATATGTAGACACATATAACAGTAGTCAAACACATTTGGCTAAACATAGAAAAAAAATTGACTTAATCTTCCACTTTTCTATCTATACATACTTCCTATAGGCACTAGTATTAGTAAACACAGAAATTACATTTTTAGATTTGGCTTCATCTGTTTGGAAATGTCTAGAAACTCAATATTTAATATTAGTATTAATATTATAGGTAATAATATAATGATATTATGATAGATATATAATATTTCTTTGTCTCTGATTGGGTCTCTTAACATGTCAATCAACACAACGTCCACATCTCCCAAAAACCACACTGTAAAACCCAAACGAAACCGATGCTGAGGCTTCAAAAACGACGGACTGAGCGTTAATGAAGAGCAAACACGGCCGCGAAAAGCCTCGGGAGAGGGGGGAACTCGCTGCAAACTTCACGCAGGAATGTTGAAATGTGATGGAAACGCGTGGCGAGGACTAGTTAATGCGGACGCGTCTGCAGAGGGAGGGCGGCGGCCTCCAGGCGTCGAGCGACACGTCTGATGTGAGCCATTAGAGGTCCGGCGTCGTGCACTTTTTCCAGGGATTTATTTGAAGTTGTGATATCTCTAACGAGATATATTTGTGCTTTGAAGAAGCAGAAATCAGCTTAATATAGTTCTGTATCATCCTCTCTGCAGCTTCCCTCTGCAGCTCTATGTCATCTTGTGTCAGTGTCATTAATATTAATGAGCCTCTGCTCTGATTGGCTGATTTTAATGCATTTGACTGGGCAGCGACGGAATAGTTGTGATGTCACAGCTTCACGGAAGTCCAGATGGCTTGTTTTAAGGCTTAGTTATCATATATAAAGGACGTGTGCATATTTGCCCCATATTCATTTGATGTAATTTTGATCCACTCATTTCAAGTTTCATTGAGATTCAAGGACATGGACATTCTACTGAGCAGTGACTGTACAGCTGTGACATCACAACTTCACTGAAGTCCTGACGGCTTGTTTTAAGGCTAAGGTATTACGTAAGGGATGTGTGCATTTAGAGTGTTTAACATCTACTTTATCTGTATTTAATTGATTTAATTATGATTCAACCACTAACAGTTTTGAGGTTAATGGACATAGACGTTCTACTAAGCAGTGACTGTATAGCTGTGACATCACAACTTCACTGCAGTCCTGACGGCTTGTTTTAGTGCTCAGTTTCAACATGTGCATTTCTATGTGGATTAAGAGTGTGTAACATCTACTTTAGCCAGGAAAAGCCTCATTGAGATTCATGGACGTAGACGTTCTAGTTAGCAGTGACTGTACAGCTGTGACATCACAACTTCACTGAAGTCCTGACGGCTTGTTTCAAGGCTAAGTTACTACATAAGGGATGTGTGCATTTAACATCTATTTTATCTGTATTCATTTGATTTAATTATTATTCAACCAGTAACAGTTTTGAGGTTAATGGACACAGACGTTCTACTGAGCAGTGACTGTACAGCTGTGACATCACAACTTCACTCAAGTCCTGACAGCTTGTTTTAAGGCTAAGCTTCTGTGCTTTTATGGAGTTTTTATAACACTATATAACTCTATTTATACTTATTTGATTTAATCTCTGTTTAGCCAGGAAAAGCCTCATTGAGATTCATTGAATAGACGTTCTAGGCAGCAGTGACTGTGTAGTTGTGACATCACAACTTCACTGAAGCACTGACGGCTTGTTTTAAGGCTGAATCTGTGCATTTCTTGAACATGTGACGATATTTAAAAGCTATTAACATCTCCCTTTCTAGGATATGATGCCACCTTTGATTTTGGTTATTTAGTTATAGACACTTTCTGTAATAAAACAGAAACAATTAGATTTGATGTGAAAAAAAACTTATCAACGAGGATAAAAACCTTCACATTTACCCGAAAACATGCGTGAGCCAGACACATTTATCATCATTTTTCCACCATTTTCATATGAAGGTCACAGCTTCTTTTTTTTTAGTATTATGTCCCATCACACGGTTTCCCGCCAAAGTAAAAGCCCAGATAAAGGATCTATTACGTGATCTATTAAACGGCAAATAAGCGTTATTCCAGCGCCCGGCTCGCGGCGCTACACAAACCCTGTGGTTTCCTCCCTTTTTTTTTTTTTTTTAGGCCGAAGGGTCCCATTACTTAAATGAGCTCTATTAGCGTCTCTGCGGGCGCTAGAAGTCGCAAAAAAAAATAAAAAATAAATTTAAAGAAACAGGGCTTTGGCCGCGCCGCCCTCCGCTTCCTTCACTGATTTACATACAAATTGATCTTGAGGTAAATCAGATGTCACTTTTCTCCGGGTCACGGGGAACATGCTGAGATAATGAAATCAGGGTCCGCTGAGTGCTGCACTAGCACGAGCGACCAGATGGGTCGCTCCCTTAATTCACCGTGTGTGTGTGTGTGTGTGTGTGCAACCAGCCATGCAAACACACACACACACACACACATATGCAAGTTTGCATATGTGAAAAAAAAATGACTTAACAACTTCTATTCATTTTGCTAATAAAACATGTGAGCGAGTGTGTGTGTGTGCTCATGTGTGATCATTCAGTTGGCAGCTGTGTGTGTGTGTGTGTGTGTGTGTGTGTGTGTGTCCCCTGTGATTTGCTTGGTGATTGCATTTCTGTGGTTTTTTTACCGTGTCTCGCTGGAGATAAAAATAACTTGTCAAGACGCCGCGGTGCGTTTCATTGTCGTTTTTTTTCCCACTTCTCCATACGTTTACTATAGTAAAGACATTTTAATTATAATTAAGGGCTTTTTAAAGGTAAATTAACCCTTTCATGTATGGAGGTCACTGTAGTGTACTTAGGCCTCAGGCTTATTTTTCAATTTTCCTGCTATAAATGATGATTTGGAATATCTCTACATCGTCAAAGGTTATTAGACTCAAACCTGGAATCAAAGGAAATTAACATGTGAGGTGACTACAGAAGAGTCAGAATTAATTTATGTTGCTGCTAAAGAGGAAATAGAATATGGCACAAAAAAATCGAAGTTGTGTTTCACTGCAGATGAAATCACAATATTTAGTGTTGAAGCTGAGAAAGTCAGAATTATGAGATAAAGCTAAAAATATGTTAGATTAAAAAACACTCAAAAATTTGAGATTGTGTTTTACCACAGATAAAAAATATGTAAAACTTAAAACGAGAATGAACTGACCAACTTTAGGAGAAAACAATGCAAAGTTCAATTACTAATAAGAGTTAAAAGATCAATTATTATTATTATTATTATTCTGTAAGATGTTTAAAAAGGAGCCAATTAAATAATCCCACAAACAGCTCCAATCTAAATAAATATCTAAATAGTGGTTAGCTGCAGCTACTACTGATATTATATTAAACTATTTTATTATTGTATTGATGATGTGGATATTGATGATATATATTGATGCTGTAACAGGAACATTGGGTTTTACTGCAGATAAAATACTTTATTTAGTGTTGGAGCTCAGGTTTAACATGGGATTTATGGATAAAACTCAAAGCTGCTGCTGTATTAGTTTTATTTTTTATTTTAATAGGTTAACTAGGTTTTAGCATAAGAGCGCTATCATCTGCAAAAAAAGCAATAAAAAAAATCTTTCTATGCGATTTATTTACAGATTTCAACAGGTTAAATTTGATTTCATACCACTTTTACTTTTTTTTTTAAAATATCTTTTATGCTTTTATACATATAAAGTATTTGATGCTGTTTACTCTCTATTTATTTAATCACTACTTTATTGATTAGGATCATCTCAACTAAACTGTTTTCTTATTGTATTGATGATGTGGATATTGATGATATATATTGATGCTGTAACAGGAACAGATAAAATACTTTATTTAGTGTTGGAGCTCAGGTTTAACATGGGATTTATGATTAAAACTCAATGATGAACCTGGATCAGGAGGTTTAAAGTTTAATTTGGCTTCTACATTGTATAGAAATATATCATTATGAGTAAAAAAAAAAGTATTTATAACACGTTTTTGTTAAATCGTCAATTCTGATTGGACAATTTGTGAATATAATTCTATTTTATTCTGATCAACTGGAGAATTTAACTTAATTTTCTTTTAGCAGAAGCAATAAAATCTTTTGTGTCTTATTTTATTTTTTCATGTGTGTGTGTGTGTGTGTGGGGGGGGGGGTTGTAATATAACCTGTGAAGGCAACCACATGTGACCATATCTTATACATGAACAGGACCGAATCAACAATCAGTTTCGACTGTATAGTTGTGACATCACAACCTAACAAAAGTCCCGACAGCTACTTTTAAGCCACAGTTACTAAATAAGGGCTGTGTGCATTTTTCTAAAAAATATTTTTTCCTATTTTTATTGATTAAATCTTAGGAAATTCTCATCGGGATTGACATCAATGTTCTTATGAGCAAAAAACCGTTAAAAACGTTAATGTGACATCACAAAGTCACGGAAATCTGTTTCCTGTGTCACAGGACTATATTTGTATAATAAGCAGCATAAACAGGGCTGAAATAGACATTTTAGAAATTATGCTTATATATAACAGATTGAAATATTGAGTGTTTTATACCAAGATCCTTTTTTAAGCATTAAAATCACTTGTAAATCGATATTAAGTGTAAAATGATTGATTTTGGTATCTGTGTCATTAGTGGGATAATTAATAATAAATTAATTCAAACCCTTATCCTGCATCGCCCTGTTTTCCAGGTTTATTTCGCTCATTCGTTGAACATTATTCAGGGTGGTTTCTCTTTAAATTTAGCGTCCGGCCTCGGGCCGATTAATCACCCGACGAGCGGATTCCTCCGCCCGTGCTCGGGATAAATGACGGTCCGTTTGTCTCGGAGAAGGAGGCGACAATTAGGAGGACGAGGAGCCGACGGACCGTCACATCCCATTAATGTTGTCTGGGGGTGAATTAAAACGACGTGAATATGTGGGGACTTCAGGGAGAAGAAAAAAAAAAAAACGTCAAATGACGGATGATTAGTGTCGATAAAAAGGCAGAAAGAAAAAATACAGTTCTTTTTACAGCCAGATAAAACCACATTTACATCCACTCACGATGTTCCAGTTTCCAGAACTTTTGAGGGGAACATTCTCAGAAAACACGCTCAAGTTCTCCCAAGTTTTCAGCATCGAGTCACGCAGCGACGTCCAATAAACTTTCCCAGAACCAAGAGAACATTTTGCTAGCTGGGCCATTTGTAACCAATTATATGCAGTTTTATATCAGTGCCTATTTTCTGCATTACTGCGTACCACCGTATTTTACATGGATTAATGCGTCCGTCCAATCTTCCAGGCGGCGCCGGCATCAGCTCATTTTCTATAAGATAATTAACTTGCTGAAACACGCTCGAGTTACACGGCGAACAATGCCGTAACTTTCGCTGTTATCTGTTAATACTTTGGTGTTAAGGTTGTGTTTCTTGTCGTAAGGAAAACGCTGCTGAATGTCCACTGAATGTCAATTGTGTCAGAGTGGTACATCACCCCATTAAACCAGGGCTACAACCACTGTAGTATACCATGTATTCAGTGAGGTGCAGACTTTGTGAAGAGCAGGGGTGGAAAGGAGGATCACATCCTCACCACTGAAGAGGGCCCTGGTTTGGCTCCTGGAGGAAACTTAAGCGGCATTTTTGGACAAGTTTTGGCTCCTAGAGGGCACTTTAATACACATTGTAGGTCCTAGAGGGCACTTAAGCAGAGGTTTGGGCTCCAGGAGGCACTTTAGAAGATGTTTTGGCCTCCAACAGGGCACTTTAGCATGCTCTTTAGCTTCTAAAGACCATTTTGGCACACTTTTTGCTTCTGGAGGGCATTTTAGCACATGTTTTGGCTCCTTGAGGGCACTTCAACAAACAATTTAGATCCTAGAGGGCACTTAAGCAGAAGTTTTGGCTTCTAGAGGGCACTTTAGGATATGTTTTGGTTGCTAAAGGGCACTTTTATATACATTTTAGCTCATAGTGGACACTTTAACACACATTTTAGGTCTGAGAGGGCACTCAATCAAACGTTTTGGCTTCTAGAGGGCACTTTAGGATATGTTTTGGTTGTTAAAGGGCACTTTTATATACATTTGGGTTCCTAGAGGGCAATTTAATACACATTTTATGTCCAAGAGGGCACTTAAGCAGAAGTTTTGGCTTCTAGAGGGCACTTTAGGATATGTTTTGGTTGCTGAAGTACATTTTTATATACATTTTAGCTCATAGGGGGCACTTTAACACACTTTTTAGGTCCTAGAGGGCTCTATAACACACATTTTAGGTCAGAGAGGGCACTTAATCAAATGCTTTGGCTCATAGAGGGCACGTTATACCACATTTTGGCTCCTAGAGGGACGTTTAACACACATTTTAGGTCCTACAGAGCACTTAAGTAGAAGTTTTGGCTCCTAGGGGGCACTTTAATACACATTTTGGTTCCTAGATGGACGCCCATCCTGCCCCTGCATATCTTACATATTAACATAGGGTTGAAATGTTTTCTTGACAGAAACTAAATTGCTAACTTCAGATCATCAGAACTGATGAAAACGATGCTGATTTAAGATGTCGGATGGTAAATCCCAGCAGGCACAGAGATAATGTCGCTTTTCAGGGAAAAAAAAAAAACTTAAATCAAATTCATCATAATGGGTTTAGCTAGTTTCACACAACACATTAAAAACGAATAAAGGAGAAACAACCGAAATGCGTAAAAATAAACAGCCCGAAGGGAAGAAAACAGATCTGAAAAAAAAAACACTTCGGGAAATGCAAATACAGAAAAACCCACGTGTCCTTCAGACAGATAGACGTGAATGTAGAGGAGGATTTTTAAACAAATTCCACAGATGATTCCTCTTCTTCAAAGCATGAACACAATGAAAATAAAGAGAGGGGCGATGTGAGGCCGCGGAGTCATCAGTCAGGCTGACAGCGTCCAAATGGAACAATGCTGTGGTCTCCTCCTCCCTCCTGGGCCCACACTCTTTAAGTATTTGTTAAATAACTCTGGTATTCATGAGATACCCCCACCCCCCCTTTTATAGTCATCATAGAAACTGGTAATGTTGAAACAACTGTCCCGTTACAAAAAATGAGCACATATTGAACCTTTGTTTGAGCATCATTGCACTTCTTCTCAGATCAGAAGATCAATTGAAAATACACATAAAATCAGATATTCACTTATTTTACAGATCTTATCACTTATAAATGTGAATGGTGGTGTAATCCTAAAAAACTTGGTACCAGATAGTTGGATTTTAATATTCTAGATGGATTTCATATTTATTTATTTTTTTTTTGGGGGGGGGGGTGTTACACTATTTGACATTCAGTGAAATCATGTCAAGAAATCACACAAAATATTATTTTTTTTAATAAAATAAATGGTACAAATGGACTTTTAAATGACAAGAAACCAACATGAACAAAATTATTTGAGATTTAAGAAGCATTTAAAAGTCCATTTATACCATTTATTTTGATAAAAATCACTATTTTGTGCAACTTTTTGACATTAAACGACACATGATGTAACTGAAATAGTGACGACGAATGATAAATTTTACATATTTAATCAATTTAGAATATAAAACTAGTTGATAGCATGTGTGTTAAATCAAATCAGTGCTTCTCAATTATTTTCTGTCGCCCATGAAAGAAGAAAACATTTCTTTTCTTTTCTTTATCTCCGTCTCTCTCCGCCTGTCTTCTCATCCCTGTTAAATATGTTTTCATGGTGTCACTTGGTGTCTACACTTCATACTCATACTCTGTGCTGTATGCTCCCTGTGAACACTCTGCTGCCCCCTAATGGAGTGGAGGTGCAATTGCACTTTATTCTAGTACAGTAAAAAAAAAAAAATGACAAATAGCATGTTCCCCAAGGTCAAACGTGCCCCCCTTGACGAGGGCGTCCCATTATTCACGAACCACTGAGTTAAAGTAACTGGTAATGTTATGCATTTCAGTGCTGAACAACTGTATCGTTACAAAAAAGCACATATTGAACCTCCGTTTAAGCATCACTGCACATTTTTCTCGGATCAGATGAGCCTGAAACAAGTTTTTCTCCGCCCAAACGAGTCTGTAAATCTTCCTCCTTCATAACACTGTCACGGGGGAGGATGAGGAAGCTCATAATGGAGCTGGGTGGCTTGTAGAGGGGGGGGCTCTCCGGCCATGTCCCAAAAGCTATGAGGAGAATAAATCAAAGGGAACAATAACAAAAAAATGAGCGTGAAGCTCTGGGGGGGGCGGCCGCTCTGTTATGAGTGATAAAGGTGAGGCCTGATGAGCTCTGAGCCAATGGCGACGTGGCCCGGACGCAATAAATTTAACACAAATTGCCCGTTTTAATTGGGTTCATGATCTGTGGACCAGAGTGTTTGGAGCCTCCGGTAAAAACCCAGGGTTGGAAGGGGGGGGGTGACAAATGGAACACACACATTTCCAGCTGCAGTTAAATGCAGTTATATAAAGATTGAAAAAAAAATGACGGTAGACGTCTGCTGGAGGAGGTGTATCACCTGGACGGGGAATACCAGCCCGGACAGGAGCCTCGAGTCCATTAAACGGCGCCGTGGACCATGAATTAAAAAAAATAACTTACTCCACGATGTGCTTCAGGGTCCCGTTTCATAGAACATGTGAGATTTTTAATTGCTTTTCTTGGTTAGAGAAACGTCTGCGTCAATGAATCTCAGTAAAACCTTTTTTTCTGGTTAAACAAAGATTTAATCCAAAAAATACGAATGAATAGATGTTACTAAAAAAATATAAGAAATCACAGAGAAATACACACAGTGCGTATTTATTTACTGTGGCTTGAATCAATTAAACTACATTAGGATGATTTTTGGGTATTTAAACCTCAAACTTATCGGTATTGGTTATGTTTTTAAACTCGGAATCCATTGAGAAATTTACACGTATTTAATAATTGTGAGTTAAAACGCTGTGTCAGGACTTCCGTGAGGTTGTGATGTCACAACTATGCAGTCACCTCCCTTCATTTAAATCAGAAGTTGAAATAGTTGTTGTTGATTTTTTTAATACCAAAGCAATAAATAATAGGATGTGATTTCATGTTAATATATAAACTGTAGAACTAGAATTACTTCATTTTACAGGTCTGATCAAGTATAAATACACATAAACTACATATAAAAACAGATAATTACTACATATGAACCTGAGATGCATATTCACTTATTTTACAGATTTTTTCACTTATAAATGGTAAATGTGGTGTAATCCTAAAAATCTTGGCACCAGATAGTTTGACTCTCTTAAAAGGTTTAAAAAAATACACACACTATTAACCAGTTTTATATTCTAGGTGGATTAAATACTCAAAATTTTGTCTTTTCTTTGTATAGTGAAGCTGAATGATAAATTTTAAATATTTAATCCATTTAGAATATAAAACTAGTTGGTCGCACATGTTTTTCATTTTTTAAAACCATTTTATGAATATCTGGTACCAAGTTTTTAGGGTTAGACCCACATGACGTTTTTGACATTCTCCCAAATACAAATGAACTACACATACACTACATTTATGAACACATATGAACTACATTTGGTTACAGATACGTTCATTTGTTTGTATAAACTTCAAATAAAAGGACCATTTGCTCTTGTATGTGGATATAATGATAGATTTACCTTTGAACAAAGTATAGATACTTATTTTTTTATGTAGTTATCTATAAAAATCTTTGAAATACCATCATGTACTACAACACCGTACAGCACAGAGACTCAGAGAGAGGGGGGAAAAAGCCCAGATATTCCCCGGGAAAGAGGGAGCGACGTTTCTGGAAAGAGTCGGAAGCTGGCAGCGCGAGGACGAGCGTCGCCACGGTGACAGACAGCATCTGGAGACACCAGGGAAACAGCGTGTCCTCCCAGCCCAGAACCAGCAGGACCACACAAACAGCATCCGCCGGCCAACAAGAGCAGGAGGAAGAGGAAGAGGAGGAAGAGGATGCAGCCGCCTCCGGCTGCCAGCTGCACACATCTGGCGTCACGCAAAAAGGTCACGGCTACAACACAAGAAGGGAAGGAATCCGACAGAAGGCGTCCTAGGGAATCACTAGATTTTGGGTGGAATCGTCCTTTATTAAAGGAGATTCTGTATGATGGGAAAAGTAGGCAGATCCTGAAGTAAAAGTACCCACGCAGAAATATAAAATACTCCATTCCTGCAGTATGAATTACTACTACTTAAGAAAATACATCAGCAACATGTATTTGAAGTATTAAAGTTATGTAATCAATAGATTATTATATTTGCAGCATTTACCATAGATGGAGCTAGTTTCACTAGTTAATATACAGTTAAAATAGTTTAACTACTTTATACTGTAAGCTACTAGTTAATGCTATATACATTAGTTAATTACTTTAGTTAGCTAATTTAACTATATACAGGTAATCTAGTTATCCACTTTATATATAGTTAGGCTCTAGGTATCTGTATAATACTTTAGTTTACTAGTTTAACTAATTTATACACAGTTAAACTCATTACTTCATACATTTAGGTACTAGTTAACTGTTAGAAAATAATTAGATTAGTTAATTATTTTAGTTAACTAGTTTAACTACTTAAGTACCAGTTAACTGTATATAAAGTAGTTAAACTAGTTAACTACTTTAGTTAGCTAGTTTAACTAGTTCATATATAGTTAACCCTAACTACCTTAACTACTTTATACAGTTAGGTACTAGTTAACTGTATTAAAAGTAGTCAAATTTAATAACTATTTAGTTAGCTAATTTAACTAGTTTATACACAGTTAAAGTAGTTTAACTACTTTATTCGGTTAAAGTAAGTAAAGTACCAGTTAACTGTTTATATAAAATAGTTAAATTAGTTACCTAACTACTTTAGTTAGCTAGTCTAATGGGTTTATATACAGTTAAACTAGTTATCTACATTTTTCATAGTTAAACTAGTTATCTATGTTTTATACAGTTAAACTAGTTTAACTACTATATACAGTTCGGTTCGATCTAACTGTATATAAAGTAGGTAAAATAGTTCACTTTATTAGCTATTTTAGCTAGTTTATATATCTACAGTTAAGTAGTTTCATTAATTGAATTTCAACATAAATTGACACATTTTTCTCATAAAAAGTGTATTTTATATTTTATGACTCTTCTTATCGGGGCGACACGGTGGTGCGGTGGGTAGCACTGTTGCCTCACAGCAAGAAGGTCGCAGGTTCAAGACCCGCCTTGGGCCTGGGTCTGGGGCCTTTCTGTGTGGAGTTTGCATGTTCTCCCCGTGTCTGCGTGGGTTTTCCCCGGGTACTCCGGTTTCCTCCCACAATACAAAACATGCTCAGGTTAATTGGTAAACTCTAAATTGCCCATAGGTGTGAGTGTGAGAGTGAATGGTGTGTGAATGGTGTGTGTGCCCCACGATTGGCTGGCGACCATCTGGGGTGTATCCCTGCCTCTCGCCTTAACGCGCTGGGATAGGCTCCAGCAGACCCCTGCGACCCCGAAAGGGAATAAGCGGGATAGACAATGGATGGATGGATGGATGGACTCTTCTTATCTTAATATATATAAATATCCATGTGTTACCCAATGGACAGTTTGTCTATTATTGACTATACAGTCCTCATCTAGCCAAATATATATATATATATATATATAAACATTTATTTAAGCTACTTCTCCACAGGAATACACACTTCCTACACACACTATACTGGTATTGTCCAGGGAGTCAAACCAGCATGTGAAAAGTAAGTCGAGCTGTCAGATAAATGTCACCGAGGAAGAAGCGGCATCAATTCCTGCTCGAGTACACGGACTCGGTCATTTTCCACCATGAGAGCAGAAGACATGATGATGCTCTCTGCGTGTATGTGTGTGTGTGTGTTTTTTTTTGTTGTTTTATTTTTCCTGCTATTCTGCAGAGACCGGAACTTCCCTGTGTGCAGCCATGCAGAGACTCGGTCTCCCCGGTAATTGTCACCATAAACGAAGGCGGCCGTGGGACGCGACCGGCAGAGCCTCCTCTGCCCCGAGGACCAGCTCCATGTCACTTTTACTCAACACACACACACACAGGTGCAACCACAAACACACACACACACTCTGGATGGTGTGTGTGTGTGTCGGGGGGGGGGGGGTATAACGGAAATCCCTGTCCGCTGATATCTTCCTCCGATAACTATGTGTGAAGGTCGTTTGTCCCCCCGCTTTGGCAGGACTCTCCATAAATCACTGTGGAAACGGCATGATGGGTATTCACGAAGGCAGCTCCTGCCTCCCGGTCTTTCCCAGCAACCCTCCCTCAACCCCCCCCTCTCCTTCTCCTTGTCGCCTATAACCCAAACAGATGTGTACAATAAATAATGACACATGTGGACAATATCATCTATTACAGCACTCTTGCAGCACAGATACCGTGTCTACATTATTTTTCCCCTCTCCCCTGCCTGCCAGTATCTTGACATGTCGGTAGATTAAGTCGCGGGAGTCGACATCTCCAGTAGATTCTGATTTAACATCCAGAAACAGCAGCTTTACTGGTGTTTTGGGCCCATTAACCACGATGAGAAGTGATTCTGTTTTTGTTTTTTTTGCTGCGAACACACCAGGGCAGTTTACGCCCACGTGTGGTGGAAACGCTCCATTCTGATTGGCTGAGGGCAGAAAATACGTCATTCACCTGTGATTTAATTATCTGATTTTATCCGCTAGAACCCAGCTGTTAAACTCGTTATCAACCCGATGAACTAACGAGCAACCAGGAAGGAAAACAACACTGATGACGGTGACTGAACATTTCTTCCTTTTAAAGTGTTATAGTCCAACATGAGAATTAAAACTTTAAATATTTAGTAAATGATGAAAGTTGCTGCTGCATCACAACTTGAAAAAATGGCTTTTTTGTTCACTTATTTAAGTATATTTGACAAATCAATTCTTTGTAATATATATACGAATAAAATAAAAAATATTTAAATTCATTTGCCAACAAAAATTAAGAAAAATATATATTTATATTAAAATTCTGTTAAATTTTGTTTAAAAAAATAATAAAAAATAAATGTGCATTTCAGCCAATAATATTAAATTATTTGCCAAAAAATAAAGAAAACCTTGTTGTTGGTATTTTTATATTAAAATTAAAAAAAAATCTTTTGGAGAAAAAAACTGTAGTAATATTACATGACACTCATCTTTCTCAGAGCCAAAAATTGCCAAAATTGGTAAAAAAAAAAATACAAATTTTTGGTATTTTACTATCAAATGTCAAACACAATTTATTAAAAATATCAATAATAGCGACTAATAAATAATCTGATTATCATAAACTGAAGGTTAGCCACCACGCTAGGATCCGCCCACCTTTCAATAGGCCAATCAAATTTTCTCGTAATTCCTGACTGTTTTTTTCCAAAATACGTCACAAAATTTCAGGATAACTGCGATAAGTAAATGAATGAAATTTTAGCAGTCAAGCAGTCATGCAGTTTTAACAGAATATTAAATTATATATTTATAGTTGAAAGACTTTTTTTGTGTCCTATTTAAGGACACTTAAAAAATACTATTTTTTAAGTGGAAAAAATCAAGAAATCCCTTGTATTTGATAGGGGTATGAATAATTTTGGCCTTAAGTGCATATACACAGTGATCATGCAGCATCGGTTATTAGTTTAATCTCACATTAATTGAACATTCGTCTGAATCATCTTGATCGCGCTAGGACCCACCTACTTTTCAATGGTCCAATCGAATTGAATTCCTACTATTTCCCTCTGTTTTTAGCAGAAATACATCATGAAATTAGGTTTCAGGTCAAATAGATTCAGGTCCACGACAAAAATGAACACATAAAACATATGTTTTAATAATATAAAAAATATCAGTAATAGAAATATATAAATATATATATATATATATAAACCAGCTGCACTGTGCACCTCCATGCAGTGAACATCAGTCCTTTGTTTAACCTCTGCACCGCGATGCTTTGGCTTTGATTTATACACAAACACAAAGACACAGCAAAGGCACGCAGCCAGGCTGAACCAGAACAGTTCTCACATACTCATGCAGATGGCAGTTGTTGTGTGTGTGTGTGTGTGTGTGTGTGAGTGTGCGAGGCAGGTTTTGGCCCCCGAGGCGATGACAAAGCGATCAAACTCTGTGTGTCACATATAAATTGCTTTGACCTTTTTTTTTTTTCCCCCTCTCAGACTCTCGCGGCTCGATGGCGACGAGGGACGTTTTTACCCGACTGGAAAGAAGTGCTCAAGTCCGCAAAAAAAAAAAAAAAAAAACACGACGGAAAATGGCAAGCGAGGAAATTAACAGCGGTAAGTGTTTGTCCTCTACGGGGTCAAAAACACTACGCCGCTCCTGTCCCTTGTGTTTATGCTTTTTTTGCCAATTTCACAAAAGACATCTTTAAAAAAAACAAAAAAAACATGAGCATTTATTTCAACACACAGAGAATTTATTTATCTATTTATTTGCTGGTGTGTGTTTGTGGGTTAATTCAGGTGCAGCGTTTATCATCACACCTTTTAACCCCATTATGTAGAGTGGCCATTTTTGTGTGTGCGTGTGTGTGTGTCACACACTCTTGACCGATTTAATACATTTCAATCCTTGATGGCTGCATAAGTAGACTTCACAGATGAACCTGTTGTCTGCCGTGGCCATCTGGCCAGGAGTCATGTATATAAATGGACCCGGAGACACTTGACTTGTGTGATTACTCCCTCGCTCTAATACAATATTCATGCATTAGAGCCGGCATGCGTTGCTGCTTTCTCTCCGCTCTCCTCGTGCCGGCCGTCGGTAATTGAAATTTCTGAAGTGCGGCGGTGTTTAATAATGGAATTAATTTCCCATGCAAAGTGTATATGATTTGCACGGGGAGAGCAGAGACTGGGAGCCGTGTTGTTAGATTTACGAATTTATGATAGAAATAATGATAATAGCATTATTTATGGCGGCTTCTCTTTTTTTCTTTTACTTTGTGGATAATATACTGTTGTGTTTAATTGCTCCACCGCAATGAAGCTAAAGGTGATTTACTGCGATTTGACTAAAAAGATTTTTCGTAGATCAAAAAAGATGATTTATGGACAGGAGTGATATTTTTCTTCCTGTAAGAGCAAAGATCTGTTTGTTGTGACTGTTGTTTTACAGGAACAAGAACATCGTTGTCACTATAGAGGGCACTTTAGAAGATGTTTTGGCTCCCATGTCTTTTGCCTTCTAGAGGGCACTTTAGCAAGATTTTGCATTTTAGCACATGTTTTGGCTGCCAAGAGGGCCCTCTGCATGTGTTTTGGCTCCTAGGGGGCACTTTAGCATGTTTTTAGATTCTAAAGACCATTTAGCCATTATGCTTTTTAGCTCATGGGGGCACTTTAGCACATGTTTGTCCTCGTCAGAGGCACTTTAGAAGATTTTGGCTTCCAACACGGCAGTTTAGAATGTCTTTTTGGCCCCTAGAGGGCATTATAGCATCCTTTCTAGCTTCTAAAGGGCACTTTATCAAACACTTTTGCCCCTAAAGGGCACTTTACCACATGTTTTGGCTGCCAAGAGGGCACTTTAGCATGCTTTTTTGCTTCTTAAAGTCGTTTTAGCACACTTTTTGCTTCTAGAGGTCACTTAAGCATGTTTTTTTGCTCCTAGAGGAACTTTAACATATTTTTTAGTTCCAAAGAGGGCACTTTAGCTTGCTTTTTAACTCTAAAAGGCCACTATAGCACACATTTTGCCTCCTAGAGGGTACTATAGCATGCTTTCTAGCTTCTAAAGGACACTTTAGCACATGTTTTGGCTGCCAAGAGGGCCCTTTGCACATGTTTTGGCTCTTAGGAGGCACTTTAGCATGTGTTTTGGCTTCCAACAGGGCACTTTAGCATGTGTTTTTGTTCCTAGGGGGCACTTTAATACCCATTTTGGCTTCCAAGAGGACACTTTAGTGCACGGTTTGCCTTCTAGACAGCACTTTAGCATGCTTTCTAACTTCTAGAGGGCACTTTATCAAACTTTTTATCTTTAGAGGGCACTTTAATACACATTTTGGGTGCCAAAAGGGCCCTTTGCACATTTTGGCTCCTAGGAGGCACTTTAGAGGATGCTTTGGCTTCCAATAGGGCGCTTCAGCATGTGTTTTTGCTCCTAGGGGGGCACTTTAATACACATTTGCCTCCTAGATGGCACTTTAGGATGCCTATCAACTTCTAGAGGGAACTTTTTTGCCCCTAGAGGGCACTTTAACACATGTTTTGGCTACCATTACAGCCCTTTGCACATGTTTTTCCTCCTCGGAAGCACTTTAGCATGGGAATTATAGCATGCTTTGTAGCTTCTAGACGGCACTTTATCAAACTTTTTAGCTCCTTGAGGGCATTTCAGCACATTTTTTTAGCTCCTAGAGGGCACTTTAACATATTTTTTTAGTTCCCAAGAGGGCGTTTTAACATGCTTTTCAACTTTTAAAGGCCGTTATAGCACATGTTTTGGCTCCTAGGAGGCTGTTTAGAAGATGTTTTGGCTTCCAACAGGGCACTATAGCATGTGTTTTGGCTCCTAGAGGGCATCATAGCACTATTTGGCCATGAGGAGGGTGACCACCCCCCTCTGTTCCCGCCACTAACACAGAAAACAGATGCAGCACATGATTTTTTTAGCGGTATACAATATGCAAAGTGCTTTCAAATGAATGTAGGTGATGTGGGCGGAGCGTGCGCGGCGTGTTGAAGGCTAATGATCACGCTGCGTTGACCTCTCAGGCAGCTAATGTGGAACAGACTGTTCCTGGCACGCCGAGTCCAGGATGACAGGCCGTCACGGCACAGGAACAAAAGCCCCGGCTGCACAAGAACGCCATTCATCGCCGCGTGGCCCTGCTTCACGAAGCCAGCGAGTAAAAAAAAACTAAACAGACACAGAGCAGGAAAATGTGTGTCCGGCTTCAAACGCTTCAACCTGTGACGCAGACTGGACGTGCGTCGCTTTCTGTTTTCTGTTCCCGGGACTCGGTGCACAGCTTTAGTTTCTCTCCCACATTTATATTGGAAACCACTGGTTCTCACCGCTGCTTATTCAGTAAATCTAACTGCAAAAATGAAATGTTCTTTGTTTAAAGACATGGCTAAATCATAAAAATGAGTGAATACTTGGGAGTTTGACCCAAAGAAAGTGGAAACTAATGTTTTACAGCAGTCTGAGGGACATTATGTCCTTAGGGAACCATTTGTGACTTTTTTTATATTAATCTGACATTGCACAAAATTGAAAAATGCTTTAAAATGATGGTTATCGCTAATCAATAACATGTCCCAGACTCTGGTTATTCTCCCAAAAGAAGTCATTTTGCATTTAATGGAAAATAATATACTTTTAAATAGAGAAAACAGCAGTGGCACTATGAAAATTAAATGGAATTTAAAGGCTTAATATTATAAAAACAAATGGATACTTGGCATTAATGATGAGGCCTAAAATTTGTTATAAGAATTAACTAAAAGAAAGAAAAAAATACTATAACTATAAACTATTTTAGCAGACCTAGACAATATGTCCTTTGGGATCAAAGTGCGACTATTTTTTAATAATTTGATATTGCACAAATAATAAAAATGCATCAAATGAATGTTACTGTCAACAATATAAATATAACATATACCAGACTCTGATAATTAGTATTTATTTCATTATTTTCATAATGTTTTAAAAACAACAGTGGCACTATGTTAATGAAATGTAATTAATTGGGTTAATATTCTCAAAATGAATGAATATTTGGTATTATAAGGACTAAAATAAGTTAAATAAGGCTTATCAAAGAGTAATAATAATATTACTGTATAATGTGCCATTGTGTAAATAAAATGCCCTTTGAATATCTTGAAAACTTATGATGAGAAATTAAATTAGTCATAATATTTAACCAAATAAAAGTGGAAAATACTATTACTGTGTATTATCTTATATGAGAATTAATGGAATTATGTCCTTAGGGATCCAAGTGTGATGTTTTTTTAATCTGACACTGCACAAAAATATAAAAATGCATCAACACTAATGTTATTGCTAATCAATGACTTTTCCCAGACTCTGATAATCCTCTCAAAATACACAAAAAATCATTAAAAAATAAATAAATGCTAGTTTTGGCACTATGTATTTGGTATTCATGATAAGAACTGAAACTAGTTTAACCAAGAAAAGTGGAAATTAACATTTCTATATAACATTTCACAGCAGCCTGACAGACATTTTGTCCTCAGGGATCCAAGTGTGACGATTTTTTTTTAATCTGACACTGACTCACAAAAAAAGGATTAATAACATGTCCCAGACACTGGTAATCCCACTAAAAAGCCACTTTGCATTTATTTGATGCAAAATAAGTATTCTTCGTATGAAACCACAGCTGCACTTTGTAAATAAAATGGCATTTGAAAGGATAATATTCTGGAAACAAATGAATATTTGGCATTTATGACAAGAGCCGATTTAACCAAAAAATGTGACTGTATTTATAATCTGATGCTGTACAAAAAATAAAACAATGCATCTAAATAAATGTAAGTATTGGTAATCCTTCTAAAAAATAATAATAATAATAATAGTTTTTCATAAAAAAAACCCTCTGTAAATAAAATTGCATATAAGGGTTTAATAATTCTAAAAATAAATAAATATTTGGTATTTATGATGAGCACTGACACTAGTTATAAGATTTAACCCCAAAAAAAAAGGAAAAATCAATAAATATTATTACTCACTTAGAACAATGGCGCTATGTTAATAGAAAAGCATTTGAAAGGATTAATAATCTTTGTTGCTGTACAAAAAATACAAAAAAATTGCATCAAAATAAATTTTATTACTGATAATCCTAAAAAACACTACAAATTATAATTGTTTTTCATAAACAAAAAACCTCTGTACATAAACTAAATAATTAATAATGATGAAAACAAATAAATATTTGCTATTTATGATGAGCACTGACACTAGTTATGAGATTTACCCCCAAAAAAGCAAAAAATAAATAAATAATAATACCATATCACTAAAGAGCAATGGCACTATGTTAATAGAAAAGCATTTGAACGGATTAATATTCTAAAAACTAATGAATAATTGGTAATTACGATGCGGAATTAAATTATTTATAAGATTTAACCAAAAAAAAGTGTAAAACACTATTACTATAATAATTATTACTATAATATTTTATAGCAGCCTTAGGGACGTTATGTCTTCAGGGATCCACGTGTGATTAGTTTTTATTAATTTGACGCTGTACAAAAAATACAAAAAAACAATGAATCAATGAATTAATTATCATCAGGGATGAAGCTGATTAAAAGATTTAACAAAGGAAAACGTTAAAAGCATCATAACAGTTACGAGTCAGTTCCATGGTCCTGGGGGGATTTAACCTGCTGTAAAAGTTAAGAGTCTTTGAGGGTTTTAACACACAAACGCATGCACATAAATCCAGGGCCTGACACCGGGAACACAGCGCGTGAAACTACCTTCGGCAGCGATACAAGACAATTATAATAAGTTAATTTGTGGAAAAAGGGCCCAGGAACAAACACACAACTCATTCCGCTGCTTTTTCCCGGCTGACAGGGAAAGTGGCGAGGTGAGCGGGTGGGGGAAAAAACACCCTCGCTCAGCACAATAATAGTGTTTGTCCCGGCCAAGACATATTAGGCTAATGAAATGTTCACAGGCCGTAATTGGTGTAATGAGAGGACAGATCTGGAGGAAGGACGACGCGCAGCAATATGGAGAAACCACAGCAAAAGAAAGAGACGGTATAAGTGAAAGATGCAAGATGCCGCTTTGAAAAAACAAGGAGAGAAGGGTCGTGTTCTGTCCCGTTTGATGAGCTCAGGGTTTTATTGTAAACACTGAACACTGACATCTTCATTACGAGCAGCGATGAGGAGGATTTCGCCACGTGAAATACGGAGGGGATTTTCATTTTTTTTTCCTGATTCATCCACCGCCTCGAGTCTGGTGCAAAACAAGAAAGAATCTCCAGACAAAAAAAAAACACTCATGAAATAAAAATAAGCACGTTTAGCCAACAAAACGTACAAAGCTACACTTTCCAGTTCCTGCTGTCCTTTTTTTTTTTTTAATTAAACTTTTATTGTTCTCCGCGGTCCTTTTATAATAAATAACCTCAATCAATCCAACTATAAAACACGCCACCCACACTCTGGCTGATAATTCCTTCCACTTCGGCAATGAACACAGATCAGGAACAACACTAACAGATCATAAAACGCAAGGATGCGTTGAGGAACACAAATAATTTAAAACGGGGAATGAGTGGGCGGCGAGAGGGAGAGATGGAAATAAAGGAGAGAAACACAGACAAGGTGAGAAAGCATCAGGGAATGACAGGAGAGGCAGAGAGGGAGCTACACGCCGCCGTTTACGGGAGGACTGAGTGTGAAATTCAAATATCCAATGATTACATCTCTTAACATGTCAAGTACATTTCCATTTAAAGTGCTTGCTTAAACACCATGAAGAGGTCTTCTCCGGCTGCTGTGTACACAGTAATGACTAAGGAGTCTCCTAAGACCCCGGAGCTGTTCAATTGTTGCTTCCTCAGCACATTCAGGCTCGGAAATACCACACAGAGTCTGGAAACAGGACAAACACGACACCGGAAAGAGCGGATGCCCCCGTAGACCAGCTGGTTCTCAGTCTTTTTCCATGTCCCATTAAACTGGCAAAAATTAGACCACAGACCCACCATTTGATAAGAGTTTTTGCTATTAGATATTAAAATAAATTCCTCTTTTTGCTGGAAACCACCTCTAGGACCCCTGGGGTTGGTCCCTGGACCCCACTTTGAGGAGCTCTAGATGTAATGTTGAAGCTTCTCTGTGTGGGATGTGATTATACACCTCCAACACCACCTCGGAGGACCCTTCAAAAATGACATTAAACCTATGTTAAATGATAATATATATATATATATATATATATATATATATATATATATATATATTTTTGCCACTTGGGTGCAGTGGGAACATGATGTGAAAACGTGTCTATACCAGCAAATGAAAATCTAATCTTAAAAGCACATATAGAGGCATTAGCCCCGCCCATTGGTGTCACCCCTATTAGATCAAAGAGCGTGCCACCTTTGATCTGTAATTCAAAATGTCTGACTTCCTGTTTGTAATAGACCATTGACATTACAGACCTTTATGTGTATCTAGACAGGATATCATGTTCCTACTATAAAAAAAATATGGAGAGCTGATTTTGAATATATAAAGGACGTACTATAGAGACATTTAGCCCCGCCCATTGGCGTCTTCCCTGTCTGAACAAAAAGCGTTCCACCCTTGACCTGTGTAAAAATTTTCATAATGATACGAGGTCCTTAAAGCCATCAAAACGCCAAACGTACCTTCATGGCAAAATTGGCACGGCCAGACCCTTTGTCGAAACATAAATCTTAATAACTTTTAATCAGTCCAGTTGGACTGAGAACCGACTGGGCTGAGGACCAGTTGGTTCTCAGTCTTTTTCCATGTCCAGGACCCATTAAACTGACACAAATTAGACCACGGACTCACCATTTGATAAGAGTTTTTGCTATTAGATATCAAAATAAATTCCTCTTTTTGCCGGAAACCACCTCTAGGACCCCTGGGGTTGGTCCCTGGAGCCCACTTTGAGGAGCTCTAGATGTAATGTTGAAGCTTCTCTGTGTGGGATGTGATTATACACCTCCAACACCACCTCGGAGGACCCTTCAAAAATGACATTAAACCCACGTTAAAAGATTTTTTTTTTTGGCCACTTGGGTGCAGTGGGAACAAGATGTGTAAATGTGTCTATACCAGCAAATGGAAATCTAATCTTAAAAGCACATATAGAGGCATTTAGCCCCACCGATGGGCGTCACCCCTATTAGATCAAAGAGCGTGCCACCTTTGACCTGTAATTCAAAATGTCTGACTTCCTGTTTAGCATAGACCATTGACATTACAGACTTTTATGTGTATCTAGAACAAAAACAAAAAGCGTTCCACCCTTGACCTGTGTACGTATTTTCATGTTAATTGACTGAAATTGGCATGGCTAGACCCTTTGTCGAAACATAAATCTTAATAACTGTTAATCAAACATTGATCAAGTGTGAGGTCCATACGATAATATCTGGGTTCATTCAAATGTGAGATGTGAAAATGGCCGAAATCACATTTTTGTGCATCTTGACCTGATATGTTTGTGTGCTGAATTTCTTTCTTCTACGTGAAATGAAATGCTCTACAGACATTTTGCCACGTCCATATTAAAATATGCATATTTTCACTAGGCCCAATACATCCCGAAATTTTGATGAGTTCTGGGGTATTGGCAAACCCCAAAAAGGCAATTCATTTTGACTAAGAAGAATTATAATTCCTTCAGTTTCAATAGGATCTTTGCAGTCGCTGCTCAGGCCTGAATTTACTCGCTTTTAGCCTCCAGGTAGAAAAATCTGGTTCTCATATACCTTCTGCTCATGTTTGCTTTGGGCTCTGGGAACATTTATTGAACATAAGTTGCATAAATTTTCCGAGATGTTAAAACAGGGAGTTTTTCCGACATAAAACCAATACGGTTACCTTTCAAGAACATCCTGGGAAGATTAAGCCGTGTTTCATTTGTACTGGGAAATCAAAATTTCTGGTAAAATTTCAACTGGGCTCTGGTAATGTTTAGTAATCATTTTGAACAACATTTCAAAGACAGTAAAGTTCTTTCTGACATGAAGCCAACATGACATTTATGCTTTGAGAATGTTCTGGGAAGTTGTGTTCCATTTGTATTGGGAAGTCAGAGGTTCCAATTGGGCATTTTCAACTGGAACGTCCCCCTGAGGTTCCAACTAAAAACGTCAGAACGTCACAGTAGTAAATGCTCCTGTATTATTTAGTTTATAGCACTTCTGACAAGTGTTTGAACTAAATTCAGGCATATTCATAGTACTGTTTGATATCTATATATAAAATTGCTGCTATGGGTTACTAACATTTTTCATGTGATATGTGTGCACTATAATAAATGGTGGCCAATGATAGCCTGTCACCATTCTCTAGTTCCATCTTCTTAAATCTAAATATTTTCAGATTTCTTTAGTTATCTATAGTAGTCACCTGATGATGTTTTGGGTTGTGGACTGTTGCTCCGGACTAATATATTTATTATATTTCAATAATCAATAGATTAATCAACTATCAAAATAAATAACTTCATTCCCAGCTCTGTCTTCTGATGTTAATGGAACACAGCGTTGGATTTTCCAGTAAAGTTACTTTCAGTATTCCCCCTTCACTGTTCCCTAGAAGTTTTTTGACATAAAATCAATGTTATGGTAACATGAGATATTAATTATAGCCACTTTAATGCACTACTACTCAAAAATATTGAGATGAATGGGCTGAAAACAACACACTCTACATAAAAAAAACAAATCCCATCAGAATAAATTTGATTTTATGGTCACTTAGAGGCAGCAGAACAAGCAGACAACACATTACCGATATATTGTCGCCTTATAAACTTCATACGTGGACACCTTGAAGATGTTAAACTTGACAATCAAAAGTTTAGTAAAATGTGTTTTTTTTTGCAGCGAAGTGAAAAAGTGCAGAATCGATTCTAACTTCTGATTGGGTGGACTGCAGACCAACACCCACCACCCAACAACCAACACTGTGCAACAAAATCCAATGCCTACAATCTACCACCCAACATCTTACAACCAACACCCACCACCAAAGACCCAACGTCCACCACCCTACAATCAACACCCACCCAACAACGAACATCCATCACCTTAAAACCAACACCCAACAACCAACACCTAACAACAACCGACACTTAACTGACACCAACAACAACAACCTACACAGACACCCCATAACCAACACCCACCACCCTAAAACCAACACCCACCACCCTACACCCAACCCCCACCCAACAACAAACATTCACCACCCAACAACCTACACCCTACAACCAACAACCAAACAACCAACAACCAACCCCTAACAACCAACACCCACCACCCTAGAACCCAACAACCAACACCCACCACCCTACAACCCAACAACCAACACCCACCACCCTATAACCAACACCTAACAATTGACACCTAACAATTGAAAAAACCAACAACTAAAAACCACCACCCAACAACCAACACTGCACAACTCACACCCACCATCTAACATCTACCACCCTACAACCAACACTTAATAACCAACAACTAAAAACCACCACCCAACAACCAACACATAACAACCGACACCCAATAACCAACATTCTACAACCAACACCCAACAACTAACACTACCCACCTAACATCCACCACCCTATGACCAACACCAGACAACCAACATCTAACACTCAGCACCCACCCCCTAACACCCACCCACCGTACACCACCCACCACTTCCTGTCATATTCAGGTCCAAACACACACAGACTGAAGCAGATCTGTGCTGCACAGCGTCTCCATGGATGTGTCCATGTGAGTGGGCGGGGGGGAGGGGTGTTGCTATGACAACTATGAACTATGATGGCTCAGATTGCAAAGGCAAAAACAAGTAAGAACACACAGACACACACACACACACACACACACACACACACACAGTGCCAATAAAAAACTCAAACCCACAACCTGTTTGTCTCCTAAATGTTTAGCTTTCCCGAATCATCTTTAAAAACAGTCAACTAAGAAAGAAACGATTTTTTTATTAGATTTAGCAACTAGAAACTCTCCAGCATGTCGTACATTAAACAAACTGTTGGTCGATGAGTCAATCAGTTCATTGTTCAGTCAGTCGCAGGAAGAAAAGAAACTGTAATGATCGAATTCCCAATTTACAGTCCTTCAGTCAACCGTTTACAATGTGACTCACGATCAGCTGTTCAAGACGTCAATAACCCGATATAATAAATAAGAAAAGATAATAAATAAAAGTGAAAGGGGGGGGGGGCAGTAGCGAGCAAAGACGTGCGATCACAAATCAATCTCCTGCTGTACAAGTACTTTATTGTTACCATGGCAACCACAGCCTGCTCACACACGATTGGTCAATCCAATATAGATTGGAAACGGCTCTGGATCTGTATTAATTATTATTGAAACGATTAATCAATTTTAGTTGTTTGGCTCATTAAATGTTTTTTTTTTTTTTTTGTCCAGACCAACAGTCCACAACCCAAAGATCATCAGTTTACTTTTATAGAAGAAAAAAAAACAGGAAATAATCAGAGAGCAGAAACTGAACCAGATAATTTGGATATTTTATTATTAAAAATGACTCAAATTGATTATTGGATTATCAAAATAGTTGGAGATAAATGTCATAGTTGGGAACTCGAATATTAGCTGTGGTGGAAATTCTCAATGGGTTAGGCTTTAATTTAATTTGATGGATAAGATCATCCAATGAACATGTATATATTGTAGTTTTTGTTAAGAATTTTTATTTTATGGCCTGTTCTCTTCTGACTCAAAACTCATAAATGCTGCCTCCTTATTTCCCTGCTTCGAGTCGTTCATTCTTGAATTAAAACGTACTAATCCTGATGGGGAAATTAATCATCCAAGTTCGACCCACGCGGACATACGTTGGCGAGGCCTGAGGCCGCGGTGATCTGATCTGGACTCTGACCAATCCTCCGTTTGCCAGCTGTCATTTTGCCAGATTATCATTTATTAATTTATTTTTTTTTATTTTGGAGGGCGCCATCTGGCCCGAGATTTGAACCGCCAACCTCTGGGGCCGTTACTCCCCTAACCTTTTCCGGGCGCGGCGCCCGCCCAAGCCGCCCAACGATTACCCCGACCCGGCCGTTAATATAACAAGCTGGAAAAAGAAAAAACAGTGAGGATCCCTGGCTGCACGAGACGCCAGATGCTCGTTGTAGTTCACTGACCGTTTGCCTTTAGCGGCGGCACAGGTAGCTTCACGCTAGCACCTTCCGCCGCTATAAATAGACGCCTGCATCTGGAAAATCTGGAAACAACCTTGACCTGGTTCTGCGCTGTGACTCCTCCTAATCCGTAAAAACCCCCCGCCTTCACCCTCGCCTGCAGGTATTTAAATGCAGCACTGGTGTTTGCCTTTGTAGAAAAAATAAAAAAAGAAGTGCCTTTATTATCAAAGTGCCCTCACCTGCTAACACATTACAGCCCGTAAACAACATGAATGATGTGCCGAGCGCGGCAGCCCGACGCGCATTTATTAAATTACACTTTTCAGCCACACATCAGCTTTCTGCTTTGATTCATTTCCTTTAATGAGTTTGCTGATGTAGACTGGCACGCTGTAATGAAAAGGTAAAGACAAGCAAGCGGGAGGGCCATAAATAAGTCTGAGAGCATGAGGAATAATGACAGGAGTTTAATGTCCAATTAGATTAAAAGGCTCCCTGACACAAAAGCAGGATGCTGAGTGCACTGCTCAATGAGCCCGTGAGCGACATTGATTAACGCTAAACGGATCTATTACTCTCATCCATGGTACTGATCAACAGCTCTACCTGCCACTTGTCCAACACTGAAAACGTGTGTGTGCTTGCACCAATGTCTCTGGATGCAAATTCACGAAAAAAAAACATCACGTCTGTTCTGGATTAACAACTGATATCCATCGTCCTCTAAACACTCCTTCAAAATAAATAACTATTCAGAGGCCAGAAGAGGTAAAAATCTCATATATATATATATATATATATATATATATATATATATATATATATGCAAAGACATTGGTACAATTAGATAATTTCAGATAATTTCAAATAAAACCACTTCCGGACTCAGAGAGGTAGAACTCTCCAGTATTTTTTTTTTAAAAACATGATAATTAAACAAGAATATTACATATAGATGCTCAATTAATTAGTATTAATTATTAATTAGAACTCAATCAATCATGTCTTGCATCCTTATAAAGTTCAAACTAGCTCAACTTACAATAATTAAAATGATGCACTCCAAAAACCCAAATCTGAACAGGTAAAAATATCTCGTTTTTGGGATAATTAGTAATTTTATAATTAATATTGATTAGTATTACCTCAAGTATAGTTATAGATGATTTATTTCAAGTTTTTTTTTACATAATTATATTAAATTTGCTAATTTTAAAATCAAATCAGGAAATTATGGAATGAAATAATTCTACTTAATATCTAACTTATACCAAAAAAACTGATATTTTCACCTGTAAAATTTAGTTTTTTGCACAAATACTCCTACGTTGGTACTTTTTTTTGTAAATTTATCTGGCAATCCTACTATACTTTAACCTAAATGCAGGCGTGTGAATACTGATCTATACTATACTAGTCTATACACTATTTTTAGTGGATCTGAACTTCTTCCACCAGAGTTTCTCACTGTCACCTTATTAATTCCATTGTGTCAAGTGACAAATCTTTTATCTGTGATGCATGAGTTCAATAAGGCACGGGGGAGTTTTCTGTGAGTGAAGACTCAACATCTGGCTCCAGCAGACTCCATCCATCCATCCATCATCCTATTTGTTCTCCTGTTTGATTCTAACATTAGAGGCAGGTTGGAGCTGTTTGAATTTCTCCAGAGGAACGAAACCGCCTCCTAGTTGCAGCTCTTCGTTATCTGACAGATAGTGAGAAATACTGAGTTTCGTGAATATTTTTATTTAATTTAATTTTTTTTTTTGCAGAGCGGAGATAGAGGAGGTGATGAGAGCTGTTGTCCTGCACGGGGGAAAGTGTGTGTGTGTGTGTGTGTGTGTGTGTGTGTGTGTGTGTGTGTGTGTGTGTGTGTGTGTGCATGCACCTCAGAGATCAAAGCAGCAAAAAGCATGTGACAGACAGTGTGTAAAACGTGTAGTTTCGTCTGTGCTGTTTATTATGGACCAGGATCCATGTGTGACTCATTAACCCATAGTGTCGTCCTATGGTATCAATTACTTTACCTTCATTTTTCTGAAATCTGAAATGAAATCTATGTTTTTTCACAGTTATGCATTAAAGGAGGCTTTTATTTTGAAGGACATACAATTTATGAGGTCACATGACCAGTCCATTTGCGTATGGACATTTAACATGTGAGCATCATTGTCTTTTATTCAGAATTTTAGTTTTTTTTACCACAAAAACAATAGTAAAAGTAAACTTTAGGTCAGTACATTTCTTGTCTCTTTTTTTGTTTGACATTTAATTAAATGCTGACATGTTTTAATATGCAAATATGGAAAATATGCTGCAACTTAGGTCCCGTTGACTTACATAGAATGAGGTCTACAACTTTTTTCTTACATATACATATATATATATATATATATGTATATATATATATATACACACAAATACACATTTTTAAATTATATTTTTTATATATTTATATATTTTAAGTATTAAAAACATTAAAAATGTCATTTTTAATGCAGTAGAGGGTTAACAGTTTGTCTATAAAACTACTACTTCATAGTTTTTCCAATATGTTGCTGTAAGCTTTTATTTTTCTTTATCATAGCCATCCATATAGAACCACAGCTGCAATGATTTTATCAGGTTTAACACTGACACACTATGTGTTAGATTTCATCTTCATAGCAAACTTTTAATCCTTATGGAACAGCGTTTCCTCAACGTTGCAGCTGCAGCTTTCACCTCCACACAATATCCTCAGAAACACGAGGAAACACCTTCTCCTTCAATCGTGTTTTTCGTTGCAGCTCTAATCCGAGCACTGCAACTTTACTGAAAAGTTTTTCCGAATGAAAATATCTTGTTTTTTGTGCAATTAGTAGAATACTGAGTAGAGTTATCTTACTCCACTGGTAGATAATTTAGCTTATTACAGGTTTTTATTTCCTGATTTGGGTTAATTTGGTCTTGTTTTAAGAAAAACGGGACTAACAGGACTTTCCTTAAAAAATGACTAAAATCAAGAAAAAAAAAAAACGTATCTGCTATCTGTGCGATAACAAAACCAAATTGAGGAAAAAATATTTGACATATACTAACTTATCTATCAGTGGAATCTATTATTTAGGCCATTTTTACCATTTCTAAGTATTATCTAATGCATTATTATGATTTGGATCAAATTGGTCTTGTTTAACTACTAAAAAAACTTTTTTTACTAAAAAAAAAGGAAATAAAATAAGATAAATTATCTTCCAGTGCAATAAAATAATTCTGCTCAGTATTGGAATAAATGTACCAAAAAAAGACATTTTCACCAGATAACACATTTATGATGCTTATTTCATTATTGATGGTTTTTAGTATTTAAAAGATGTTATGAATGTTATTATTACCTATTACTTAAAATGGCCTATATATATATATATATATATATATATATATATATATATATATATATATATATATATATATATATATATATATATATATATATATATATATAGTACTTTTTCTTCATTTTAGTCAGTGTATTCATTTTTTAAGAAATGTTAGTCTTGTTTTCTAATAATAAAACCATATTGAGGAAAAAATATTTGACATATACTAACTTATCTATCAGTGGAATCTATTATTTAGGCCATTTTTTACCATTTCTAGGTATCATATAATGCAACAGAAGGTTAATAACACACATGGCTTTCTGCTGGTAGACTATCTATGTATAAATCTATGAAGAGTGACGTCATTGTTCTGAGGTTCCTTTTTCTAATAAATGCAGTATTGCAGTAGTACCATACTGAGTAGAGTTATCTTACTCCACTGGTACATAATTTAGCTTATTATAAGTTTTTTTTTTCCTGATTTGGGTCAATATGGTCTTGTTTTAAATAGACAGGAGTAACAGTACTATTAAAAAAACTTTTTTTACTAAAAAAAACTTTAAATAAGATAAATTATCTTCCAGTGCAATAATATAATTCTGCTCAGTATTGGAATAAATGTACCAAAAAGAGACATTTTCACCAGATAACACATTTCTGATGCTTATTTCATTATTGAAGGTTTTTAGTATTGTTATGAATGTTATTATTACCTATTACTTAAAATGGCCTATATATATATATATATACATATATAGTACTTTTTCTTCATTTTAGTCAGTGTATTCATTTTTTAAGAAATGTTAGTCTTGTTTTCTAATAATAAAACCATATTGAGGAAAACATATTTGTCATATGCTAACTTATCTATCAGTGGAATCTATTATTTAGGCCATTTTTTACCATTTCTAGGTATTATATAATGCAACAGAAGGTTAATAACACACATGGCTTTCTGCTGGTAGACATTACGATGCAAATGTGCTCTAAATCTATGAAGAGTGACATAACGTCATTGTTCTGAGGTTCTTTTTTCTAATAAATACAGCGGGTGCCACGTCTCGTTCCCACAATTTATGCATAGAGGGATTTTTTTTTTCTTTCCCTCTGCCGGCTGCAGGAAGAGAAAAGTGCCACCCGGGTTTCTGCAAAGAGACGAGTGCTTGAACCGGAGTTGCACGATGATTCCTAATGTGAAAAAAAACCCAAACTAGGACAGTAAAAAAAAAAAATCAGAAGAAATAAGATGCAGTGAGTGTTGGTGCAGCTTCACTGTCAGAGCCTCCTATTCTTAAAAAGACGAGTGGCTGAGTGGTGGCAGATTTACCCTCATTTATAAAACCGGGCGCAGATTCAACACCGGATGAATAATGTAATGTCAATACAATACTCATATGCATACATTACACCAGACTCCCAGTTATTCCTAATGTAAGACGAGAGGCGTCAGACTAGAAAGTGGGGAGAAGGACTCCAGCTATCTATAATGCAGGGAATCGCTGTCGTTCTGAATGTGTGTCACATATCTCGACAGCCGCCGCTCGGATTAGCGCGGCACTCCCCGGGTTTATTTCTGGGAAAGGAAGTGGAGTGTCGAATTCGGTGCAATTTGGGCAGATTAAAGGACGAGGACGCCCACTCCGTCTCGTGACTTCTGAACTTCTGAGTCTTGAGTCGCGTCCAAATCGGATTTGTTCGTCACTCCTCGTTTACGATTTTTCAGAAATCACTGCCAGATTTGGTTCAGAACGTCGCTGAAAGACTTCACTGCGAAAACTGATAGAATATAAGTTACATATGAAAGAAAATAGAATAAAAGAAAAGAAGAAGTTTAAGGTGAAAGTGGACTTGTATAGAGTGTATACATAATTCATATTTATCCACTCTAATATTCATGTATGTGTGAACTGCTGTGTGAAATGGCCTCTTTAGTGTTATATTCATCAATGGAATTTGAATATTCATTTATTTAAATGTACACACAAGCAGAAGTAATGTTGGCATGATAAATCTAAAAATAACTTCTACTTATGAGGGAAAGAGTGTAGATTTTAATCATCTGTTTTTTTTTATGTGCAGTTTATGTGTAAAACAGATCAGAAAAGTAACTAAAGATGAATATAATATTATAAATAAATTACATATAATACTCAAGATTGAGAGTTTTAGATTTTTTTTGTAAAAGGTATTTTTACAGTGAAATATATAGGGTCAAAAAAGACACTTAATTTTTTCTTAATTATTAAACTGACTAAAATGAAGAAAAAAAAATGTGAAATAAGGATCAGAAATCTCTTCATTTTTTTCTTGATTTTAGTAATACACATACATACACATACATATATGTATATATATACATACATACATACATATTACTACTAACCCTATATTTCAAATTTTTTCCTCAACATTTCTTAAAAAAAGATTTCACCGACTAAAATGAAGAAAAAGTACTATATAAATATATATATATATATGTATATATATATATATATATATATATATATATATATATATATATATATATATATATTTATTTCAGTGCATAAAATAAATAATTCTGCTCAATATTGTACTAATTGTACCAATTGATCCAATATTAAACAAGGAATCTTTGATGATAGAGTTACTGAGGTGAGCCTGAACGCACCTTGAAGTAATAATAACTTTAATAATAATAATGATGACTATTTTCTCTCCGTTAAGTTTCAACATTTACTCGGTTTTCCATCTCTCAATAAATCACACAAACTCTCGAGGAACCAAATATGAGGAACGGGCCGGATTTGGCCTGTGTACAAAATACAGAATTATGACATATGAACAAACTACTTATTTTAAGATTTGAGCTGAACTTTGAACTAGTTCAGTGTAGAAAATGAACTTTCCCTATAATCCATATGGATGCGTGTGGCTGCAGCCTGGAAGACCGTGGAGGTCAGGAGATCCAGAACAAGCATCTGGTTTCTCCAGAATCAGTGGAAAATGGTGCCTCTCCACATGGAGAGCTGCATAAAAGCTGTGGATAAACCAGCCAACGCAGCCTATTTTATATAAAATACACAGCTATTAAATCAAATTATACATTTTAGAAGCTACCTGTCATTGTGTGCATGGATTATACACAGATATAATCCATGCACAGCATGCATAGCGGGATACGTAATAATTAGACGGTGGAAAGTGTCAGGAGAAAATTTGTGGTAAATAGCGACAAACGCAAAGTTCATTCAGGCCGAGGCTGCATTCTCATTCATAGCGTGTCCTCTCATTTACACGGGCTCATGTACTGCTTAATCACAGCATGCCAGTCACATAATGTTTTGATTACATACTTACAGCAGAAATTGCTGCTGCCACACGTTCACGTTCTGGAAAAAAATAAATAAATAAATAAATAAAAAAAAACCAGAAGCCCGGAGCCACATCAGCATCAAACGGCTGTGAACCAAACCTCGATTGGTGCAAAATGCATTTTGGTCGGTGCTTTCTCCGATATTTATAAACCTCTGACACTAATTTATTCATTCATGAAAATGTCTCGAGAATCTGAGCTACAGCAGCAAATAAAATGCTGGGTTTTTTGTTCTTGTTTTTTAACTGTATCCATCTTTGTTTTGTGGTTCTATTTATCATCAGACGTTTTATCTACAACTTAGTCCAGTGGTTTCAACCTATGGTTCGGGCCCCTCCAAAGGGTCAGCAGATAAATGTGAGGGGTCCTTAGATTATTAATGGTAAAGAAAAGATGGACAAACAAAATTCTGATTCACTTTTAGGACTTTTTCTTTAATCTTTGATTTTTTGTGAAATATTCGATCAATTGAACATTAAAATGAAATTTGTGAGATATCAAGAGACCTAAAGATTGAGTTAAACCGGTTTAACTATGTGTTATATTTTAAAAACATTATCCACTGAGTCAAATCTGCATCTGACAAGTACCCAAAGTGAGTATAAAATACCATCAGATGGAAGTACTTATGTAAAGTACCTCAAAATTGTGCTTCGGTACATTTGAGGACATTAATCTACTTGCTTTCCACCACTGGTAGAAATCAACGAGCTGCAAGTGTGCTCTGAATTTATTAAAAATGTGACATAACCATCATTGTTCTGAGTTTTTTGTTTTTTTCTAATAAATACAGAAATTGAGTTTTTTTTCTAATATGCTAAAATACCATAGATTCGTGGCTATGTGGAAAATTTCTATTGCATCAACCTAATGGACAAAGCCTGAAACTAGGTGTGCAATATTCCCATTTAAAGTAATAATAGAAATCCTAACATTTTTTTAAGTAAGTATCTCAAGCTAAATAAATATTGTTGAGTATAAAATACTATTAGATAGAAATATTAAGGTAAAGTACCTCTACCTAATAAATACATATATATATATAGTTTTTTTATTAAGATTTTTATTAAGAATATTTTTTCTAATTTGCTAAAATAGTGTTACTATGTGGAACATTCCTATTGCAACAACCTAATGGACCCATTGACTTGCACAAATAAACTTTAAATAAATTATCTATAACTATATTGAGATAATTCTAATCAATATTAATTATAAGATTACTAATTATGCCAAAAACGAGATATTTTCACCTGATTTGGGTGCATCATTTTAATTATTGTAAGTTGATCATAAGAAAAATATCATAGTTCTGATGCATCTATATGTATTTGTCTTGTTTAATTATTATGTTTTTTAGAAAAATACTGGAGAGTTTTACTTCTCTGAGTCCTGAAGTGTTTTCATTTGAAATTATTAGGATAATTCTACTCAGTATTGTACTAATTGTACCAAAAACAAGATATATATATCCACATATATATAGTAGTTTTTTATTAAGATTATTTTTTTCTAATTTGCTAAATTAGCTGTGTTACTATGTGCAAAATTCCTATTGCAAAACCTAATGGGCCCATTGACTTGCACAAAAAAAATTCGAAATAAATTATCTATACTGTATTGAGATAATTCTAATCAATATTAGTTATAAAATTACTAATTATGCCAAAAACGACATATTTTCACCTGTTCAGATTTAGGTTTTTGGAGTGCATGATTTTAATTATTGTCAGTTGAGCTAGTTTGAACTTCATAAGGATCCAAGACATGATTAATTGAGTTTAAATAAGAAAAAAATCATAGTTCTGATGCATCTATATGTATTTGTCTTGTTTAATTATTATGTTTTTTAGAAAAATACTGGAGAGTTTTACCTCTCTGAGTTCCAAAGTGTTTTTATTTGAAATTATTAAGACAAGTCTTTGCATTTTCATATGTAAGATTATTTTTTTCTAATTTGCTAAAATAGATGTGTAGCTATGTGAAACATTCCCATTGCAACAAACTAATGGACCCATTGACTTGCATAGCATAAATCTATCCTGAAAGTAGGTTTACGATATTTCTTATACCGTATACATCTCAATATATGTATTATTTAGGCCATTTTAAGTCATACAGACATTCAGGACAGTCTTTACACGTCTAAGTAATATTTCATGCAGTAGAGGGATAAAATATCTACCTACTAGTATAGTATACTCGAAGGCAGTTTTCCTGTCCCGTGTTTTGTGGACTGTGTCCTCCAGACGAGCTTTAGAGGACGATGCTGCATGAGGCCGTTCGCCGAGGCATCGATTCGCTCTCTAACTACAGCGAGAACTCCTGTCGATACCGTGTGGACGGGGAGGGGGAAGCTCCATTTCACTGGATTTCTTCGTCAACTATTCTGTTTTCTATTTTCACGGACAGAACGTTGTCCACAGTCCCGGCTACCGTTTCCCTCTCGGTTACACGCCGACTCAATATTTGCTGCCTGTAATGCTGCATTATTGATCGATTTATGGCGATAGAAGAAGTCGAAAACAAGCAGACAGGCGCTCGGCCCCCGATATATAATCCTGCAAAGAGTTGTGTCTGACCACAGTTCATTATTCAATCTTGTTGTAGCTCAGTTTTTGTCAACATCAACTCCTCCAAATAATATCTGGGTAGAATATCTTAGACTAAATTGAGTAAAATGAAGAAAAAAAAATTGCTAATGAGCAAAACTCAAAACATTATTGAGTAGAATTACGTTATTCCACTAACTATCTGTAGGAAAAACACAATATTAAATTGTTTGCCATATTCTAACTATATTTATATTCTTTTTAAACGTCTTACAGAATGTATTTATTTTCTGTAATGATCCTCAGTGCGATTTCTACGATTTTATAGACAAATAATTGATCTTTGAACTATAATCTTAATAATCAATGACAACTGCATTGCAGATAACACTGATTTGAGTCAGTTGGTCTTATTTTAAAAGATAAATTGAGTATTTTATGTTATATTTTCAATATTCTAACTATATTTGCTGTGTAGCAGCAGCATAAATCTATTCTAACACTTCTGTAGTCACCTCAGATTTATTCTGATTCCAGGTTTAAGTCCAATAACCTTTGTGCTTGTAGAGATATTCCAGATTTATTATCATTTACAGCAGGAAAACTGAAAAATGGGCCTGAGGCTTAAGTGTTAAAGATGAAACCGGTGGTTTCAACCTTTGAGTCTGTGACGTCTCACAAACAGCAGAGTGGAGTCGACTCATATTTCACGTGTCTCAGATTGTTAACAGCTTCATCAAATAGAGTTTTTCCCTCTAAACCTCTCACACGGTTTGTATTTCAATACATATTCCAATAAATATTTCACCAAAAATCAAAGATTGCAGAAAAAGGACAAGATGTCTGCGTATTTAGCTGCTAAATATTTAACATTTGTTTGGTTCTGGCTGGTTTTACAGCGAGTTTATCACAGCTTGTTTGCTGGATTTCTACCAGTGGTGGAAAAAAAAATGTACTCAAGGACAATTTTGAGGTACTTCTACTTTACTTAAGTACTTCCATCTGATGCTACTTTACTCTTCACTACATTTATCTGACAGCTGTAGCTACTAGTGTAGTAGTTTTATTCCAAAATTATTATGAAATAATCCAATATTTCACCAAAACTGAGTGAAAACTAGTTTGTTCGCTATTTATTTTCACACTGATAGTCTCAGGACCCCTCACATTTATCTGCTGACCCTTTGGAGAGGCCTGAACCATAGGTTGGGAACCACTGGAATAATCTATTTAGCTGTGTATAATGTAGTTGAACTAGCTAATTGTTATATTAGCTCCATTTACAGTAGCTACAACAGTAAATGCTGAATATTAATAGTATAACGATATCAGCTATTAAGTATATTTTGCTGCCAATACTTATGTACTTTCACTTAATGGAGGTAGTTTGTGCAGGATTTTTACTTATAAAGCAGCATTTTTACATTGCTGTATTAACTAAAGGCTGTGAAAACTCCATCCAGTCGTATTGATGAGACCAGGCTGAAGTTTCTCAGCAGATTCCCCTTTAACCGCACATTTTCACTTTACACATAGTGATGCAATTTTATGTTTAATTAATTATTGATTGATGCAGGGTTACTTGTATTTATGGAATTACATCAGTACTGCATTATCCCCTCCAGACGCCTGCACACGGTTCATGCACATTCATGCATTCATGTAAAACCATTAAATATGTTTGATTCTGTCTCGTTTCAGACAAGTTGAGAAGCTTCTTTTCATGAGACGCTGGGACAGGGTTTAATCAGCTCATTTATAAAACACGCCGTTGCGAGGTTTATTTTTTCGATTTTGTTTGCAAGGACGTGACTTTAACCTTGTGGTGTCTACATATAAAATAAATCTGCTCACAGAAAAATAAAATAAATAAAATCATGCAGCGTTTGCTATTAGCAGCAGAAAAACTGTTCCGCTGCGTTTCCTTTTTTTTTTTTTTCCCAACGCAGGTTTGAATCAATTTGTTCTGTTCACTTTTCATAAGTATCTCACCTCGCCGATGTTATCGCTTAATTTATTTCTTTCGCAGCGGATAAATTCACACATACGCACCCACACGTTTCTATATCGAGATCTTCCCTTCCACCTGTTCGCAGCGCATCACCAAGAGAACTGTGCTCACCAAACTTTTCTCTGCTCAGATTTCTGCTTCAGACTTTTTCTGAGGGAAAGAACGTGTACTGTTCACGTGGTAACAAGTACATTTACAAAAAGACGATTTTTAGGTATTTTACCTGACTTTTTCCCCATCACCTGTAGTTGCTTTTCAGGGGAATATTTGAACATTTTGCATAGAATTTAATATTCTATTAAATGTTTTTTGTCTTTTTTAAATTAGAACTTGTTGTGAAAAGTGGTCAATATTATGCAGTACTTTAATTATTAATCTACATAAAGTATCTCAAATAAGATCGACGTTGATAAACTCAAATTTACTGAATTAAACAGTTGTTAGAATATACTATAGTAATACAACATATGCATAATGATTACTTTTACCTATAAGATTTTAAGTACATTTTTCTGAAAATATTTATGTACTTTTACCTAATTAACATTTCAAATTAGGAATTTTACTTGTAATTAAGTATTTTTTTGATGACAACATTTCTACTTTTAGTCAATTAAATTCCTTGTACTGATAATTAAGTATTTGTTCAAGTGTATTTCTTCTTTTACTCAAGTAAAGGACCAAAGTCTTTCCAGGACTTATACTTGTAGTTAAGTATTTTTTTGAAAACAGTACTTTTACTTATACTCAATTAAAGCACCACGGTTCTTTAGAACATGTAATTGAGTATTTTTTAGTATTTCTACTTTTACTCAATTAAAGGACCAGAGTTCCACAGGACTTGTATTTGTAATTGAACAAAGGTACTTATACCTTCACTTAATTGAAGGATCTGAGTTTTTCAGCACCTGTACTTGTAATAGAGAATTTTTTATACGTATTTCTACTTTTACTGAATAAAATATCAGAGTTCTTCAGAACTGTCACTTGTGATTGAGTACTTTTTGACATTAATTGTTAATTGAGGACTTTCACTTATAATTGAGTATTATTTAACAGTACATTTTCCATCACTGCAGCTACCCATAATACATTTTCCCGGCTGATGAATTCCATATACACAGTACAAGGCATCATAATGAGAACCAACGTCTGTCAAAGCTTCAGTTGTGTTGCAGAATTAGCTTTGTACCGCAGGAAAAAAAAAAAAATCAAGAGTTACACCATCCCTCTAATAGCAGAAAAACTTAATTAACTAGGTGAGCCTCGGGGGCTTTTACAAAACGCCTCCCCAAGCAACAACAGAGAGCACGAATGACCCCCAGCTACAACAGACCTGCTTACTGATACAGAAAATATGATTGCTTTTCATATTCCAGTGAATTCTCAACATTTCCCATTTTTACCCCGGGACACACAGTCGCTCAGAACACATTAGAATAGGTGCACTGCAGGAAAAAAAAATGGGGGGGGCAGCGCGACGTGGGCGTTATTAGCTAAATGAATTTTAATAAATAACACTGAGGTATAATGAAACATAAGGACAATATGGAGGGAGAAATTAAATGCTTGTTGAAGTGTGCGAGACAGATGATGGGATACAGACGCGAAACAGACGAGTTTAAGGAGGCATGTTCAATTTATATGTAAATCAATCCACCTTTAATAGAATGACCTCAACCAGGTGCCAGAGGATAGGAAAACGAGCCTTCCCCAAAAGCATTTTTATTTTATTTATTTATTTTTTTCTCTCTCTCTCTCTCTCTGAATTTTGAAATCTCACGAGCTTAAACAGGAACATGGTGTCAGCCCGGTGCTACAGTAACCCGTTAGCGAACCGGCTAATGAGGAGATTTTTTCCACTTACACAGAAGGGAAGCGACCGCAACACACGTGGCGGCTCTGTCTGTGCAGGGGAGGCTTGGCGAGTGTGTGTGTGTGTGTGTGTGTGTGTGTGTGCGTGGCGAACGGACGGAGTGACAAACATGCCGCCACTGTCGCCCTTTTGTTCTATCGCCGTGTGAATCAGAGCCACCGCCTGTCTGTCAGCAGACCTATAATCAGGAGAGAACAAACGACACACACACGCAGACACACACACACGCAGACCCCCCGCCGCCGTGCGACCTCTGACCCCCACACACACTGTTCACCCTATAACTCTGTGACATGCAACAACTACAGTAGAAAACGTGCTTTACTGTTAATACACTTAAAATTTACATAACTGTATTCTTACATATCTTTATATTATTAAGACACTATATATATATATATATATATACACACACATATATAAAGTATTAGTACTTATTTCGAATATAAGGATAATAGAAATGTATGTATATATATATATATATATATATATATATATATATATACATACAGACATAGACATATATTTTGTGTATATACCTACACATACACGTATAATGTATACATATATACACATATATACTGTGTATATATGTATACATTATACGTGTATGTGTAGGTATACATATATACTGTATATATATATATATATATATATATAAAGTATTTGTACTTCAAGGTTCAAGGTTCAAGGTTCAAGGTTTTTATTTGTCGTTACAGCCATATACACAGTATATAGTGAGACGAGACAGCGTTCCACCGAGAGCAATTGGTGATAAAAAAAAGAAAAGAAAAAGTGCCTAAATGCACTGAACAGATTAAAACACACAGTGTCTATACACAAACATACCTGCATACATACTTTATCTTACATACACGCACACACACACACACACACACACACACTCACGCCCTCATCCTCACCCACCCATACATTATACATACATTATATAATGTATGGGTGGGTGAGGATGATTATTTCGAATATATGGATAATAGAAATGTATATGCATATATATATATATATATATATATATACACATATATATATATTCTGTGTATATACCCACACATACATGTATACTGTATACATATATACACTGTATATATATATACATATATATATATACACACAATAATGAAATATAAATAAAGAATTTAACCTTTTTTGAATACAAGTATGCATATGTATATGTTCTTATACACAGCATGTGTATATGTACATATATACAGTGGTGCATATACATATATATATATATATAAATACACGAAATGTCATGTGGTGCAACTATAAAAACTCGGTACCAGATAGTTTTAACACTCTTAAACCGACATGAATACAAATTGCACATTTTCAGAGACCTAATAAATGCCTTTAAAAAACGACATTAAACTCATACAATATATACAATGCATATACACGTATGCATGCATATGCACATATATGCATCGTCATCCTTATCGCATCCTTAAGTTTGAAAGGATTAAAACATGCAGCGACTCCTGTGCATCAGACAGGAGAAGTGTAGTTTCCACAGAGAGAACTCCGACAAACTTGTTTTTCGTGCAGCAGAAAGCGTCTCCAGTCGCCCGTCTATCTGCCACTAATCGTGTGTAGCAGCGGGAGGCCGGGACACCTGCGTCTGCCGCCCGATAATGAATATGATGAAGATAGATAATACTTTAGGTCGTCTGAAAACCCCCCGCTCTCAGCGAGAGGGAGTGATTACTGCGGTAATTGGGATCCATGGTGGCTGCCGCCGGAGATACTGCCGATGAGGCCGCGGCGACTGAAACGTAGATAGCGTTGACATTACTCATATTGGACCCGGAGAGTCACAAAATTCACAAATCACCGCTGACAACCCCATAATCAAATCTGTGACCTGTTTCCCTTCTTCTGTTTCACTGGAGCTTTTCGCTCTCACGTATTCGGGCTGCACTGGAAACTTTTTTCCAGATAACGCGATGTGAATCATCACGTTTGACGAGCATCTTATCCAATAAAATCCTGCTATAATCATCAGCGGTGCAGCAACAGGACTGAAACCCAACGCCCCGCGTGACTTTTCTCGGCTAATTCGGGCCCTCTGATCACCTGTCATGTGCCACGGAGACTAAAATATTGATCACGCTGCTCCCTACTTTGTGCTGTTATTTTGAAAGGTTTGAGAGATTTATGAGGACCCCCCGGAGCCATCATTACCAGGTGGCCTTGTCAGCCCCCCCTTCTTCTTCTTCTGCTGCTGCTTCTCCCGCTACAGCGAGTTTTTTTTTCCCAGATTCCTGAGGGATGATGGGTGTCCTCCAGGACGGCGTCCTACTGCATGGAGGGTGCCATGGGGGGGAGGGGGGGGGTTCTCCGTTAATGACCATCTGCTAGGAGAGCAACCTTTTTAATGAAGACGGATGGAAGGGGTAGGGGGGGGGTTCTGACCAGGGGACGGCGGCTGGGGGTCTAATGACAAACACCCTGGACCTCCCAGGATCAGGGGGGGAACCAGAACCAGAACCAGCCCACTAATGGGTCTGATCCGGTTCCACTGCATGACAGTAAACACGCCAGTTTCTTTACACAAAAAAGTCAATGGAAGTCAGTGAGAATCTTCCATGGGTAAAATATTATTATTATATTATATTATACAGTTTTAGTTTGTTTTAACTTCACCTGCTGCTTTAAAACAATAAATATTGTTCTATGCGCTGCAAATAATGAAAAATCATCAGGGGGACACATCTTTTGTTAAGTACAACTAATGCATTCCCTGTAGAAAGTATGCATTCCTACAGAAAAGAAGACTATTGTCCTACACATTGCAAAGTATGTGTAGTAAATGCAAAATACTGAAATTTCTGAAGTTAAAACACTAAAGCCCCAGGCCATTTTTTTCAGTTTTCCTGCTTTAAATGATAATAAATATGGAATATATCTTCAACAAGGTTCATTTACTGGTATCAAAAGAAATCTACAACATGCTAGGTGACTACAGAAGAGTCAGAATCCTTCAAGTTAAAACAAGAACAAAAACTTATCTCTAATGCTAGAAATCTCACTGAGGATCATTCCAGAACATGAAGAATGTATTCTGTAAGAATTCAGAAATATAGCTAAAATACTGAAAGAAAATTCTAAAACTGTGTTTTACTATAGTTAAAAATGCTTTATTTAGTGTTGTAGCTGAGAAAGTCAGAGACACAAGATTAAAAAGTGAGAAACGTGTGATAAAAAAGTCAGAAATATGCTAAAGTAAAAAAGTCTGAAATGAGATAACATTTAAAAAGGTGAGTAAAATTTTTTAAAAAGTAATAACATGAAATAAAAAGTCCGAAAATCAAAAAAAAATTAATAATAAATCCACGTGAGGTGACTACAGAAGAGTCAGAATCAATTTATGTTGAAAAAAATAATAAGATAATAGTTCAAAGGTGGGGCGACACGGTGGTGCAGTGGGTAGCACTGTTGCCTCACAGCAAGAAGGTCGCAGGTTCAAGACCGCTTTGGGGCCTGGGTCTGGGACCTTTCTGTGTGGAGTTTGCATGTTCTCCCCGTGTCTGCGTGGGTTTTCCCCGGGTACTCCGGTTTCCTCCCACAATACAAAAAAAACATGCTCAGGTTAATTGGTAAACTCTAAATTGCCCATAGGTGTGAGTGTGAGAGTGAATGGTGTGTGAATGGTGTGTGTGCCCCACGATTGGCTGGCGACCATCTGGGGTGTATCCCTGCCTCTCGCCTTAACGCGCTGGGATAGGCTCCAGCAGACCCCTGCGACCCCGAAAGGGAATAAGCGGGATAGACAATGGATGGATGGATGGATGGATAGTTCAAAGGTCAATTATTATTCCATAAATTCCTATAAATCACTGAGGTTCATTATAGAACATGAAGAATATATTCTGTAAGATGTTTAAAAAGAAGGCAATTGAATAATCAGAACTATACTACAGAAGTAGTATTTTTGTAAATTTACTCACTAATTACTAATAATACTAATGTACTATTGCTGGTACTACTACAAAAAGTAAAAATACTGAGTCACAAGTAGAAACACTGCATGAAAATATTAATAAGCATTACCAGCTAAATTACTTTAAAGTATTAAAAGTCGTAACTTCTGCAGCAGTGATTATTAATAAGGATGAATTAATGTGTAAACTGATTTTTAGGGTTAGTTTAAAAATACGTTGTTTTTGGTACAATTAGTCCAATAATGAGTAGAATTATCTAAATGCACTGGTAGATATTAAATATAGTTAGAATATTTAAAAAATAATATAAAATTGTGTTTTATCTCACTGAGGATCATTAAGAACATGAAGAATATTTTCTATAAGATGTTTAAAGAGGAGATTATAAAGGAGCCAATTAAATAATCCCACAAACGGCTCCAATCTAAATAAATATCTAAATAGTGGTTAGTTGCAGCTACTACTGATATTATATTAAACTATTTTATTATTGTATTGATGATGTGGATATTGATGATATATATTGATGCTGTAACAGGAACATTGGGTTTTACTGCAGTAAAAATACTTTATTTAGTGTTGGAGCTCAGGTTTAACATGAGATTTATAATAAAACTCAGTGCTGCTGCTGTATCAGGAGTTTTTTTTTTCCACTCTTCTCAAACCAAATTCACCACTGCTGCACCCAGCAACTATGAAGCTGATCAGCTGTCGAGATATTCAAGGAAACTATATGTATAAGGACAGACAGACGGGTGAGTTATATATAGAGATAATATAAAGACTGACGTGGAGCAGCTGCAGGGATCGCTGCAGCTCTGAAACCTGTCGTAACTCAATCGAGGTCAAACTTGACGACGTCACGTTTCAGATTCAATAAAATTCAATAATTTATCACCGTTTCAATGAAAGATATTGAGTGATCAAGGTAAAACGCACACTACAGCGACAACAACGGCACAATATGTCCTGCAAACGCGTGAGAACAAACACGCGACGTCTCCGGGTTTTAATCTTATTCCTATCGTTGTTTGCCTGACGCTTTCGTTGGTGAGCCGCATCACGATATGGTCGAGTAACCCAATTAAATTCCATTTTTTCGCTCCTGATCCGCGTCTGTTCCGCGTCCAAGCTTCTTTTGGACCTTTTGTGTTTGTGCCGGAGTGCTTCTGTTGATTTGGCCGAGTCTCAGCAAAAGTCCTGTGATTGAGCTCCAGTGCTCCGGCCTCCTCCTCCTCATCATCATCATCTTCATCATCTTTATTATCCTACTGTAGCCGCTGCAGAGTTAATAATAGTATACTGGAGCTTAAAAGTATTTAGTCAGCCACTGATTGTGAAAGTTCTTCCACTTGAAGAGATAAGCGAGGCCTGTAATTTTCATCATAGATATAAAACCTCAACTATGAGAGAGAGAGACAATGAGGGGAAAGAATTTATTTGTAAATCATGGTGGAAAAATAAGTATTTAGTCTATAGAAAAAGTTCCTCTGCAAACTGTACAATGAATCATCTAATAAAGTAAATAAACTAAAATTACCGTATTTTATTATATTGTATATTATATTGTATATGTTTTAGTTATTTATATCTTTTATATTCTGTATGCAATCTTCATTTTCTTGCATTTTCTCCACTTTTTTTGCACAAATAAGTATTATCTTATCTTATTTAGATCATTCTTCCTGACAGCAATAAGACTTTATAACTCACTGTAGTCCCTTTTCCGTCACTCGTCACTTTTCTCTACACACACATCCTGCACCTTAAGTATGCATTAGCTATGTATGTGTACATGTGTGTATGTATGTATATATATGCAAATATGTAAATATGTGTGTATGTGTATGTATGTATGTATATATGCTTTGCTTATGCATACTTTTTTCTTGCTATTTATTATTTTTTTTCCTCCATTCTTATGTCCATAATGCAAACTGTGTATGCGGATCAACAAATTCTATGAATTTTGTACATAGTGTTGTGTATTCTTTATTTTTTATAGCTTTTATTTTCTTTTCCTTTACTCTGTACGCTGCAGTAACAAGCAAATTTCCCCGTTGTGGGATCAATAAAGTCTTATCATATCTTATCTTATTTAGAGATTTTTATTGTACATCTAATCATCTAATAATGGAAATACAACTGAAATCATAGTATTTATAGATTTTGTTGACTTTTTTAGTTCATTTTTTTTTATTTTACAGTTAGGACACAATATTGCACAAAGTACAGCCTTTCTACTGTAAATAATAATATAGGAACTTTCTGGATAATTGGTGCCACTTACTTACGGAAAATTTTAAGGTATTTTAAAAAGGTCTTAACCTTAGAAACACACAAAAACTTGATATCCATCTATAATATTTTATTATTATAACCTTACCTGCTCAGTTTATTACATCCCTCGTTGCTTTTGTGATATTTCATGTTGTCCTTATTGCCCAGAGCTTTTTGTAGTTTTTCTCAAGAATAGAAAACCTATGAATTTTTCACTGTATTAACAGCACTTCCTACCTTCTTCCGTAGCGGTCGCTCTTTGCTTGAGTGGGATTTCACGTCTTTCCTCAAGGAGCTGGGGTCCATGCAGCCAGAAACCTGACACGAGAACACGTAAAAATTAAAGATCTAAAACATTTTCTACTTACGCGAAATAACTATTTCTCTCAAATATTGTGCACAATATTGCACAACCTGAACAACTCTATGAAGAGTTAGACCAAATTAGACTTCCCCAGACCCTCCCAGTAAATCTAAACTGCATTGCCTTCTATTGAGGACACCTGTAATAATCAAGCCGTCCAATCAGCATCTAGATATAAAACACCTGAGAGGTGGAGGAGTGACACCATCACACTCGAGGAGAAAGCGACAGCTCCAGAAGACGGTAGGAAGTGATGTTAATGCCGTAATAAAATTCACCATTTGTAATTTTTTCCTTATTTTGAGAAAAATTACAAAGAAGACTGGTCTTAAGGACAAAATCAAATATCACAATATTAATGGAGATGTAATAAACTGCACAGGTAAAATTAGAATATTAAATGATATAGTAGAATAACACGTTTTTTCATGTTTCTAAGGCAGATTCTATCTATTTGCACCTTAAAATACCTAAAATTTACAGTAAAATAGTGGCACAAATTATTCAGAAAGATCCTGTGTATCGGGTGATTCATTGTACAATAAATATCTACAAATACTGTGAGTTTATTTGTATTTACAGTATTAAGTGATTCATTGTACAATAAAAACCTACAAATACTGTGATTTTTTTTGTATTTGCAGCATTAGACAATTCACTGTATGATAAATTTATTGTAAAATATACATCAATTTGTTGTAAGAGTCATTTAGACTAACTTTACTCTGTTTAACACAGTATTTGACTCCAGGTGAGGAAAAGGATTAGAGTTATGATTTGTAGAATTTTTTTTAAATTAACTGGTAAATTCCTCATTTAAAAAAAAAAGTATTTGGTCACCTACAAACAAGCAGGATTTCTCCCACTTAATTAATGTTGTGTTCAGTATATAATAAAGTATAAGTTCAGTACATAAACAAAAAATGAATATATATATATATATATATTAAAAAAAAAAGTCTGAAACAAGAAACAAGAAAATTTAAAAAGGTGAGTAAAGTTTTTTTTAAGGTAACAAGATAAAAAGTCAAATACTTTGAGAGAAAATAAAAAACAATACTATAAATACTGTGATTTCCGTTGTATTTAGAGCATTAGACGATTAATTGTATTATAATACAGTAACTTTTTGACTGCTGGATTTTCTATAGTAATTCTTCAACTACTCTGATTTACTGTAAAATATACATCAATTTGTTGTAATAGTGATTTACACTAACTTTACTCTGTTTAACATAGTAAATAACAGATTTTCACATACATTATTTCAATAAAAATGAAATAAAATATAGGAGTTTCCCTACTTAAAAAAAGATGAGACAGACCTGTAATTTTTTATTATAGGTACACATCAACTATAAGAGACTAAGGATTTGTAGAGTTTTTTAAAAAAATTAATGGGTAAATTCCTCATTAAAAAAGTATTTGGTCACCTACAAACAAGCAGGATTCCTCCCACTTACAGAATGTTGTGTTCGGGATATGACAAAACATAACGTACACCATGGATGAACTAAATACCTTTTTACCCCATTGTATCCCCCTCCCAAAATAACCAAAAAAGGAAGAAAGAAAGAAAGGAAAAGGGAAGCAGCAGCTTGCAGCAGCCGAGGCCTCGGGCTTCAAGCCTGAAAACGTGCGCTCAAATTAAAAAAGCCGACGGCGGATCTGAGCGCGGGGGCTGATGTGTCAGCGATCTTTTATTAGAGTCATGTCGTCAGAGGACGAAGAAGAAGAAGAAGAAGAAGAAGAAGAAGAAGAAGGGAAGAGAGATGGAGCTGCTGCATCCACTCGATGTCCTTTCTTTTTTTCCCTGCGAGGCATCACTCCCCTGCAGAGGTTATTAGCGGCGCCGGCCCCGAGATTGACGGATGGCGACGGGAGATGATCAGAGGGCCATCGCTCTCGCACTCATCTTCATCTGGAAGCTGGTCCTGACAGAGCTGGAGATGGATGGAGGCCGCTCGGCTTCCTCCTCCACGCTAGGAAAACCGGCAACTCCACCGCTACTCGTTTTTTTAATTAATTAATTAATTTTTTTTAAAGCCTACACGCCTTAAGAAAACATAAATTCAACGTTATTGGCTACGGAACAACATGAGTGATTTTAATGTTTATCGTAAACTTTTTTTTTTAATGCGATTTTGGATACGTTTGCTTCGTACGCCGGGCGCCGCCGGGCTAATAGCGGCCGTTATAATGAGGGACGGCGCCGATAAATTGATATCTCCTCCTCCACTCCGACCGCGGCCCGCGGTTAAAAGCATTGACTCAGCCTTCGCTAACCTTGTATTTGACTTGAACTGTCATTAGCAAATCAAAAGCAGATTAATTAATCACGGGTCCCGCCGGGGTGTGCATTACCTTAAGTGACTATTGTAATATAACTCGGGGAGAAATCACGGGCGATTTCTCACGGTGACACGCGAATGGACGCGGCGCTACTTCCAGGAGTGCTGATGCTGTCATCAAGCAGAGGCGAATGGATCCTGTAAGTGGTGGAGAGTCTATTAGAGCATTAATTCAGCCACAAATGGACCTCTTTACAAATGATCAACACGTATAACTCATCCCAACCTCCGCAAGTCTTTTTTTTCTTTTTTCGCACCACTACACCTATTTTAGCACCTTCCCTCTGACTGAATCCTTAACCACTTAAGCTCCAGGCCCATTTTCACTTTTCCTGCTATAAATGATAATAAATCTGGATTATCTTCACAACCACAAAGGTTATTGGACTTAAACCTGGTGTCAAAAGAAATCTAGAAATTATGAAGTGACTCAGAATCAATTTATGGGTCCGGTTCCACTGCATGACAGTGAACGCACCAGTCAATGGAAGTCAGTGAGAATCTCCCAGGGTTCAAGGGATAAAATATTATTATTATATTATACAGTTTTAAAACATTAAATATTGTTCAGTGCGCTGCAAATAATGAAAAATCATCAGGGGGAGACATCTTTTGTTTAGTAAAACTAGTGCATTCCCTGTAGAAAGTATGCATTTCTACAGAAAAGTAAATTGGATGGAGACTATTGTCCCACACATTGCTGTTTTAAACAAAGTATGTGAAGTAAATGAAAAAACACAGAAATTGCTGAAGTTAAACCACTAAAGCCCCAGGCCATTTTTTCAGTTTTCCTGCTTTAAATGATAATAAATATGTATTATATCTACAACAAGGTTCATTTACTGGTATCAAAAGAAATCTACAACATGCGAGGTGACTACAGAGAAGTCCTTCAAGTTAAAACAAGAACAAAAACGTATCTCTTATGTAAAGTTCACTGATTAATAAGATAAGAGGTCAAAGGTCAATTATTAGTCCATAAAATCATAGAAATCTCACTGAGGATCATTCCAGAACATACGGAATATATTCTGTAAGAATTCAGTTTATATCAAATATAGTTAAAATACTGTAAGAAAAATTTAAAATTGTGTTTTAAAGTTAATAATGCTCTATTTAGTGTTGTAGCTGAGAAAGTCTGAAACATGAAATTAAAAAGTTAGAAATATGAGATAAAAAGTCAGAAATATGGGGTGAAGTCAAAAATATGCTTAAATAAAAAAAGTCAGAAACAAGAGATAAAATGTCAAAAATGTGAGTAAAAATGGTTTTAAACAGTAAGTAACATGAGATAAAAACTTAAATACTTAAGATAAAAAAATAAATCAATGTGAGGTGGTCAGAATCAATGCGTGCTGCTGCAGAACAAATATAGTTAGAATATTATATAAAAACATGTATACAATATTATTTTATATATGTTTTACTACAAGGGGCGACACGGTGGTGCGGTGGGTAGCACTGTTGCCTCACAGCAAGAAGGTCGCAGGTTCAAGACCCGCCTTGGGCCTGGGTCTGGGGCCTTTCTGTGTGGAGTTTGCATGTTCTCCCCGTGTCTGCGTGGGTTTTCACCGGGTACTCCGGTTTCCTCCCACAATACAAAAAACATGCTCAGGTTAATTGGTAAACTCTAAATTGCCCATAGGTGTGAGTGTGAGAGTGAATGGTGTGTGAATGGTGTGTGTGCCCCACGATTGGCTGGCGACCATCTGGGGTGTATCCCTGCCTCTCGCCTTAACGCGCTGGGATAGGCTCCAGCAGACCCCTGCGACCCCGAAAGGGAATAAGCGGGATAGACAATGGATGGATGGATGTTTTACTACAAATAAAAATACTCTATATTGTCTTGTAGCTGAAAAGGTCAGAAACATGAGATAAGTCAAAAATGTGAGAAAAAAAAAGTTTAAGGTAAGTAACATGAGATAAAAAAAAAAAAAATTCTTTAGATAAAAAGTCAGAAAATCCAAATAAAAATCCACATGAGGTGACTACAGAAAATTAGAATCAATTTATGTTGCCCTTACAGATAAAATATAGTTAGAATATTGTATATAAAAGTCTAAAATTGTTTTCAATTAATGATAATAACACTTTATTTAGCTGTGTAGCTGAGAAAGTAAAAACATTTTGATAAAAAGAAGTATAAGATGAAGTCAAAAATATGCTAAAATAAAAAAGTCATAAACATGAGATAAAATGATAAAATCAAGAAAGAAAAAGAATTGAGTCAGAATTAATTGATGTTGCTGTTGATGTTAAATCAATGTCAAATTGTGTTTTACTACAGATAAAAATACTTGAAACTGTAAATAAGACCAAATTGACCCAAATAAGGTAAAGAAAAATAATAAGATAACAGTTCAAAGGTCAAATATTATTCCATAAAATGCTATAAATCATACTATGTAATATGTTTAAAAAGGAGATCTAAATTAAATCTCTAAATAGTGGTTAGTTGCAGCTACTACTGATATTATATTAAACTATTTTATTATTGTATTGATGATGTGGATATTGATGATATATATTGATGCTGTAACAGGAACATTGGGTTTTACTGCAGATAAAAATATGGTTTTCTATGTATTTTTCAATAAAACTCAATGCTGCTGCTGTATTTTAACAGTATATGGAGCATATGTAAATGCATAAAGAAATAACAATAAAAAGAATGATTCTCTTGAATCTTAAGTCATGCAAACATCCTTTTTTTTCTACTATAGATCAGGTTTTCTGCTTACATGAAAACTATCCCATGCATTACACACCCGGGTTTAGAAACAGCCGGTTTGCACTTTCTTGACTTTGTGATGTCGTACAGCAGCTTCCTCCTCCGCTCAGCCATAAATCCCATACACACCTCAGAAGAAAGAGGCTCATGAATAGTTATGAAACTGATCAAAAAGCGACTTGTAAAAAGAAAAAAACTCTGTTGAACTACATTAAGTTGAATTTTTTGCACTTTCAAATCGCAGATATATCATGTTAGAGAAATAAAAACTTCAAATAAAAACCCAGAAAAGTGCAGATATGGAACAAGGCGACTTCAGACAAACTCTCTAAACACTCTGAGAAGCTGTTTTAGTGGAACTGTTACCGTCGCCAACATATTACCAATAAACACTTAAAGCTGAGCTCTGCAGCTTTGGGAATCAATCACGCCACCGCAGCCACTAAAACACACGGCTGCAAATCAGTGATTTCACAAACAGCCGAGCGAGAAACCAGCGAAGAAGGAATAAAACAACCACAGCCGGTCCAGCAGTGTTAGCGCGATGCTAAGCTAATCACAGAAGAACAGCTATAAACCACCTGTTTCAAGCATTAGAGTGATTTAATGGGAGATTATGTTGATAAAAAATGAAGTTAGCATCTTACCAGCCAAGTTTTCTTCATTTCTCTTTAACTTTAACAAAGATTTACACAAGTTTTGCTTTGTTTTTTCCTTTTAGATTCAGTTTTAGCCTCTTGCTACTTCCTTTTTTCTCTCTCTCTCTCACACTCACAGTTGCTGAACTGAGCTGTGGTTGGCTGAGAGCTTCCTGCATGTTTTAACTGAGCTGTGATTGGCTGAGAGTTTCCCGCACTTTCTTTACTGAGCTGTGATTGGCTGGAACTTTCCACACTAAAAGGTTCTTATGATGTTGTGTTTAAGGACAAAAATGGCGATTTATTGATTTAAATAAAACTTTTTAAGTTGCAAATATTATTAGAGTTTTGTTGGTGTTTTAATATTAATGGTAAATACATCAACTGTGTAATTTATTCTTAAATTTCTGCAATAATTGGTTTAAAGCAGAATAGGAATCATTCATTTAAAGGTACAAACATGTTTAAAAATACTGAAGAAAATAAAAAATCTCTTTAGAATATAATGAAATTAGCTTTCAAATAGTCAGTTTTAACCAGTTTAAATAATAGTTAGGAAGATTTAACTCTAAATTAAACCTAATTACATTACAAATTGCAGTTTATTAATTTAAATAAGTCATTTTAGGTAAGCAAACATTATTTAATGAGTTGTGTTGATGTTATAATGTTGGTTATTGCATCCACTATATAATTTTAAATTAAAATTCAGCAATTATTCATTTAAAGGTAAAAATCTAAAATCTACTGAAGCAAACTTGTAATTGAAAGTAAAAAAATAAATCCTTTTAAAAAATTTACTTTTCATTTGTCAATTTTAATTGATTAAGCATTAATTATGAATATTTAACTGCCCTAATTCATCATAGTGGACCTGTCGAACCTAATTACATTAGAAATTGCAGTTTATTAATTTCAATAAGTCATTTTTTAGGTTGCAAATATTATTGAATGAGATGTGTTGATTCTATAATGTTGGTGATTACATCCACTATGTAATTTAAAATTCAGCAATTATTCATTTAAAAGAAAAAAAAAACTTGTATTAGAAAGTTAAAAAAAAACTTTTAGGTTGTGGTGAAATAGCCTTTTCATTAGTCAATTTTAACATGTTAAAGCAGTAATTAGGATTATTTAACTCCCCTACCTGATTTCTAACCTAATTTCTATAGAAATTGCAGTTTATTAATTTAAATAAGTCATTTTTTAGGTTGCAAGCGTTATATAATGAGATATGTTAATTCTATAATGTTGGTAATTACATCCACTATGTAATTTTAACTTAAGTTGCTGCAATTATTCAACTAAAGGAACAAGAATGTGATTAAATGATGTTTTAAATAGTCAGGTTTAACATGTTTTAGCATTAATTAGGACAATGTAGGTCCCCTAACTCTACATAGTTCATCTGTTGAACCCAATTCCATTACAAATTGTCATAATTCAGATTTTTCTACCACTCCTCAGAGTGTTTTCTGTCCTTCTGTGTGCAGGAAGCCGAGGGAAAAGCAGAAGTGACATGTTGACCGAGAGCTGCTGTCGGACCCAGACCACGTCAGACCACGTTGGACCACGTCGGACCACGTCGGACCCGGGTCAGGACCTGTGGTGGATCAGGACTGTGAGGATTCCTGGAAGATGTTGAGTATTTTTATATAATCATGTAAACAAGCAGCGGTTTTATCTTCATGACCTCCACTACAAGCCTCCGTCTGTCCTTATCTCACATCTCCTTTTCCCCATATTTTACTTATTTATTTATTTATATTTTTTACTGCCATTAACTGTGCAGCAAACAAGCCAACGGTGTACTAATAGTATCCCCTGCTGGATAAAGAAGGAACATTTCTCATTTTCTCACATTAACACGTGGTGGAAAGAAGACTCCTTTATTCTATGCTGCTTTATTCAGAAAATACAGATTTTTTTTTTTTGCGGTTTTCCTGCTATAAATGATAAAAATAAAAAAAACATGAAAATGTTATGTATTTAAACCTGGTATCAAAAGAAATCAGCATAACAAAAGAGAATATAATAATAAAATAATATATATAATAATAGAATAAAATAATTTTATGTTGCTGTTACAGAGCAAATACAGTTAGAATATTGCAAAAAAAGAATGTAAAATATGTCTTATAGTACAGATATAAATACTTTATGTAGGGTTGGTGCTGAGAGAGTCAGAAACATGAGATAAAATGTCAGATGCATGCAATAAAAAAGTCTAAAATATGAGGGAAAAAAAGGCAGAAAAATAAGATTTAATGTTAGATTAATGTGATAAAAAGTCAAAAATATTAGATAAATCAGATATATGAGATAAAAAAGTCAGAAACATTAGTTAAAACTCAGAAATATGAGATAAAATGTCAGAAACATGTAATAAAAAAGTCTGATGCATGGGATCAAAAGTCTAAAATATGAGATAAAAAGGTAGAAATAAAAGATTAAATGTCAGATTAATGTGATAAAAAGTCAGAAACATGTAATAAAAAGTCAAAATTGGAGAAAAAAGATCAAACATGAGATAAAAATTCAGAAAATCTAAAGAATTCAACATGCGAGGTGATAACAGAAGAATAAGAATCAATTCATGTTGCTGTTACAGAGAAAATTATATATTAAAGTTATATATGTATTTATATATATTCTGTAAATTGTTTATAAAGGAGATTTATTTTTAATTAAATAATTCCACACTGTTTAAAATCCCTAAACAGTGGTTAGCTGCAGCTACTACTGATATTATAATAAACTATTTTCTTATTGTATTGATGATGTGGATATTGATGATATATATTGATGCTGTAACAGGAACAGATAAAATACTTTATTTAGTGTTGGAGCTCAGGGTTAACATGGGATTCATGGATTAAACTTAATCATACTGCTATAATTTGGATTTTAACAGCTTAAAGGTCAAATATTTGACACATTTCCTGTTTTTTTTAATCCCTAACAATAAATATGTGTGGTCTAAGCACCACAAATCGTGTTAATATAGTGTCAGGCTCGTGTCTGGAGCTGTAAAGAACTGATCTTGTTGTGTCTCCCTCATTAAACATCCCCTCCTGATGTCTGCCAACATGTAATATTCTCTACTTTGAATAATAATTTGGTTCTAATATGTTTTTTTCCTTCAAAACACATTTAATTATCTTCATAAAATCCTTGAAATGACATCTCCTCCTCCTCCATTGAAAAATACAGAATCTAATTTGCAAGTATGATGCGTTTCAGAAGCTTATCTGCTGGACACAAGATGTCTCCTCGTGCTTCAAATGATTTGTGATGTCACAAGTCCTGCCCCTTGAACTTCACGTTTCCAGCAGATGAAGTGAAAACAGCTTCGAGTGAAGCTTATGAATCAGACACTTAAATCCAAACGAGCCTCTCCTCTGATTGGCTGGTTTGAACGGCTGTTGATTGTACGGCTGTGACCTCACAAGCTCACAGGAATCCTGACGTGTGGTGTGCTTTTCTAGTATTTACTACAGCACACAAACCTTCTCATAATCCGTTGAGTCTAGGAACTTTAAACGGCATCAGAACTATGACTAAAACAATAAAAATGACGTTATGAAAGCCACAGGATGAATCTATAAAAACGTGATACCAGACAGTTTAAAAAGGATTAAAAGAAGTTTATATTCTAGGTGGATTAACTATTTCATATTAGAAATTTTGTGTCATAAAATTTCACAAAATTGTGATTTATGTACAAAAAATGGTAGAAGTGGACTTTTAAATGACAATAAACCAACATGAACATAGAATGTACCTGATAAATGTTTTTATCTTAACAGGTTAACTCTGGTTCTTTCTTATGCTGCAGAACCAGCAGAGGTCACTGCCACTGGAAACTCTACGCGTCTTTTACTGTAAAAATGCAGCGGTTCAGTTCTGCTCTAGAAGTGAATTATTCAGATTAAAAGTGAATTATCCTGATCTAGAAGTGAATTATTCTGATTTAAAAGTGAATTATCCTGATCTAGAAGTGAATTATTCTGATTTAAAAGTGAATTATTCTGATTTAAAAGTGAATTATTCTGATTTAAAAGTGAATTATTCTGATTTAAAAGTGAATTATTATAGTTCATCATTCTTCCATTAACATGCAGCTCTGCTTCATAGTTTTTTGTTTAAACAACATTTAAATAAGTTTATTGTCTCCTGGATCCTGTCATACAATGAGATCATCATCTTTTTCTTCATCCTTCTCCTCCTCCTCCTCCTCCTCTTCCTCTTCCTCCTCCTCCTCTTCCTCTTCCTCTTCCTCTTCCTCTTCCTCTTCCTCTTCCTCCTCTTCCTCTTCCTCTTCCTCCTCCTCCTCCTCTTCCTCCTCCTCCTCCTCTTCCTCCTCCTCCTCATTGTTATTCCTTTTTTCCTCCTGGCTGCTGTCGTGTTTGCTCTGTGGATTTGCTCCAGGTTGCCATGGTGACCGGCATGTTTACAGGAGGAGGGACGGCGTCTGTTCTTCAGGAGGAGGACGAAGAGGAGAGAAGAGAGGAGGAAGACGAGGAGGAGCAGCAGGAGGAGGAGAAGGAGCAGGATGTGATTCAGGGGAACAACACAAAGGCAAAGACTCAAATTCTGAATTTGGAGAAATATTCAGTGGAATAAAAAACATGTTGCTGTAAATCAAACACGAACAGGCAGTGCTGAGCTTTTACTTTAAACATGTTAAAACTCAACTTTTAAAGTAACTCAAACATTTATCAAACGTTGTAGATGCTGAAAGAATCACATCAGATCCTTTAATAAGTAAAAAATACTCCTTTACAAGTAAAGGTCTTTCTTTTTTAAATAAAAGTACAGCAAAAATGTATTTTAAATATATAAACCCTGTAAAATAGTCCTATGTATTGTTAGTATATGTTAGTATATGAGTTGAATTCTAATTCTTATTCATTATCAAGCTGAATATAATGTTAAATTGTATTGTTGATTACTTAATTTATTTAAGTAAGAAATAAGAATACTGATTATGAATGTAGCTTGGAGATAAATCTGTCAAATAAATGTAATTAAGTGAGTAAAAAGTACAACATTTCCCTCTGAGATTTGGAGTAGTGGAAGTATAAAGTAGCTTTAATTAAAGTATTTGAGTAAATGTGGTGTTTTTCCATTTTATTGCAGGAAGTGTTTCACCTGGCTTCACCTCTGCTGTTCCACCGGCTCAATGCAACCATTAAATTACTGCACGTTTTAAAAGCAGGAGAAAGAAATGTAACAGGATTATTTACAGAAATGTGAATGAAAATGATGGTTTTTTTAAACAGCAGCTGATATTTCTGCAGCAGCAGAGCGGTGACGAACCCCTGAGGATCTTTAATTATTTACTGTGGAGCGACGTCGTCCACGTGAAACCGTGTCAAGGGCAGAAAGAGCAGGCGGCGGGAAGAGGGGGGGGGGGGTTCCTGAAACAGCGAGGAGGGACTGGGAGGGTTTCAGCCTCTGACTCGACGTGTTGAGGAGGAAGAAGGAAGAATTGATCCTGACATGTCGCGGTGGGAAAAGAGCTGCTGCTGCAACAGGTGAGTGAGTGAAGAGCATAAATAAAGTCTAATTACTGGTAAGTCATCACAAACCTTATGTTTATTACTTAGACAGGGTAAAAAATGTGTTTTTATTACTTTAAATGGCTTAAATAAAAGTAATAATAGCACTTTTTTAGCTTCTTAGTAGTGAACAACTAAACTGAGTTGATTAATCGATCAGTTGTTTAAGCAATTAATCAATTAGTTTATTGGTTCATAAAATGGTGTAAAATGTCAATCACTGTTTTCCCAAACCTAAAATATCACCCATTAATGTTTACTACATTAATTTGTACTAGAAAGCATAAAATACTCAAAGGAGAGAATGAGACGATTAATCATCTGATTATTAAAGCGATTAATCGATTAGTTGACTTGATTGAATCAATTTGAAAACTAAAGAAACCAGAAAATAATAATTTAATAGAGGCTGGAATCAGAGAATTTGGACATTTTCTTCATCAAATCAATTAATTGATTATCAAAATAGTTTGAGAGTGATGTAATTCCAATTGGTGTTTAATCGATTAATCAATTAATCGTTGATTAACACTCAACTACAAACATATGTGTAATAACACACTGAAAACACATTGGGTAGAATAATCAATATAATTATATAGACTAGAACATATAGAATAATTATAAACTAACTAATTAAAAAATGAAGGAAATCGATTAATTGATCATCAGAATAGTTGATAATATAATAATCAACTAATTGATTAATTGACTAATCACTGCAGCTCAACACATGTCACAGCTATAACTTTGCTGGTGAGGTTTAACAACTAATCATTTGATAAATATAAAATCTAATAAATAAAAATAAGTGAATCAGCTTAGTTATTTGAGCAGCTCGTTAACATTTTTCTTGTGGCTTATACGTCACATAAGGTTTAATGTGAATATTTTTATTCTTAAATTGTTTTCTACATGAGTTTATTTAATAATTGTGGTGTTAAATGTAATTTAGGACGTGTTATTAAACCATTAACATTGTTAATGGGTTGAAACCTCCATAAAATCCTGTACCTGCTATTTATATAAATAATAGTGACCATGATTGATTTGTTATTTAACATTGTCTATTCTCTGTGTATTAGTCCAGTCCTATGTGGCCTGTGTGATTCAAATATCATTTATCATCTGTATTAGAAGATGAGACTCAGCCTGGTTGCTGAGAGTTGCATGCAGGGTAATTTGAATAATTGGAATAATGAGCTAATTAATCTCCCCAAAAAACTAGAAATGTCTAAATCTAAAAAGTTGATCTAAGAGTCATTTATTGGTCTGTTTTAGAGGCTGAAGCCGTTTTTCCTGCAGTAGCCCACAAACAAGTCGGTGCACATTCTTGTCTTTTGTAGACTTCTACATTTCCTGTAATTTAAGCGTTCAAGCAAAACACAATGCATCCAGAAACAATAACGTAACCACCAGCAATCATGCTGAATTTATGATTATAGATGTGTTTCATTGTATTTTTGCACCTTAAACAGTTTTTAAATTATCTACAAACAGTTTCTCTGTTATATTTTTTGTAAGACTCAGTAAAGTTTCTAACCCATATACACATATGTATACATATTTGTGCATGTAGAAATATGCATTTAATTAAAAAATACTATTTTTTTTTGTATGGTTTAGGATAGTGGTTCTCAATGTGTGGCCCAGGGACCCCCGAGGGGTCCTTCAGGGGGGGCAGGGGGTCCCCAGTATAAAGGAGAATCATTAATTTTCACTGTAAATCCTCATTAACACAATAACAGATTAAAGGCGATTGTATGGAGGACCGAAACCCATAAAATGTCCCTAAATGACTTTTATTTAATTTTCCATTAACATATGTATTATTATTATTTTCCCTTTGCACGTGAATTTATTTAATCTCAAATCTAACTTTACATTTTATATATTGAGGTGGAAATGCCAAATTAAATGAAGAGATAAATACATAAGTGGAAAGAAATGGGTGGGATGAATCCATAAATACATTTATATATTTATAAATAAAATGATGGTACAAAAAATCATTTTGTACCATAAACGAGGCCTTCTGCAAAGAGAAAATAACACGCATATAAAAACATTTAATTTACATCGTTAATTAAATGTAAAATCTAATAAATGGAATGAAGTCAGAACTGTAATGTGGTGTAATCCTAAAAACTTGGTAAACACACGCTATTAACTAGTTTTATTCAAAGTATTAATATTCAAAATTCATCAATTTTTTTTCTGTTACACCATTTAATATTTTATATAAAAAAAAATCACACAAAATTCAGATTTTTGTGGTTTTTAAATGACAAGAATCCAACATGAATAAGACTATTTTTTTCTTTCTCATCTTATACAGTTTTAAAAATGTACATTTTGTGTTCATGTAGTTTTTTGGTCATTTAAAAGTTTAAATTTAAATGTACCATTTATTTTTTTTACAAAAATCAGGATTTCGTGTGACCTTTTTGACACGAAATGTCAAATGTAGAGTAACCGGGAAAGAATGATAAATAAATATAAAACATTTTTGTGAAAACTACACTCTGTGGTACCAGGTTTTAAAATTCTCTCATCTGCCACTGACCTTATATGACCATTTCCTATTACATCCATCCAGAATTTCGGCCTCTTTATATTATAAAACATGTAAAATCAAAAATCATATCGGTCAGTGGTCCAGTTTTCATGAGGCTTTGATGTGGAAAAAGTTTGAGAAACACTGGTTTAGGCTTCAGAGCGTAAAAAAATGGTTTTAATCGTATATTTCGTGTATTTTTGATGTTTTCTTGTGTTTGAATCGTCTCCTGCTGCAGACACGAGCGTCGGCCATGAGCGGTAAAGGTTGCCAGCTGCTGGTGTCGCCGTCGGTGGGCGGGGCCAGAGGTCACCGACCCCCCGACCCCGACCTTGGCCCCGCCCCCGAGAGGACCAGGAGGGGCGGCGAGAACCAGGTGGTGCTGCCCAACCTGAGCCTGCGCCGCCAGGTGCTGACCAACGGGAAACACATGGGCGTCGCGAGCCCCTCGCCGAGCCACCCGCCGTCCGGGCTCCGCCCACCCAACATGGCGGCCCCCAACAACGGCTTCAAAGGTACGAGACTAAAGGTCAGGATGAGTCGACTGAGGTCGTTTTGAAATGTCAGAAATCAGAAATCCACTCTGAACATTGTTAATGTGGTAAATGACTATTCTATAAAGAGGATGAGGAAGCATCAGATGCATCAACAGATGCCAATAAAGATGTTATCGTGTAACCTGCTGTAAATGTAGCCTGGGATAAAATATGAAAGCATGCAATGTATATTTTAAGGTCATATTCAATCACAGTATGAATCATCCATCAGTAATAGGCCATGGTTTGGGTGATTGGATGGATATAAATAGCAAACAATCAATCAACTATTGGGATAAATGAATCACCCGCTAAGGTTTATTCAACTAACATTCCACTGACCAGCAGGAGCCACTAGGAGCTATTTGCAAATTCTGTAATGAGGAGTAAGGCTGGTAACTATTAATTTGATTTTGAACACAATCTTGATTTGATTTCTTCATTATTCTTATACATATATTTTTATACTCAGATGAAAGCACAGTCATTCATGCTGAATAAATGTATTGTGTAGGCAGAAATAATCGTTGACCATATTAATTGTAAAAGTAGGAGCCACTCCAAAAATTCACTGGTTCATCTTTGATCAATTCTACATCCTGCTATCAAATTTCAAGAAAATCGGCCCAGTAGTTTTTAGAGAAACGTCATCAGAATCCTTGAAGGTAACAGAGGTTATATAATCAGCCCAGGGTGTGGAGCAAATTACAAGAGTAACAAGAGCAGTGGTTATAAGTTAATTTATCACAATGGAACTGAGACATCAAGCCACAAAATGCATTACATAATAATAATAATCGTCCCCCTCAATTTCCCAGAAACCATTTCTCGCTCATTCCTCTCGTCTTGTTCGACCTTGTGTTCCCTTAGTTATTGATAATTAACCAAGTGTGAACCTGGTGCCTGAGTTCTCCACAGAGGGAGAAGTGGAAGGAGGTGAAATGCTCATTTAGTGACTAACAGAGCAGAAAGTGTCTGTGGAGGGAAATTCCAGAATCTACTGTACAAACACAACTTTAAATGGAGCGAATTCATGATGGAATAATGCACAACTGCAAGAAAATATCTGGTTTTTGGTACATCCATCCATCCATCCATTGTCTATCCCGCTTATTCCCTTTCGGGGTCGCAGGGGTCTGCTGGAGCCTATCCCAGCGCGTTAAGGCGAGAGGCAGGGATACACCCCAGATGGTCGCCAGCCAATCGTGGGGCGTTTTTGGTACAATTAGTAGATTTTTATTTTTGGACTCATAGTACTTAGATTAAGGATTCAGTGTTAAATTGCAGCATAAAATATCTTATATTATGCATGTGGCTGTAAATTATTATTCAGCCTTAGAGGAATTATTATGTTGATCATGATAGGTGCAATTACTCCAATATGGAATAGAATTAAGCTTCAAATTGTTTTACTTGATTTAATAATAAGACCAAGTCAGGAAAAACTAACTTGAAATAAGCTAAATTATCTGCCAGTGCCAATGTAATTCCACTCAATATTGGACTGATTGTACCAACAACAAGATATTTTCACCTGTTTTTGCATCATTTCAATAATTGTAGCTGAAGCTAGTTTAACCTTGAAGGGTCCAAGATATGATAGATAGTAGTAGAAATAAGAAAAAAGCATAATTCTAATGCATATATTAGTTTTTTGAGTAATATTAAAGACTTTTACCTCACTGAGTCTCAACTAGGTATGAATTTGACTATAGCTTGAAATAAACTAAATTATCTGCCAGTGCAATATGATTCTAATTCAATAATGGACTAATTATACCAAAATCAAGATATTTTCACCTGTTCGTAGTAGTTTTTGCAGAGCATCATTTTAATTATTATAGCTGGAGCTAGTTTGATTTCCTAAGGGTCTGAGATATGATAGATTATATAGAAATAAGAAAAAATCATAGTTCTGATGCATATATTTGTTCTTATTCATTCTTAAGTTTTTTTGAGGAATATTAAAGACTTTTATCTCTTTGAGTCTCAACTAGGTTTTTATTTGACTATGGCTTGAGATAAGTTAAATTATCTGCCAGTGGAAGGACTCATTATAGCAAAAGCAGGTATTTTTACCTCCTCAGGTTTCAGTCTTGCAGAGCATCATTTTATTGATCGTAGCTGGTTTGACTTCTGATCTGATAGATCGTGTAGAAATGCGTTTTTATCGGTGGATGATGTGCAGCTGCTTCCTTTCCGTTCCTTCAGGTTTCTCTGCAGCACCGATCCAGGTCTTGGGGCACCCGGCCGCTTCTAACACGACAGTGACCTGTGTTCCTGTCGCCTCGGGCCACCCGTCCACGGTGGCGCCCCATCCCCCATCGCAGGCCCCCCACACCGACGCCAGGTGGGCAGTGTCAGTAACAGGGCGCCCGCTGAGCGTTGGGCGCGTGGCTAACGTGTGGAACGGCAATCTGTTTCCAGGTCCGTCCTCTCCAGGGAGTCGCTGGCGTCCACCACCCTCAGTCTGTTCGAGACCCAGTCGGCGTTCAGCAGCAGGCACGAGTGGCCGTACGGCTACCGCGTCCTCCCGCCGTTGGGGCTGCCCCAGTGCTCGGAGGTCGGCGAGCGGCTCAGCCCCTCCCCCGGGACGGCCATGTCGGGGACGACGGCCACGTCGGGCGCCACCAGCACCTCCGCCTCGCTGCCGTCGTACCTGTTTGCGGCGAGCCCCGGCAGGCAGCCCCGCGGCGCCCGGAAGCGGGCCCTCTCCACGTCGCCGCTATCGGACGTGATGGGCGTGGACTTCGCCGCCGTCATCCGCACGTCGCCCACCTCGCTGGTGGCGTACATCAACGGCTCCCTGGCCTCGCCAGGCCTGTCGCCCGTCCCCACCGAGGGCTACGGCCACTTCCTGGGGGTGAGGGGTCGCCGCATCCGGCGGCCACTGGCGCCGGAGGAGGGGGGCGTTCTGGAGAGCCAGATGGCCAACATGGTGGTGGAGCAGCAGTGGGGCCGAGGGGGAGCGCCGGAAACGACCTCGGAAAGCCGCGCCCACCAAAACTCCAGCAGCGAGCCGCCGCTGTTTCCGCCGTTGCCGATGTTGGCGCCGTTACACTTTCAGCCGGCGGCGCTGACGACCATCCAGGAAGCCTCTGCCCCTCAGGGGCCTCCGCCACCGTACCACTCCCAGCACCATCACCTCAGCCTCGCCAGGCAGCACTGCAAGACAAAAACCCCGTCCCAGGACGCCACGGTGCCCCTCAGGCACAGCAGCATTGGCGAAGTTGGTGGCGGCGTTGGCAGCCTTGGCGGCATTGGCGATGTTGGCAGCGTTGGTAGTGTTGGTAGCATTGGTAGCGTTGGAGGGCTCAGCTTCCTACCCCTGGTGCCGATGCTGGAGGAGGAGGATGGCGAGCTGGAGGAGCACGGCGCCCTCTGCTGCCGGTGGCTGGACTGCGGCGCCGTGTGTGACCAGCAGGAGGAGCTGGTGAGGCACATCGAGCGGCTGCACGTGGACCAGCGCCGGGCCGACGACTTCGCCTGCTACTGGGCCGGCTGCCCCCGCCGCCTCAAGCCCTTCAACGCCAGATACAAGCTCCTCATCCACATGAGGGTCCATTCAGGAGAGAAACCAAACAAGTGCACGGTACGCCACGGGAACGGGTTCACGACCACATTCACTGGAGTCTGTGCTAAATATACTCAACTCTCTGTAGATTGGTGTAAATAATATAAAAAACTAAGCATTAACATTTAAGCTTCATATAGTCAAACCTTTATTGCTGAGCCCTAATGTAAAATATCTTAGAAATTAGAATCTGTATTTTATCTCCTTATGAACAGCACAGCTCCCAATTAGATGATTTTTGAGAAGTTTGAGTGAATGCAGTCAAGAAGGAACCCCAAGAATTTGATAAAAATCGATGCCAGCGGCTCATCGGGTCAGTTCTGAGAGTTCCATTAAATAATATCTAGGAAAAGGAAGAAGGCTTTTATACAGAAGGCAACCAAAAAAGCTGATAAATGGGTCAGCGACTTCATGTTTGGCAAAAGGAGAAAGTCAAACACTTTTTAAAATACAGTTTTAAGAAGCGTTCAAGTCTCTGCATATATGTGTTGGTTTACAAAAAAGCGAAAGAAAAAAGTGTTAAAAACGTATAAAATATAAATAAAATATAGACTAGTTATTCTATAGCTGATTCTATCATCAATAGTGATTATTGATAGTCTATAGCTGATATTATCAATAATAGTGATTATTGATAGTCTATAGCTGATATTATCATCAATAGTGATTATTGATAGTCTATAGCTGATATTATCGTCAATAGTGATTATTGATAGTCTATAGCTGATATTATCGTCAATAGTGATTATTGATAGTCTATAGCTGATATTATCATCAATAATAGTGATTATTGATAGTCTATAGCTGATATTATCATCAATAGTGATTATTGATAGTCTATAGCTGATATTATCAATAATAGTGATTATTGATAGTCTATAGCTGATATTATCATCAATAGTGATTATTGATAGTCTATAGCTGATATTATCAATAATAGTGATTATTGATAGTCTATAGCTGATATTATCATCAATAGTGATTATTGATAGTCTATAGCTGATATTATCATCAATAGTGATTATTGATAGTCTATAGCTGATATTATCAATAATAGTGATTATTGATAGTCTATAGCTGATATTATCAATAATAGTGATTATTGATAGTCTATAGCTGATATTATCATCAATAGTGATTATTGATAGTCTATAGCTGATATTATCATCAATAGTGATTATTGATAGTCTATAGCTCACCCTGGAAGTATATGTCCTTGACGCCACCTTGTGATGTCATAACTATGCAGTCTTCTGTGTGTATGTAGATATGATTGGATGGATCCAGGTTATCTTCTTGCCCCCGACTGGGAACGATGTAAATCTAAGTTTAGCAGCAAGTTTCTGCTTTCATCGAGTCACTTATTAACTGCATGCATACCTGCAGCGACCTTTTGTACCACAATACTCACTTATTAGTCGAAGCTGGGCTCCGTTGCCATGGGGCTGCAACCGTTGGATGGGTCTGTGTAATCACTCAGTAATGCAGAAACCATACATGCTCCAACCCATCCCCCCAAAACAGCCGCGTGTTTGCTGCATGGCATTTATAGAAAAAACGAACCATTCTAAAGCAGAGACAGAAAATAAAGAAGCAGCAGAGCGCTTCCTTCCTGGACTTTAATGAGCGTTTTCTATGTGGGTTTTTTTTTCCTCTCAAGGTTGAGTCTGAACATCGTGTCAAGAGTGTCAGCGTTTTCACAGCCTCGTAGCGCGAGCTCCGACCTGATTATTTCTGCTCCTGTCGAGCTTTTTTTTTGGAGAAGTTGTGCAGTTAAAAAAAAAAGGATAAGACGTTCTAAAAACTCTCAGAACAGTGTGAACAAAGAAAAGTACTTTTATACAGACTTATTGCCCCAAAGTGCTCTTCAGCAAAAGAAGCATGTATTAAACTGCCCTTTGGGAGCTAAGACATATGTTAAAGTGCCCTCTAGGATTCACAAAAGGAGTTAAATGCACATTAAAGTGCCCTCAAGGGGCCATGATGTGTGCTAACGTGCCCTCTAGGTGCAAAAACCTGTACTAAAGTGCCCTCTTGGGAGCTAAAATGTGTGTTTAAGTGCCCTATAGGAACCAAAACCTGTGTTAACCTGTGCTCTCTTTGTAGCTAAACTGCAGAAAAAGTGCCCTTTGGAGCACAAGCCTGTGGTAAAGTGCCCTCTAGGAGCCACAGATGTGTTAAAATGCCCTTTATAAACCAAAACCTATGTTAAAGTGCCCTAGAGGAGCCAAAGCATGTGTTAAAGTGCCTTTTATAAGCTAAAATGCCCTCTAGGTAGTGATACACGATATATCGGCCAACCGATATATATCGGCCGATATGTCACGTTTTTTAACATATCGGTATCGGTCCGATGTCAACAAATTCTGGCCGATATGTCAACAATTGGCAGAGTTAAACCGCTATAGTTAGTTGGGTCACTGTCTGCGTGTCTCTCGGCGACGCGCTAAGCTAGCTGGTCCTAGCGGGCTCCTCCGTCACATCGCATCGCCCGAAAAGACAAAAAAAATGCGCGGAGCGTTGCTCCGGGGTGTCGGACGCCGTCCTGCTGCCTTCTCGTCGCCGACGTCGCCGCCTTCGCGGAGCTCCATCGGGTCCGCTCCGCCGTACTTCCTCTAACCACATGACAGAGTTTTACAGTGAGCCTTCCTTTAAATAAAGAGCACTGTTGTGCTTTTCAAATGTACAGTGTTTTTTCTGGTCTGTACTAAATTTGTGACACTACAGAAAACTTTTTTTCTCTACATATATCGATATCGGCAAATATCGGTATCGGCAGTGACTGCCGATATGTATATCGGATATCGATATCGGCCGAAATTTTTCACATCGGTGCATCCCTACCTCTAGGAGCTAAAGCTTGTGGTAAAGTGCCCTCTTGGAGCTAAAATGTGTGCTTAAGTGCCCTATAGGAACCAAAAGAGGTGTTAAAGTGCCCTCTAGGAGCCAAAGCATGTGTTAAAGCGCCTTTTAGAAGCTAAAATCTGCAGTAAAGTGCCCTCTTGGGATCTAAAATATGTGCTAAAATGCCCTATAGGAACCAAAACCTGTGTTAAAGTGCCCTCTTTTTAGCTAAACTGCAGCAAAAGTTCCCTCTAGCAGCACAAGCCTGTGTTAAAGTGCTCTCTAGGAGCTACAATATGTGCTAAAATGCCCTATAAAAGCTAACAGATGTGTTAACTGCCCTCTAGAAGCTAAAGCTTGTGGTAAAGTGCCCTCTTGGAGCTAAAGCATGTGTTAAAGTGCCTTTTAGAAGCTAAAATCTGCAGTAAAGTTCCCTCTTGGGAGCTAATATGTGTGCTAAAATGCCCTATAAGAGCTCACAGATGTGTTAAAGTGCCCTCTAGAAGCTAAAGCTTGTGGTAAAGTTCCCTCTTGGGAGCTAATGTGTGCTAAAATGCTCTATAGGGACCAAAAGATGTGTTAAAGTGCCCTCTAGAAGCTAAAACCTTTGCTAAACTGCCCTCTTGAGGATGCTCTATATTCGCCTTTTTCCGTTCTCCTGTTGGCCCCTGGCCTTCAGACAGCCCGTGCACGCCGCCGCTCTGGTTTCCGCAGACCGAGCGGGGCTGTACTCGGCTGATTGGCAGGTGAATAAAAGCGAGTGGTGATAAACGGAGTGCGAGCCAGCAGCAGAACAATGCTGCAGCTCCTGTTACACAGCGAACACGCGGGGCAAGCCCGGACTCGTAAATGTCGCCTCGCAATCTGCCTGATGATGATTGAACAGTTTGTTCAACATGTCCTCGACTCGCCGTGTGTGTGTGTGTGTGTGTGTGTGTGTGTGTGTGGGCGTCATTTAGACATATGAGGGTTGAGGAAAGAACAGATTCCCACAGTCGCTGCGAGTGACTCATTGAGTTAATTAGGATTGTTCTTGTTTTTTTCATTTTCTGGACAATATTTCATCATCTGGTGCCATTTTCCATTTGACTAATTCCAGGACTTTTTGTCCTCAGGACTAAACACTAACAACGTCAATTTGATTCACTTCTACTTGCTGAAGAAATTGTTATTTATCACGAATCCAATGGGAGAACATTTTAAGCATCGTCCTTACAAATACATGGAGGAAACTTGATTTTAGCACCAAGAAATATTAAAAAAGTATGCATAAGCAAAACATATATACATACATTCATGCACATACATACCTACATACATACACACATATTTACATATTTGCATATATATATATACACACATACACACGTACACATACATAACTAATGCATACTTAAGGTGCAGGGTGTGTGTGTACATGCACACATGCAAACTATAACATATTGGATGCTGCAAAAACTGAAATCTTTACAAGTGAAAATATTTAGTTTTTAGTCCAATATCGAGTAGAAAAATATCATTGCACTAGTTTATTACAAGTGTTGTTTCTCCTGATTTGGGTAAATTTGGTTTTATTATAATAAAACAAAATGAACATTTTCTTAAAAAAATTATGTGAAATTTTAAAAGTTAAATTCTCTGTCAGTGGAATAAAATAATTCTACTCCATATCGGACTACTTGTACCAAAAACAAGTTATTTTCACTTGTTCATATTTGCAGTTTTTGCAGCTAATGTTAAATTTATAAGGATCCAAGGATCTGGTAGATAGAAATGGATAGAAATGAGAAAAAACATAGTTCTTGAAAATATTTGTACTTTTCATACATTTATATATATATTTTAATAATGCTTCTTTAATTAATTATCTTTTTGAGAAATATTAGAGTAAAAGATCAATTTGGTCTTTTTTAAAGCAAATAAGACTAATACTTTCTTTAAAAAAAGATTAAATTTAATAAAATTAAGAAAAAAAATTGAAGTAAAATAATCCACTGCTAGTGGATTAAGATATTTCTATTAAATATTAAACGAAAACTATACAAATATACTATATTGGAAAAAACAAGATATTTTCACCTGTTAAGATTTCAGATTTTGCAGTAAATTATTTTAATTATTGTAGCTGGAGCTAGTTCTAATTTATAAGGAACCAAGTAAATTTTTAAAGCAAATAAGACCAATATTTTCTTTACAAAAAAAGATTAAATCTAATAAAATAATGAAAGAAATTAAAATAAAATACACAATCTGTTAGTGGAATTAGGAAAATTCTATTCAGTATTAAAATGAAACTATACAAAACTACTATAAAACTACTGTATAAGATTTCAGATCTTGCAGTAAATTATTTTTTTATTGTAGCTCGAACTAGTTCTAATTTATAAGGAACCAAGGATATGATAGATTGGCTAGAAATGAGGAAAAAATCATACTTGCAAATATTTGTATTATTTTTTTCTTAACTTTTTTAAAGAAATATCAGAGAATAAAGAATCGTTTTCAATTCAAATAAGAACAAAATTGAATAAAACAAATTTAAATAAAATAATCTGCTAGTAGAATAAGATAAATTTATTCAATATTGAATTGAAACGCTACAAAACTAATATATTGGACAAAAAACAAGATATTTTCACTTGTTAAGATTTTAGTTTTTGTAGTATAATGATAAATAGGCTTTTATTAATAAATGTAAATGTCTACTTTATTAAACTACAAATAAAATATAATGTATATTAACACAATTTACCACTTTTGTTCAGTAAAATCTTTTCACCATCTGAATTAACAAATATTCATAATTTTTTTTTTTTGTATTTGAGCTCTTTAAATACCCGTTTTTTTTACATAATGGCCTTGTTGTCTTTTAATAAAGTAAAATTTCTATTTCACTACTCTCGGACAAACATACAAACACAACCAGAACATTTTCATTTTTTTATTCTTTGCTCCAATAACCTGAAAAAAACCCAATAATGAAAAGTTCTGTTTCTGTTTTACACTTGTTTTTTCTTTCTTTCTTCGGGGGAAATGTAGAAAAGTAGAAAATGCATCAGTGTGTTGGAAAATAGTTAAAACCACAATTTTGAAGCTGTAACTGCAGAATGAATGCCCAACATAATAACATAATGGAGTGTGCACACACACACACACACACACACACACACACACACACCATTTTTGTTGAATTTATTCATTTCATTGACCTGCAGAGCTCTGTAAAGCAGCAGCAACAGAAACTGGGGAAAATTGCACGTAATTGATCTATGTCCCAAATTTGAAATGGCTCAATATGGTGGAAAACAGTAAAAGCTAAAAAAAAAAAAAAAAGAACAGTTTGGATGATACGTTCCATTCCGTTCCACTAGGAAAACCTGCAAAAATGTTTAAAATGAATGCGTTACACAGAAAAACATATGCATAGACACAGGTGAAGGATTTTTTTAGCAAAGGCTTCACTATAAAAGCTGCTGACATGAACATTTTAGCTTCAGCTAATAGTTGATTAATGTATTGATTACTGATTGGTTCAAAAAATATCAATCAGTGTTTCCCAAAGCTGAAGATTCAACCTAAAATCATCAGATCATCAGTTTACTATTATAGAAGAATAAAAAATACAGAAAATAATCATATTTGAGAAGCAGGAACCAGAGAATTTGGACATTTTCTTCTTATAAATGACTCAAATTGATTAATCAATAATCAAATTAGTTTGTGATTAACCACCAATAAAACACTAAACCACTAAAATCAACTCCATGCCTTAAAACTGAACCTGTGTAGTATAATAAATAGAAATATATAGATGAGAACATATAGATATAGAATAAAACATTAATAATCGGATTTGAGAAGCAGGAACCAGAGAATTAGAACATTTTCTCCTTAAAAATAACTGAATTTCATTAATTGATTATCAAAATAATTAATATTTATCTAATATTTGGCAAATAATCGATTAATCATTGTTGTTAATCGTAATTCTTAGTATTAAGATAAGATAGATAAGATAAGACTTTATTGATCCCACAAAGGGGAAATTTGTCTGTTACTGCAGCGTACAGAGTAAAGAAAAGAAAGTAAAAGCTAAAGAAGATAAAAACTATAAAAACATAAGAAATAAAAATACACAACACTATGTACAAATTCGTAGAATTTTTTAATCCGCATACACAGTATGCATTATGGACATAGAATGGAGAAAAATACTAATTACTAGTTTAATCTAATATATGACGGATTGAAAAGAAATAAGAAAGAAAAAATCATAATTCTGATGCATATTTTAGATAAAATTTCAGAATTCTTGAGTTTCGTGATGAATATTGAAGAGTTTTTGAGAATGTTTAGATAATTCTACTCTATTTTGGACCAATTGTGCCAAAAACAGGATAATTTCCACTTGTAAAATTGACCAAAATTAAATTTCCACCCTCTATCTGATAATCTTTTATTATAACTCAGTGTTATCACTTCAATGCAATAAACTCATAAAGTTCAGCTGAATGTGAAGCTCAGACAGAACTAACTAACCTGTAGTTTTCACTTTTTGGGTCCAAAAAGTTGAAATAAGTCAAATTATCTAAGATATTATATCACCTGAACAGGTTTTATTTTCTAGTTTTAACTTTATAAAGGTTCCAGATATGATAGATTGGATAGAAATAAGAAAAAAAAGATAATTCTGATTTGTGGAGAACAGGTTACGGCAGGAAGTTGCGTTGTGACGATGAAAAAACAGAAACGAGCGTTCACGACGTCGTGGAATTCAGAAAAGAATGTGACCGGTGACACATTAATAGGAAGAAAGCAGCGTTTTGATCAGTTTGTGAGAAAACCAGACGAGGACACGGTCTGTGGGACATTCCAGCCCCCCCACCGCCCCCCGCGAACAGGAAGCAGGACGACAAAATCCTCAATAATTAAAAAAGAAAGTTTAAACTGATGATTATCTGAGCAGAGATTTAAAGATGCAGCAAAAAATGACCCTCCACCATTACTTAATCCTCATATTTCTAAAAAGTTATGACATAAAATCAATGCTTTTACAGTTAGGTGTGGAAAAGGGGGGCTTTTATTTTGAAAGGACGAATGATTAATGAGGTCACATGACCAAAGATTATCTTAAATAAATATTATAAATATATATAGTATATAAATACTTGACATTTTTTTATTTGAAAGATATTTTAATGAAGTAATTAATTAATTTTAATATTACATGCAAATATGGGAAATTCCTATTCCATAAAACGTAATGGAATCACATTGACTACTACTAAGTGTGTATAAAACTACTTATATTTTTAATATATCTATTATTTAGGCAATTTTAGGTAGTAAAACAAAACATGTTTAGTATGTCTAATTAATATTTCATGCAGCAGAGGGTTAAACAGTGTTTTAGTAATTAATAGCTCCCAGCAGGTGATGCAGGATAAAGGAGTAAAAACCAAAAGTAGAACACGGGATGTGTGTAGAAACACTGACCCCTGCTGGTAAAACACACACACACACTTTACTGCAAATAGCAGCTCTGTTCTTAAATAAATTTAAAAAAAGGGAAAACGTATATTTGAACAAGTGATGAAAAGGGAAAAACTTCACATTCTGTTGAAGTTTTTATCGCAATTTGCAATTAAGGATTAGATTCTGGCAAATATTCCCCACTGAGGGATATATTAAAGTAATTAAAGTTATGAGGTTGTGTTTGCACAGCGTGATTAATATCGTGGTTATTGTATTATATTTGCATTTCCTCCAGTAGGAAACTGTTGTTCTATATCTGTAATTATGATGGAACAGAACCCACTCTCCACCAGTGAACAGTAAATTTACTCAGGTGCTTAAATACAGATCTGAGGTGTTTGCTGCTTTACGTTTCCCTTCATCACATTTATCTGCTGACCCTCCACAGGGCCCTGAACCACAGGTTGAGAACCACTGGAAAAAACTAGTTAACTGAACATGAAATAGATAAATGCTCCTTACACAAAAATTAGGAAAATATCTTGAATCTAATGTTGAGTAGAAATATCTTTTATTATTATTATTATTATTATTATTATTATTATTATTATTATTATTATATTTAATTATTAATATATTTAATTATTATTGTTATTAGTATTGTTATTAGTATTGTTATTATTAATATACTTAAAAAAAAATAGCTAAAAAGTTCATTATATATAAGATTAACCAATTTTATTTTATTTATTTATTTATTTATTTAAGAATTAAAAATTGCCCAAAATAAAGAAGAAAATTAAAATGTAATTGCCAACGGAATATGATATTTTAAGATATAATTCTACTCAACACTGGACTAATATGGCAGATAATTTTACTAAAATTTAAACAAAAAAAGTTAGAATTATGATGATAATGTATTGATCTAATATATTATATATATTTATCTAATATATTATAATATTATACAATATTATGGACATAATTATAACTTTTCAGCTCAAAAATTCTTTAAAAAACTTTTAATAAAAGAGCAAAATTATTTTCCAATGGGATAAATAATAGCAGGTTAATAGATAATTAATCCAATAATAAATAATAGTAAAAACTAATAATAATAATAATTAATCCAATAGTAGTAGAATTACCCTTATACATGTCACATTTCTGCCTTTTTAGCTCAATTTTTTTTGATTTTGCTTATTTCATTTTCCAAGTCCAGTTGTTTAAATGTCATATTTTGACATAAAAAAACAACATTAAGATTAAAGTCAAACAATTTTGACTAAAAGCAAGAAAAAAACAAATGTATCTGCATGTAAAATAAGGTATTTCATGCTAATTCTACTCAATGTTGGACTAAATGTACCAAAAACACATGTTTCCGTTGCAGAGACGCTCACATTGATAATCTGATGGTGTGATATAATAAAACACCAGTTTGTTTTTTACACGTCGACTCCAGTACTTGAGTAACCGCTCGCTCTCGTCTCGTCATGGAAGCTGCAGCGGTGTTGGTCGTGTTTGTGTGCAGCATCAGGCAGAATGTGAGATAAACCACAGCAGCTTAAACTTATAATACGGCTTCTATGGATGGAAAACACCTTAAATCACACCTGTTGGAACGCACGCAACCTGAGGGGCAGCCGCTGCTTTATTTCCACCACTTATTCATACGTTCACACCGTGAAATGCAGCCTTGACTTTTCTACTGTATGTGACACACTTTTACATTTATATGCGACAGTTTACACGCTGTAAAATATCTCATCTTAGCAGAGGAAAAATGTATATATTTATATAGTACAGTTAGTTCAACATTGATACATGTCCATAATTATTATGGATTATAATTAAATCCATAATTATTATGGATTATAATTAAGTCAATTAATATTATGGATTATAATTAAGTCAATTAATATTATGGATTATGGTTTTATCTCATGATTCTGACTTTTCAGCTCAAATTCTACTTGAAATGCTACTTGAAATTACCAAAATTTATAAAATTATCTTAAATTGTCTCATTCCATTGGGAGATAATCTTATCTTCAATTTATATATTAATTTCTCTTAAAATAAGGTTAATTTTATGCTTTCTTTTTTATCCATGCTATTGATTTTTATTTCATAATTCTGACTGTTTAGCTGAATTGGTTGGAAATCTTGAAATGCAGCCTTGGTTTTATGTAAATATATAAATATGTAAAAGGCTTTTTTTTTATTTATATTATGGACTATCTCATAATTCTGACTTTTTAGTTCAAATTCATAATGACAAATTTAATTATGTTATTTGTATTATAGATTATAATAAGTTAATAATTATTACAGACTTTTATTTAAAATTCTTTAAAATCCTAAAATTATCTTTCAATGGAAAAACATAATACTACTAGTCCAATACTGAATACAATTATTTAAATTAAATTGTCTCATTCCATTGGGAGATAATTTTACTTATTTCATTTTTTTCTTGATTTTGGTCAAATTAGCCCTGTTCTCCTATAATAAGACACCATGTTTTATTATCCTTATGTTTTCTTTTTTATCCACATTATGAACATGAAATACTGCATTAACCAGAACGTGTGTGTGTGTGTGTGTGTGTGTGTGTGGCTGCAGTTCGAGGGCTGTCACAAGGCTTTTTCGCGGCTGGAGAACCTGAAGATTCACCAGCGCAGCCACACGGGGGAGAAACCGTACACGTGTCAGTACGCCGGCTGCAGCAAGGCCTTCAGCAACTCCAGCGACAGAGCCAAACACCAGAGGACACATCTGGACACGGTGAGGGTCCACAGCTGTTAATGATGATGATAATAATAATGATGATAATAATAATAATAATAATATTATTATTATTATTATTATTATAACAGTTCAGGAAACAGAGAAAGTCAACTTCACCCTCTTATCATTACTGTTATAACAATAAATTATAATAAATTACATATATATATATATATATATATATATATATATATATAATCCATAGACTTTTATTAAATTAACTCAATAAAAAAAGAAAAAGCTCACATATGTTTTATATATATATATATATATATATATATATATATATATAATATATGTTATTACAGAAAGAGTATTATTCAATTGTTTTTCTAAATGAAATGAATTATCTAGATTTTTTGAAGTATATATATATATATATATATATATATATATATATATATATATATAATCCATAGACTTTTATTAAATTAACTCAATAAAAAAAGAAAAAGCTCACATATGTTTTATATATATATATATATATATATATATATATATAATATATGTTATTACAGAAAGAGTATTATTCAATTGTTTTTCTAAATGAAATGAATTATCTAGATTTTTTGAAGTATATATATATATATATATATATATATATATATATATATATATATATATATATATATATATATATATATTATATGGAATTTATATATAAAATCCATATAATAATCCATAGACTTTTATTAAATTAACTCAATAATATAAGAAAAAACTTACATTATACTACATTATAATATATATAAATATATAATATATAATAATATATATAAATATAATATATATAAATGTTATTACTATGTCAATTGTGTGTTTTTTAAATTAATTAAATTATCGTATATATATACTGGGTTAGGGCATAAATTGGTATTTTATTATAGAAAGTGTCATTGTGTTTTTAATTAATTCAATAGAACAAACCATTATGTGTTAATATGTTTAATTTTTTCATTTAATTTTTTTAGCTTACATATATATATATATATATTTATATGCTTCTTAATTTAAAATCATAGATAATGATAGATTCTGTCATTTTTTTTTATAAATGAATAGAATTCTGAAAATAGTTTGTGTAGGCTACTGGTGTTGTTCTGTTGAAGAATTGATTTTTTTGTATTATTTAACTTGTTTAGTTTATATTTATATATTTTTTTCCTTTAGAAAATTACATGTAAAAGATGCGTGAATCAGTTTTCAGCCTTTAAATGAAGGACAACACCTTAAACCAGAGCTCCTTTAACGTATTGGGCCATAAACCTGTAGATTTTTAGGTATTTTATTACAGAAAGTGAATAAAACCTATGAATAAAACAATCATAGATCCTGTCATTCATCGGATTGTAAATGGTTCCTGAGTAATCTATTATTTTCATAAAGAATTATTATAATATTCATATTAATTTTTTGCCATTTTTCAGTATTTCTTTCATTCTTTCCATATAAAATCATTGTTCATCATTCATCAGCATCATCATTGGTTACGTTAGGTGAAAGTCCACAAATTACACTAAGGACCATTTTATCACCATCAGAATCCCAGAGTTCTGATAAGAGTTTAATAATTTTTATTAAAGAAAGTGTATAAATACACACACACACACACATATGATTCTACTGTTGTTCAACTGTAAAATGACTGAATATATATTGGACATTTTTATCTTTATTAAAGTCAGTGGCAGCTTCATATTTCAAAGCCTGTTTGCCTCCATGTGGACTCATATAATTGATTTTTTTGTTTGTGTGGCCGTACAGAAGCCGTACTCGTGTCAGGTTCCTGGCTGCTCGAAGCGGTACACGGACCCCAGCTCCCTGAGGAAACACGTGAAATCCCACTCGAGTAAAGAGCGACAGCTCTGGAAGAAGGTAGGAAGCGCTAGGATTTTATTTCCCTTTCCTGAGAATAACTACAACGAGATGAATGAATTGTGGTGTAAGTGAGGAAGGTTGAGTGAAAGACGATTCCACAGGAGCGGAGCCTGATAGTTGAAGGCTCTGCCTCCTGTTTTAATTCTAGAAATAGTGGAACCTCCAATAAGCTGCATATTGGGAGCGTAATGTTCTGGATGGCTGATATGGGACTAAGAGATCCCTAAGGTAGGATGGAGCCTGAGCGTTTATAGGTGAGGAGCAGGATTTTAATTCTATTGGTGGTTTGACAGGAAGTCAGTGTAGAGCGGCTAATACGGGTGAGATATGCTCCCTTCTTCTAGTGCCAGTTAATAAACGTGCAGCTGCATTATAATTATTATGAATATTAATGGTGATGTAATAAACTAAGCAGGTAAATGTTAGTATATTAAAATGATATAGATGAATATCACTTTTTTGTGTGTTTCTGAGGCAGATTCTATTTATTTGCACCTCAAAATACCCTAAAATTTATGGTAAGTAAGTGGCACCAAAAAAGTGGAAGTTGCTGTATTATTTTTTTAACAGTACAAGGACTTTACTTCTATTTTTACAGTATTGTGTCTTTACTGTAATTAAAAAAAAATACTTTAAATTTCAGTTGTATTCACAGTATTTAATGATTAATTGTATTATACTACAGTACCTCTTTAAAAACTGTCATTTTTTACAGTCAACTACTGTGATTTATTGTAAAATATACATCAATCTGTTGTATTTACAGTAAAGTTACTGTGCTTTACACAGTAAATAACTGCAGATTTCACATACAGTGTAGTGTTCAATAGAAATTACATAAATTACAGGATATATACAATGGGTCAAACTAGTATTTAGTCAGGAAACAATTGTGCAAGACCTGTAATTTTCCTCATAAGTACACATCAACTATGAGAGACAGAGTGGGGGAAAATAATAGGATTTGTAGGATTTGTAATGAATAATTGTTAAATTCCTTGTTAAAATACGTATTTGGTCACCTACAAACAAGCAGGATTTCTTTCTGTTACTTCTCCTTTAAGAGGCTCCTTTGTCCTCCACTCGTTACCTGTATTAATGGCAGCTGTTTGAACTCGTTATCGGTATATAAGACACCTGTAATCAGCAATTATTAGAAGCTAGACAACAAGCTAATAAGTCTGGAGCTTACCCTGTAGGATCCAGCTGATCACAAGGTGGGCAATCCTGGTCCTGGGGGGCTGGTGTGGCTGCAGGTTTTTGTTCCAACAAAGCAGCAACACACCTGATTCCACTGATTTCTATGACTCTGGACCTTTGTTAGAAGAATCATGTGTGTTGCAGCCACACCGGCCCTTCAGGACCAGGATTGTCCACCATGACCCAGATAATGCCCTGCAGAGTTGGAAGTCCTTGTTGTCCACTGACTAAAGGAGATCTGCATGGGGGATCTCTTGATTCACAACTGTAATTTGCAGATAAATTCTTTATCATTCTGTCTTATAGCTGATGTGTACCTATGATAAGATTACAGGCCTTTCATCTCTTTAACTTGCACAATTAGTAGCTGGCTTATTTTTTGCCCACTTAAGTTTTAATCTACATTGTGAACTGCTGTTCACTTCAATCTAATTTTTAAGTAATGTGGTTTTCCTCTAACTTTGGCAGTCAAACTCAATTGTCTTATTGTTTAACTTGTGTGCTAAAAGAAATTCAGACTTTTCTAAACTGCATTAACTGTATGAAGTTTGTATCTGAGGAACAACGTGTTTATTACGCAGCCCACACAAACTCATGTCGCGCTAACAGTGTTAAAAGTTTCTTTAAATACAGAACTGAGCAAAAGGTTGATGGCAATTCTAAAACTTTCCAAACCTCATCATGGAGGCACGACTGAACCGCACTGAGAAAAGTGTAGGTGTTTGATTTAGATGATGAAATGGAATCAAAATTATACATTCCTAGGGAAATAAAAACCTATTTCAAACTATTAAGTGAAGTTTACTTGTGTTATTGGATACTTGCATGAAGAAGAGTGATTTTATAAACTAAGATTTTGTATAAAACTACGGTAATTTTCATTATAAAGTAATATTTCCCTGAAATGTAGAACAACTTTTAATAAATTTCCTCTTACGGTCCATTCTACACGTGCATGCAGTCAGATTAAAATACCCTGGCGTGTCCGTTTTATTGCAGAACATCCACCTGCTGCACATTAACACCTGACGAGCCCGGGGGTCACTAAATAAAATGCGTGATTATGTTGTTTGTCAGATGCCTGCGCTTGTTGTCGTTTCCACCCACGGCGACGCCGTCACGAAGTTAAAGAAGCTGCATGAGGCGTCTGCTCTCTAGCGCTGGCGAGGGTGATGTCACCATAGATACAGCAGAGGTGGGATGTTTGCTTAAAAATAATAAAATGGCCTTTTGCAAAGATTCCCACACACCTCTTCTTTTTTTTAAAAATAAGTGCCTGTTTTTAATAGGGATTTCAGGCATGATTCTCATTTTGAGTTTGTGCTTTTAACGGAGAAAAGACAGTTGCAGCAAAGTAAAACTATCGTGGTGAAAGAGAGAAATACTATAATGTTAAATACAGAAAAGTTACTGTAAACCTAAATTGTTATAATTACCTCTGCATAACACTGTATCCTAATTAATGTATAAGAGTTAAATTAAAATATAAATTTGAATCCTTAATTAAACATGTTTGACTGACAATGTCAAACTATATGATACTGAGACACTTGGTGTCTACACTTCATACTCATACTCTGTGCTGTATGCTCCTTTCTCACACACACTCAAATATAATGAGAGCACCACTGCCCCCTAATGTAGTGGAGGTGCAATTGCACTTTATTCTAGGACAGTAAAAAAATAATAATAAAAAAGCATGTTCCCCTAGGTTGAACGCACCCCCCCCCTGTATCCTTAATAATGTATTAGATAATTAAAAAAGAAATATGGACCTTAATGGACGAAGCATCTGAAATTTAAAAAAAAATTAAATCCTTAATTAAACATTTTCTGACCCATGTCAAACCATATGATACTGAAAAATAAAACTCCATAAATGGTCTTATCAGTGATTGTGGTGTAATGTCTTTAATGTCTCTGTCTCCAACATTTCAGACTCAGTAACACACCGGTCTTTCACAGTGAACCAAGCGCTACAGACGCTTCGTCATATTTCCTCGTCTTAGCTTTGGGAGACTTTCGTTTGTCTCTTTATCTCCGTCTCTCTCCGCCTGTCTTCTCATCCCTGTTAAATATGTTTTCATGGTGTCACTTGGTGTCTACACTTCATACTCATACTCTGTGCTGTATGCTCCCTGTAAACACTCTGCTGCCCCCTAATGTAGTGGAGGTGCAATTGCACTTTATTCTAGGACATTAAAATAAAAAACTAAATGTTCCCTGAGGTCAAACCTCACGCCCACTATTTGAGAACCACTGCTGTAAACAATTATCAGATGTATATTTTACAATAAGTCACATAGTCAAAGACTTACTGCATTAATATATCTAATACTATAAATGCAACTGAAATAAGGGTTTTTATTTTATTTGTACAATTACCCTATAATATGGTAAATGGGACAAGACCAAAAATATCATGTCGTCTTAAAGGTAAAAAAAATGCTTTAAATCCTAGGTGGGTTAAATATTTGAAAGTTACCCTTTTTTTTGGTTTCACCATTTTACGTCTTCTGTAAAAAAAAAATACACAATTCTATTGCGTCTTAAAACTGTATTTTATATATTTAACTTTCTCAGCTTGACCAACATAAATTGTCACTGAACCAATACAACTGAATTTGTATTTTACCGTAAAGACGCGCTCCTGTAGACGGAAGTATTTCTACTGTAAAACTCCAGTAATTGTCTTAATTGCTGCCAGTTATTTTAGGTTTTACAGTGTACAGTCAGCTGTTATCTGTCTTTTTGTTCTGTTTTCTAGCTGAAATCCACATCTGATGTGGGTGAGGACGCGTTGTCCCAGTGTTTGACCATCCAGCCCCTGTCCCCCCCCACCTGGACAGACGAGTCCTTCTCTGGTACGTTTATGGATTTGTGATGTAAAAAACCATTAACGGGTTTATCCATGTGGTGGACAGCCCTCACGCGTCCTTGTTCCTTCAGGACACGACTCGTCCAATCCTCTGGCTGTGATGTGCTCCGTACAAGACGATTACAGGTACTGAGGATCTGTCATTGTGCAGATTAATCTATTGGTGTCTGTTTGAATGAAGAATAAAATGTCTAAATGCTCTGGTTCCAGATTCTCTTTGATTTCAGTCTTCTATAATCAGATTTTTGGCTTGTGGACTGTTTGAATCTTCAGCTTTGGGAAACACTGAAGTTTTCCACTGATCGATTAATCCTTTCACAAAGTATTTTGATTTTTTTTTTAAAGAAATTGTGCAAATTCTGTTTCCAGCTTCATTTTGGTTTCTTCATTCTTTAATAGTAAACTGATGATCTTTGGGTTGTGGATCTATATTTCAGACCTGATTATGAACTATTAAATCAATCGGTTCAATAAATCAGTAGTCCTATCAATCACTGGTTGCTTGAGAACAGAATTGCATCACCAGGAAAAGACAATGGTACAATACTAAAAAAGCAGCCTCTAAAATACCCTGACATTTCAGAGTTTTCTTCTTCCATAGGAGGTGAAAATAATTGATTAGCACTGATTTAATGAAACTAGTCATTGCAGTTCTAAACCATATTTTTAGCATGAGCGTTCCTAAAGTAAAATATCCAAAATTCAAGAATTTTACCCTACGACTGAACTATCGTCTGCATCAGTTTCAACGTCTGTGGATCAATGTGAAACGTCTCATTACTTCCAGAACCGTGTGACTCATTGTGAGATCTTTAAACTAAATTGAGATATCGCTGCGAGGTTGGAGGTGGAAGACGAAACTGGGGGGAAACCGAAGGGAATCCCGCGAAAAAGCGAGGATTTCACAACTGATTTAACATTGACAAAACTCAATTACCACATCGCTCTACTCCCCACCAGACTTTTTTAAAATGGTATTTTTATGATTCACTTGTTGAATTCCTGAGCCGCCGGCGTCCGTGGCTATAGCAGCGCAAGGAGATGAAGGGAGGATTTCCACTGGGGGGGGGGACCAGGGTAGCCTGATGGTTAATGGATGCACACATAAAAAACATGCACCGGCATGCTAACTAGCATCCTCCTTTAAAAGCAGATTATTCTAATTATGAGCTTATGGCTGCGAATCCATGACAACTGGTGTTTAAGGCGATGGTGAATGATAGAGGAGAAAAGGTGGTGGTGGGGGGGGGGGCAGAGTTGTGAAGCATTAAATTAGTCAGGGTTTGAAGTTGTGACTGTGCCGAAGGGAGAAGTGGAAGAAAAGAGGTGGAAACAGCTTCGTTGAGCAAAGAGAACGACGTTGACTCGTATGTCGCTGCAGGTCTTTAAATTCCATAATTTTCTAATGTGGGCGGGGGGGGGGGGGTACATGACCTTTAATCTCGCTCTTGTTGGTTCAAACTTCAGCATCTAATACAAGATAAATACTCTAAAAGTACAAATGTTTCATTCAAAAGTAAAAAATCGTGCTTTAAAATGAGTGATTTACACAACAGTATTGTAGATCGACTGTTATATCAGACCTTTGAATTGTGTTTTTCACTATAAAATACTGATTAGGAAAAATAGCTAAAGCTATAGCTGTCTAATAAATGAAATAAAGTGTCATATTTTCTCTCTGAAATGTAGAAAAGCATTTAATCACTGAAATCTTAATTACTGTTTTTCATACCTTTCCTCCTGCTGTATATTAGATAACTATATATAGCCTCCACCCAGGAGTTATATGCTGCTGCACATCTTTAAATTCAACAATACAGTAAAAGTACTCATGCAACATGGCGTATGGTTAATGCTTTAAATATATATATATATTTAAATTTCTTAATATAGTGAAATTACTGTGCAAAATGTTTTTAATTTAAGTTTACAGTAGATCAGATATAAAACCATAGGTGATTATGATCTTTTTGGTGATTTGTTTCTATGAAATATATGATTATTTACTGCAAGTTGCAGTGTTGGGAGGATTTTTAATTGAGTAAAAGTAGTACCCAGTACCACAATGTAAAAATACTCCATTTCAAGTCAAAATGTGTGTGATAATATGGTTTACCAGGTGAATATAAAGCTGACTTGTATTGAGAAATTATGTAGATTTGAAGGGATCATGTGGCTTGTGAATAAAATAGATTATTGGAAAAAGCTATAATGAATTAGTTGCATGCACTTAATATTGTATAAATTGACTTAAAATTAGTGATGCACGATATATCGGCCAACCGATATATATCGGCCGATATGTCACGTTTTTTAACATATCGGTATCGGTCCGATATCAACAAATTTTGGCCGATATGTCAACAATGTGCAGAGTTAAACCGCTACAGTTAGTTGGGTCACTGTCTGCGTGTCTCTCGGCGACGCGCTAAGCTAGCTGGTCCTAGCGGCTCCTCCGTCACATCGCATCGCCCGAAAAGACAAAAAAAAATGAGCGGAACGTTGCTCCGGGGTGTCGGACGCCGTCCTGCCGCCTTCTCGTCGGCGAAGGCGGAGGTGGCCGTTGTCTTTTCGGGCGATGCGATGTGACGGAGGAGCCCGCTAGGACCAGCTAGCTTAGCGCTTCGCCGAGAGACACGCAGACAGTGACCCAACTAACTGTAGCGGTTTCTCCTAGCGGGCTCCTCCGTCACATCGCATCGCCCGTAAAGACAAAAAAATGCGCGGAACGTTGCTCCGGGGTGTCGGACGCCGTCCTGCCGCCTTCTCATCGCCGTCCTGCCGCCTTCTCATCGCCGGCCGCCGACGTCGCCGCCTTCGCGGAGCTCCATCGGGTCCGCTCCGCCGTACTTCCTCTAACCACATGACAGTTTTACAGTGAGCCTTCCTTTAAATAAAGAGCACTGTTGTGCTTTTCAAATGTACAGTGTTTTTTCTGGTCTGTACTAAATTTGTGACACTACAGAAAACTTTTTCTCTACATATATCGATATCGGCAAATATCGGTATCGGCAGTGACTGCCGATATTTATATCGGATATCGATATCGGCCGAAATTTTCACATCGGTGCATCCCTACTTAAAATACAATAAGAAGAGGCGCCTGTTTTTGTAGAAATCAGCAAAAACTGAGGATGAGTCATTGGATCAGGAACTTGATAACTTCAGATGGATAAATTTTACAGTATTGTGCAGAAATATTCAATTTTATTACAAATGGCATTAAAAAATGTATTGGATGATATTCAAACTCATAACATGCAACTCAATTAATCTATTAGTCAATTTGACCTGTTGGTCTAGACCAGTGCAACTCATTTAAATTTTGCCCCCCCCCCCCTATTAAGAAAACATCTCACCCCCCCCCCATGCGACTATAAATAGAATCATTTGTCTATAAATTGTTATAAGTACCTCTGCATAACACTGTATCCTTATTAACATATAAGAGAATAAAAAAGAAAGAAATATGGACCAACTTCCAACAAAGAATAGGGTCTACACTTCATACTCATACTCTGTGCTGTATGCTCCCTGCACACACTCTGCCAGTGAGAGCTCCACTGCCCCCTAATGTAGTGGAGGTGCAATTGCACTTTATTCTAGGACGTAAAAATAAAATAAAAAAGCATGTTCCCCGAGGTCTTACCACCACTGGTAGAGACGAAAAGACATTTTAGGTTAAAACATCATCTTTACTAACATTTTTCACCATTTAATTAAAAACGAATGACTACTTCCTTAATCATTCTAACCTTTTCGTGATCTACAGTTGCAGCTCTTTCACTACATACTACAGCATAGAAATCAGAGTTAAATCAGGAAAACGTGAAGTCGGCTTCATGCAGACTGTGAAACTGTGACCTCGTTACCTCATGACGCTTCATTAAGGCCGTTTTCTTTCTTTCTTACTTTTCTGTGTGAAACTCTGACAAATATAGAAGTGGGTGTTCAAACGCCAGCCATGAATGCGTTTTATTTCTGCAGCTTTCAATCTACATTATGTGGTTTAATGAGATGATTGTCAGGTGATTTTATAAAAAATCTAACAGGGATGTGATCTAAAACGATTAAACGGCTTAAAGCTAATTATTTCTTCACCATTTAGCTTCTAATGTGATTTCATGTTTAGAATATGAAATGTTTAATAGTAATAAGACTCAAAACATGTTACTCAGATGTGACTTTGTTCACATTCCAAGAAATCCGATCTTATTCAGACTTTATTTTCAATCGTGTTTGAATCAGCGCTGTTATCTCAGGATAAAACTATTAATGCATGAAATTATCTTCAGTTTGAGCTATTTGTTCTAAATGTTCCTTTAAAGGGATGTTTTTAAAATGCAAAGCTGCGATGACTAATCAATTTGATTAGTTGTTAAATTCATTGCAAACGATTTTTATAATTGATTAATCAATTTGAGTCATTTTAATAAGAAATTGTATTTTTATTACAAATATCAAAAAAGGATGTTAAATAATATTAAAGCTCACAACATCCTAGTTGATCGATTACTTACCAACTTTTACATAATCTCACTATTACTTTTTTTTCCTTAAGTAGAAAACATCCAATTTCTCTGGTTCCAGCTTCTGTTCTCTGATTATTTCCTGGTTTCTTTATTCTTCTATAACATTTTAGGTTGAATTTCCAGCTTTGGGGAAACACTGATCAACATTTTACACCATTTAGTCGACCAAATTATCGTTTCAAAAATCGATTGACCATCAGAATCTGTGTTATTTGGTATGATGCAAAAAAAAAGACAAATTATAGCTTCGAAGCAAAAAAAAAAAACTTTATAAATGTGTTCCATGTGGTTGTATTTGTTTCTTGTATCCTCTTATATTTTCCTTTTTAACAAGAAATGTGTTAACAGTAATTCTAAAATTATTATTTTTTAGTCGCCCAACTATTATGATAAGATGAGAAATTCAAATTTTTTTTTTTTAAATAAAGTTTTAAGAAGCATTCATCAGGTCCCTGAAAATATGCATCTTTATGGTGATGTTCGTTTTTTTTGTCATTTAAAAGGCTGTTTTATACATTTATTCCATATTAGATTTATAATATAAATGTAGGTGACAGCATGTTTTATTAGAGTCATGTTCTTCCCATGTATATTGTTTTTTCTCTAACATCTCAACATCATCATTTACTAGAGTCTGAATATTTCAGGTTTGTCGATCCTTCCCCTCACCAGCTCTTCCCGTGTGTGTCTCACCTTTCCACCGGTCGACCTCGTCCTCCCAACGGGACGACGATGACGCCCCCGCCGCCGCGGAGCGACCGAGACCCGAGGCCGCCCGACCCCCGGGGTCATGACCCCAGAGCTGGAGGTCTGTCCAAAAAAAACAAAAGACAAAAGCTGGATGTTGCGTTTCTGCTGGAGGAAGCTTCATAATGGAGCCTGTTAGCAAACGTGTGGGCGGGTTGACAATCTGTTTGAGCAGATTCTCACACACACACACACACACACACACACACACACACACTGGGTATGTCTTCACGATGCGTAGCAGGTGGCTGGTGATTCTCTCGTTAGACGGAACCAGGCGGCTCGGGTGTACGCAGCTTTAAATAGACGGAACCTCTTCTCCCCTCAGACCTGACGAGGTTCTCGAGGCGCCGAGATGAAGATGAGGTTTGACAGGACGTGAGACCCACGATTTGATTAGTTTAATGTGGTAAAATCGTTTTAATAAAAAAAAAAAAACTGATGCACCGTCATCATAGAGTTTTATAATAAATGACATGTTAAACCTGAGCTCCAACACTAAATAAAGTATTTTTACTGCAGTAAAACCCAATGTTCCTGTTACAGCATCAATATATATCATCAATATCCACATCATCAATACAGTAATAAAATAGTTTAGTTGGGATTATCGTGATGAATAAATTACTGATTAGATAAATAGAGGAAACAGCATCAAATAAAACCTTAAACATACCATGAATGATAATATTAAAAGTCTTTATGTATAAAAGCATATAAGATAATTCATAATTTAAAAAAAGGAAAAGTGGTATGACATAACATTTTACCTGTTGAAACCTATAAATGAATCATAGAGATTTTTTTTTTGCAGATGATACAGCTCTTATGCTAAAACTTAGTTAACCTATTAAAATAAAAAATAAAACTATTACAGCAGCAGCTTTGAGTTTTATCCATAAATCACATGTTAAACCTGAGCTCCAACACTAAATAAAGTATTTTATCTGCAGTAAAACCCAATGTTCCTGTTACAGCATCAATATATATCATCAATATCCACATCATCAATACAATAATAAAATAGTTTAATATAATATCAGTAGTAGCTGCAGCTAACCACTATTTAGATATTTGTTTAGATTGGAGCTGTTTGTGGGATTATTTAATTGGCTCCTTAATAATCTCCTTTTTAAACATCTTACAGAAAATATTCTTCATGTTCTTAATGATCCTCAGTGATTTATAGCATTTTATAGACAAATAATTGATCTTTGAACTCTTATAATCACAGCTTTGCATTGCAGATACAGTAGTTTTGCTTATTTTAAGTATTTCTTTTTGATTTGGGTCAGATTGATCTTGATTTTATATGCAGTAAAAACATATTCTACCTCTATTTTCTGTGTATCATCATCATAAATAGATTCTGACTCTTCTGTAGTCTCCTCACATGTTGTAGATTTATTCTGATTCCAGGTTTTAGTCCAATAACCTTTATGATTGCAGAGATATTCCACATTTATTATCATTTATAGCAGGAACACTAAAAAATAAATAAACCTTGGGCTTAAATGGTTAAGTACATTGGAACATTTCTAGTAGTTTAGCTTCTTTCGGCTGCTGTGTTATAATCGAAAATCAACACTGAAATGACTTTTGTGGTTTTACAACCTGGTTTGTTTGCTTGGAATCACACAGAAGCTCATTAAACGTGTTGCATAGTTATAAAACCATATTTCTGTGGTTGAGGGGACGCCGTGTGTTGAGGCTAAAGCAGCTTCTCCTCTCCACCTCCTCCGTGCAGAGCTTCCTCTCGACCCGATGAAGACGCTTTATTCTCCACCTCAGTACGGCGGCGTCGCGTCTCTGAGCGGCTGCGGCCTCCTGACGCAGGCCGACGCCTTCGCCGACCTTCCCCCCGGGGGGGTCGCCTCGCAGGGGGCGAGACCCTGCATGACGGGTAGGGAGTTCACGGCCCAGAATCCACCTGCATGTCATCATCGTCCTGTTGAAATAAGGAGTTTTTCCTCCGAAATCACCTCTTGATGATGCTCCACATCTGTTTTTTCCTGCATAAATCAAAGTTTATATTCATTTCAATCAGGATAAAATGACAATTCAGCAGCTTTCATGATGGTGACAAGAAGAAGCTCTAAACATGACTCTAGAATCAGTTTCTACTTCTGAGAATTTAGACTGTGATGTTTTATAGTGATTTAGTTTTAATTTCACATGTTATATGTTGATATAAAGAGCTGTGCATATCAATAAATTCAATGCATCTGCAGCCACATCAGCAGAAATAAAGCAGGTTCCAGGATCTTCATCCATAAATTCTCCACATCTCAGGTTTGTAAAAGTCATAAAAACTGGATGTTGATGAGTTACGTTCAATAAAAAACACTCAAAAAAGAACCTGGGAAGAACCATAACTTCAGAGTTTTCACTATGGAATGAAAGGACAGTTTAATCCAGGTTAAAGTTGAATAAAGTCACACTCGAAAACGTCACTATTTCCGTTACATTAACAGATTTGTGCCTGTGCTTCTACGTGTGAACCTGCAGGTTTTGGTGTCCAAGCGCAGGACGTTTCCTCCATCCAGGAACTACACGGAGACCTGTTCAACATGGCGGATCGCTGCATCTACACGGAGACATGATGAGCCACCGTTTGACTTCTGCTCCCTGATCTCTGTACATATATAATAATGTGTATTTTTATACGGCTTGTGCAGAACACCTACTAAGTACTTTAAGTGTAGTTCCTTCAGACATTTTTTGCACAATATTCCACACTGCAATCAAAGTATGCAAGTGATCATTTGTTAAGGTTTTTTTTTTTATTATTGAGAACATGGCTTTGTAACTATAGTAACAAGGCAGCCTCAGCATTTCACTGTATAATAGACATAACCATCGGCTATATTCCTGTGCTTAAAGCATTATGACTTAGGGCTTCAATTACTATGTATACATGGAATACAGATTTTACTTTTTAAGATGATTCATGATTTTCCGTACAGTATTGGAAACTAACTTTAGTTTGTCACATTATGCTCCATCGTATGAATAAAACTGGAAGTAAAACATCATGCATCGTGTTCAAACTAACATCTGCATCCTTTTTTTTCATTGTAATAAAATGACAATAAGGATCAACTCTTCTAAAATACACCTTGAAAAGACACGATTTGTAGGTCGTGAGCTGAAAATGTGCAAAAATCTTCCCTTGGTGTTTTAACTTTTGATTTATATTAAGAAATTTCACAACAAATGCATCGTTTTATCATGCCTTTACACATTGAGAGAGGCGACTTTTGCACATTTTCCACTGCAAAATAAAAATTGCATGCGACCTCAGTGAGAGACTTTATGCTTTTTTATCCCAGCGCCTGTGGTTCTGCAAGGTCACTGATGTACGGATCAATGTGTGTCTGTAAAAACTAAATAATACAGCAGCTATTGCTGCTGCTGCCAGTCTGCAGCACGGAAATCTAAAAATGTCATTGCCTCAACGAACGGCAGCTTTGTGCAGCAGGAACCACGTTTCCTCAGGCATAAATAACCTGTTAATTGATAAAGTCACTAGGTCGGAGTTAGAATTTCTATTATCGCGCCGTTGTCTAAAAACAACTAATCTGGAGAGGGAAAAATCCTATTTATCTATGAATCTGCTGGTGTAGCTGAACAGTGTGAAAAGCCTGTGCAGGTGATTGATGCAGCCGCGTTCTCTGTTTGTCTTGTTTGCAACGAAAGGACAAACTGTTTTTACTCGGGGAAAATAATTCTTTTATCAAAAGAGTGTCATGCTTCAGATGGGAGTTACAGTAGTTGCTTAGCAACACAAAAGCTTTTTTTTTTCCAAAAGGCATCTGTTTAGTACTGCGACTAAAAAAAAAATAAATACATTTTTTAAAAAAGCGCTGCACAGTGGATGCAGGTTGAATAAAGTCTCCATCCACTCAACACACAGGTTTTCCTCTCGTTTTTACAGTTGCATTAATGTGCAGAATAATGCCTGAAATTATTTTTTTTTATATATCCTGGTGGAAATACCTGCTTCAAATGTGTTCAATATTGTTAATTCATAATTATTTTAGATCATTGTGATCATAATGCAGTGCCCCCCCCCCCCCCCCCCCTATGGAAGAAGAAAACACCCCCCCCCCAATGTGACTATAAATAGAATAATTTGTCTATAAGTTGTTATAAGTATCTCTGCATAACACTGTGTCCTTATTAACGTATAAGAGAATAAAAAAGAAAGAAATATGGACCAACTTACAACAAAGAAAAGCTTTATTAACTAACAGAAAAGATTTAAAGTGCATCTGAAATTAAAAAATTAAATTAAATCCTTAATTAAACATTTTTTGACTGACCATGTCAAACCATATGATACTGAAAAATAAAACTACATAAATGGTCTTATCAGTGATTGTGGTGTAATGTCTTTAATGTCTCTGTCTCCAACATTTCAGACTCAGTAACACACCGGTCTTTCACAGTGAACCAAGCGCTACAGACGCTTCGTCATATTTCCTCGTCTTAGCTTTGGGAGACTTTCGTTTGTCTCTTTATCTCCGTCTCTCTCCGCCTGTCTTCTCATCCCTGTTAAATATGTTTTCATGGTGTCACTTGGTGTCTACACTTCATACTCATACTCTGTGCTGTATGCTCCCTGTGAACACTCTGCTGCCCCCTAATGTAGTGGAGGTGTAATTGCACTTTATTCTAGGACAGAAAAAAAATAAATCTAAATAAAATAATAAAATAGCATGTTCCCCTAGGTCAAACGTGCCCCCCCTGACGGAGCCTCACGCCCATCTATTTGAGAACCACTGTCTTAATGTGAAAATGAGGAGATGTGCCTTTAAGGAATCCAATGAGGTAATTTGACATTTGTAGTGACAAAAAACACCAGCTCCAAGTACTGTGTTTAAAATGTTTTCCTGCATATTGTCTAATAAAATAATACCCTTCATTCTTTTTTTAAGGAAAGTGAGTTTTTATCCTAAGCCATGATGATGCTCCACGTCTGGTAAAATCACTTTAACCCTGAGTTGAATGACACCTTTTAAAGACTTTTGCACAAATCGGGATAAAAATGACAGTTTAACTGATTTCGTGATGGCGGCTGCTTCAAGAACCAAGAAGAAGCTCTAAACAGGTTTCTAGAATCAGTTTCTACTGGCGAGTCTTAAACGAATTTAGTCTAAATTTCACAAGTCACTATTAATAATAATCTTATATAAAGTGCTGTACAGTGATCCCTCGCCACTTCGCGGTTCACCTATCCCGGATTTGCTATTTCGCGGATTTTCATAATGCATTTTTTTTTTTTTGGTGCATTGTGTTCTGCATTCTGATTCGCTAAAAACTCACTCCCGCTTCTTGTATCAAAACATGCTACGAATTGTGCTATCATTTTGTCGTCTCGTGCAGTTATGTGTACGTACATAAAACAGCTTGGCACATTTACATTAAGTTGGCCAAATTATCTTGTAATTTCGAACATCTCCTAAACCCATAATGTCGACGAAACGGCCTGGACGGACAAAAGCACCTGCGGATGGGCCCAAACGGCGGAAGATGCTACCTATTCTCAGATAAAGTTAAACTTCTGGACATGCTAAGGGAAGGTAAAAGCTATGCAGCCGTTGCTCGCCATTACGGAATCAATGAATCTTCCGTTCGTTACATAAAGAAGGAGGAAAAAAACATAAGGACGACAGCAGCAGTCAATTTTAATACGAATGCAAAAAGGGTTATACTGTATTATATGTTATAGGTTATATTTGTATACATGTAATAGTTGCTAATTGTAAAAAAAAAATAAAGTTTTCTATTTCGCGGATTTCACTTATCGCGGGTCATTTTCGGAACGTAACCCCCGCGATAAACGAGGGATTACTGTATTTCCTTCTCAGTCTTTATGCAGCTTGTGCAGAGCATGTAGTAAGGACTTTAAGTGTAGTTCCTTCAGACATTTTGCAGAATATTCCACACTGCAATCAAAGTATGCAACTGATCATTTGTTAAGGTTTTTTTTATTTCTGACAACCGTGGCTTTGTAACTATAGTAACAAGGCAGCCGCAGCATTTCACTGTATAACAGACATAACCATCCGTTGGATATAGTAATGTGTTCCTGTGCATAAAGAATCATGACTTCGTTTTCTTTGGTTAAATTAATACAAATTAGGTATACAACCTTTACAAATTAGATGAACTTTTTTTTTGTTCAATGCATAGAATACAGCTTTTGAAACCATGTGTGTGCCATGATTTTTCATACAGTGTAAATAACATCATGTTCAAACTAACATCTACATCTTTTTTATTCTGAAATGAAAATAAGGATCAATTCTTCTTAAATATTTATGTCTTGCATCTACGATTTCTCTTATCTACAACATCTCACCAGGACATCTACGATGTTTCAGGTCTACAACTTCTTGCATCTTCGACGTTTCGCAGCTACAACGTCTCACTATGCATCTACGATGTCTTGCAGCTACGTCGTCTTGCGTCTATGACGTCTCACCTCGCATCTACAACATCTTGAGTCTTCGACATCTCATATCTACAATGTCTCACCTCATATCTACGACATCTTGCATCAATGATGTCTTGCCCTGTGTTTGTGTCTCGCATCTTCAACATCTCGCAGTTTTAGCGTCTCACCTCGCATCTACGACGTCTCCTATCTACGACATCTCACCAGGACATCTACGACGTTTCAAGTCTACAACATGTTGAATCTTTGACGTCTCAGCTTGCATCTACGATGTCTTGCAGCTACATTATCTTGCGTCTATGATGTCTTGCCTTGCATCTACAACATCTTGAGTCTTTGACATCTCACATCTACGATGTCTTACCTCATATCTACGACATCTTGCATATGATGTCTTGCCCTGTGTTTGTGTCTCCTATCTACGATATCTCACCTGGACATCTACGATGTTTCAGGTCTACAACATCTTGCATCTTCCACGTCTCGCAGCTACAACGTCTCGCAGCTACAACGTCTCACCTTGCATCTATGACGTCTTGCGTCTATGACGTCTCACATCACGTCTAAGATGTCTTATGTCGATGACGTCTCGCCTTGCATCTACAACATCTTGAGTTTTCCACATGTCACATTTGCAATGTCTCACCTCATATCTACGACATCTTGCACCTATGATGTCTTGCTCTGTGTTTGTGTCTCGCAGTTTTGACGTCTCGCCTCACATCTATGATGTCTCCTATCTACAACATCTCACCAGGACATCTCTGACGTTTCAGGTCTAACGTTTTGCATCTTTGACGTTTTGCAGCTACGACGTCTTGCATCTATGAGGTCTCACATCACGTCTAAGATGTCTCGGTCTATGACGTCTTGCCTTGCATCTACAACATCTTGAGTCTTCAACATCTCACATCTACGATGTCTTACCTCATATCTTCTGACATCTTGCCCTGTTTTTGTGTCTTGCATTTTTGACGTTTCGTCTCGCATCTACGATGTCTCCTATCTACGACATCTCACCGGGACATCTACGAAGTTTCAAGTCTACAACGTCTTGCACGTTGTAGACCTGAAACACTTTTCGCAGCTACAACATCTCATGTCTACGATGCGTGTATGACCCATGTCGCAGCCTCCTAGCCAAACATCAGAGATGCGAGACACAGCGACAAACGTCGTAATCGCAAGATCTACAATACACGTTAAAGATGCGAGACGCAGTCGAGGTGCATTATGGGAACTTATTGAACTTTTTGTCCCACGTTGGGACTCAAACAAAGCAGATTGTAATTAAAGTTGTAGAAAAAAAAAAACACCTGCAGTTGATCATTCAGGCAAAAAGATGGTTTCACTACGAAGAACTGTTCACGCCGTTATTTCCAAACATCTCACGACAAACTGGGCGCGTTTGTGGCTACGAATGGCTTCGTGAAATTAGTATTTTCTGAATGCATTCTGATGGATGACAGTTTAAACGCTATACAAAGGGAAAAGAAAGGAGGACAAATGAATAGGAAACACCCACATATTACCGAGGTTGAGAAAAAGACGCGGAAGGGTTCACACAAGCTGATTTTGCCCTTTGTGCATCAGCAGGATGTGATGACAGCTGCAGGCTCACGCGTGTTAACACCAGATATATGAAATCCTCTCCGAACGTATATCTCTGGGCAACAGATAAATAAACTTGTCATCTTTAGAATCTTCGGCAGCGACAGTGTGAATAAAAGCGCTTCAAGACGTCGATAGACCAGAAAGATGCAAAGCAAATACGATATATTCACCATCATCACCATGAATGATCATTACCTAGTAATAATTATAATGTGTATGACATTAAAACAAGACCATAATTCCTTCTACGTTATATTAAAACCTATATGGAGCTTAAAATAGTGACTCTACTACAGAATCTTGGAGCAATTTAACCACTAAAACTCTATCTGTGTTAGAACAGCAATGTTAGCGTTAATGATTATTACAGCAGATTGATGTGTATTTACAGTAAATCACAGTAGTCAAGGAGTATATTTTATTATATGACAATTATAATCATCTAATACTGTAAATACAACTAAATCCTCATTATTTCAATGATTTTTAATGTACAATTAATCACCCAATACTGAAAATACAACTGAAATAACAGTATCTAATATGTTTAAATTTATTTTACAGTACTTTAAACAAAAGTACAGTATTTCTACTGTGGAATAATTGCTTTCTAGATAATTGCGGCTATTCATTTGTTTGACAGTAAAGGATTTCAAGGCTTTTATTGCCATTGTGACACATGTAAAGGAACATTAAGATTCTAATTTCATTAAGAAGTGAGATTTCTCAGCCCCCACTGAAATGAAATATAAAACTATGTGGCTCAGAAATGGAAAAAGCTTGTTTTTGCTTTAATTGTCATTTACACTTTATTAACACTCAGGCTGTTTTCTTCGTTTAATCTCAGAACTATGAATAGTTTACAGAGTTTTTCTTTCTTTTTTCATCACTTTTTCCTTTTGCTGTCTTTTCACTTGCAGAGTTTTTTATCATCTTCGTCATGGAGGAAATTATCTGTATATTTACTGTGATGTTTTTAAGCCGCACTGCAACAAATTCCAATTAACTTGCCTTGTGCTGCTGGAATTAAAAAATGTAAATGAGTTAAGAATAAATGCTGGGAAAAAAAATAATGAATACTATAATAATTAAAAGTATAAAACGTTATGCAAGTTCTAGCAGCAGGATTAGGGATTGCCCAGGAAGTTGGTTTGTTATAATAAGGCCGTGGTTCTCGAAATAATATATATATTATTAATATATTCAACAAGAAGCACACGTTTTAACGTGTATTTCTGAATGTAATATTTACATTTTTTAGCTGAGTAAGCTAAAAAAATTTAATAAAAAAAATTAAACATATTGACACATATTGTTTTGTTATATCCAATTAATATAAAAGACACAATGACAATGATATATATATATATATATATATATATATATATATATATATATATATATATATATATATATATATATATATATGTTTATATATATAATTAGGTTTGAGTTTCCTGCATCTTGAAGCTGAAATTTTTTTTGTTTTTGTTTGTTTTTTTAATAAAAAAAATACAATTGACATACTTCACTTTCTGTAATAAAATACAAATTTGTGCCCGTTTAAGTTTTTTTTTCTTTTTATATACATTTTTAATGTAAGTAAAGTCATAATAGTTGTAGATATTTTAATTATAAAACACACACACAATGACAGAATGCACACTTGTAAATGTAATAAAATACCAATTTTTACAGGGTGTATATATATTATATATATATACATATATATAGTTTTTATTATAGTTTTTTATAGTAATTCAATCACTAAAAAAAGAGTTTCAATAAGCACCAATATATGACAAAAACTTTCTTGCATCTGTAATATTTTCTATTATTATTATTATTAATACTATAATGTAACCCGTGAGTGTAAGCCATTATTTCTTTTTTTTTTTTTTATACATTTTTAATGTAAGAAAAGTCATAATAGTGAGTGAAAGTCATAATAGTATATATATATATATATAATGAAAGTTTTCTTTTTAACTCAATTTAATAAAAGTCTATAGATAATTCAATCACTAAAAAATTGTTTTAATAAACACCAATTTGTGATAAAACTTTGACTATCTCGCATCTGTAATATTTTTTTTATCATTAATACCATATCCTCATAATGTGACCCGTGTCAGCATGTGAGTGTAAGCCATTATTTATTTTTTAACAATGACAGAATGCATACTTGTAACTGTAATAAACCAATTTAAAGTTTTCTTACTAACTTAATTTAATAAAAGTCTATAGACTTCTAATAAAAAATAGGTTTATTAAACACCAATTTGTGATAAAACTTTGACTATTTTGCATCTGTAATATATCTTTTTTTATCATTAATACTAATCCTAATAGCATAACCAGTGTCAGGGTGTGAGTGTGAGCCATGGTCCTTTTTTTGTGTATTTCCTGCCGTCTCGTGCGCCTCTCTAATCCCCTCCCACCTGGCCGGTGAGTTTTATAGCAACTGTTGCCCGGTGAGGCAGCGCCATAGTCACCGTAGTCCTGGCGACTGTAACCCACCAACAACAAGCTCTCTCCATCACCTCCTCCATCCTCATCCTCCACCAGCCCACCGCTCAGGTTTGATTCACGGCTCGTTTTAAACGCGGAATTAAAACACGATTGAAGACGAAAGACAAGTAGAGGGGGGGTTTTATCCGCTGCTAGAAGTGGGGGGGTTATTCCTCCTTTTTTCCTTTTTTTTCCTCCTCTCCTCTCTAAGCTAGCCGGGGTGTTTCTTTGTAAACGTGTTAGCCCCGCTGTGCTAGCCAGTTAACTTAAAGGGAATCTACCCGACAGCTAAGCTAAGCACTAGCTAAGCGGTTGCGGGATTGTGCGGCGACGCACGCGGGGGCTGCTCGCGCGTGTGTGGGTGGGTGGAGGGAAAAGGAAGCGTGTTTTTAAGCGTGTATTTTACGCTTAGAAAAAATAGGAAAAGACGGGAATAAGTTGTGTCGCGCAGGACGCGGCTAGATGCTAGTAGCCGCTGGTCAGCTGGAGCAGGAGCAGGTGTCTGTTGTTGCTAGGTTGCTAACGCTAGCTTCTTTCAATGGCTGTTGGTGTGCTGACCCCCTTTTTTCCCCCTTGGTGCTAATGTTGCGCTGATATTTGCAGGTTTCGCTATCCGGGCGCTTGTAACGAGGGGAAGAAACAGGTCGGAGAAGCGGATAATCAGGCAGCTGCTACCAGCTAGCTGTGCCTGCTATTGACAATAGCTAAGCCATTACTTTCCCTTTTGTCTTAGGGAGCCGGTAGCTCCGCTAGCTCCCCAGCAGCTGCCCCCTCTTTGTGGCATCAGATCGGCTGCGATAAGCTTCTGGGTCCACAACCTGAAGTTTTCTACAGCAGCATTTAACGTTAAAATGCCATTTAACGTGATTATTATCATTATTAATCCAGAATTATTAATTAGTGAAGTGCTGTTTGCCTGTAGGGTTCCTCCACCCTTTCCTGCAATGTATAGGATTATTAAAAAAATGTGTTATCAGTTTGTGTGTGTGTGCAAAAAATGGAAAAAGGAGTGTTTTCAATTCAGCATGACACTATACAGCCTGGAGAGATGCGTCAATAGCATTAAAAATATTTAAGATTTGTTTCAGTCAAACATTAAATCCCCCCTCACACCAGAAAGGGGGAAAACTTGCATGTGAGGATTCCTGAATCCTGTGTGTGTGTGTGTGTGTGTGTGTGTGTGTGTGTGTGTGTGTGTTTGGCTTCGTGGAACTAGACTTGCTTTCTTAATGTTGCATCACAATTATTTTTGGGTCCGGTGGGGTCTCTCCCCCCCCCCCCTCGCAGCTGCGACCTCCCATTCCCAATTGGGAGGGGAGAACAGGTGTGTGTGTTGAGTGTGTGTATAGAGTGTGTGTGCGTATAGAGTGAGTGTGTGTGTAGAGGCTTGAGTGGAGGACAGGTGCACCACCACCAGTAGTAGTAGTGGTGGTGGTGGTGGTGGATCTCCAGATCATCTAATCCTGTTGCACTAAAGGGGATAAGACTTAAATTAAGATCAATAATCTATCAATACTCTGATATGAGGCTGCATTTATTTTAATATTGTCCCATTGTCTTCTCCTGGTTTTAAATGCTGCGTTACGCGAGGAGTGATGTGATTCAGGTCTAGCTGTTCTGTTCTGCGATTTTGATAGTCCAATAATCTCATCCATTCATTGAAACGATTGATTTAATAGCTCATGTTCTGGTGTAAAATGTGGATCCACAACCCAAAGATCATCAGCTTGCTATTATAGAAGACTAAAGAAACCAGAATTTGGACTCAAAAAAGGACTCTGATACTTGATTTAATGCAAAAGTTGGCAACAAATAATTATTGCAGGTTTACTACTAACTACTAGGGCTGCAACGATTAACTATTGATTGTTAAAATGATTAATTGATTAGTCGTTAGGTTCATTAAATGGTGTTAATAGTCAATCAGTGTTTCTCAAAGCTAAAGCTCTTTTTTTGTCCAGACCAACAGTCCACAACCCAAAGATCATCAGTTTACTGTTATAGAAGAATTATATTATAGACTAAAGAAGCCAAAAATGATCAGATTTAAGAAGCTAGAACGAGAGAATTTGGACATTTTCTCCTTTAAAATGACTCAAGTCGATTATCATAATAGTTGGTGATTTAATTGACCAATTATAGCTGTAGAAAGCATCAAAACTAAACTAAAAGACAGTTTTGGGATCTAATGGTTGTAGTTTATCTTCAGTGGATGTTTTATTTATTCATTTTTAAACAATGTTTGTCATTAAGCTTTTAACAACTTCCTGCACATAGATGTGATAAGAAGGGCTCAAAAAGATGTGAAACTGCATATTTATTTTGTTAAAAAAAATGAAATGTAGAATGCACTCAAGCTTTCCACAAACCACGTCGGACGACACCAGATTAACACCAATCAGCCAACGAACGGTGCAACATAAATTCCAGCAGTTTTTAAAGATAGGCTCAAAAACGAGATAATTGCATCCATCTATTGGCACATATACACCATCTCAGTGTGTGTGTGAGTGTCTCACACACACACACACACACACACACACACACACACTGAACAGGATGTTGGGAACCGCTAGTTATGAGCTCATGTTTCCACTTTACCTGTAGTCCGGCAGGGCAGAAATAGCACCGTGCCACCTGCTGCCTGGATCCTGTTGCATTTCCAATCACTTAAAGAGGGGCTGATTAATTCAATTATTCAGTCATCCATTTTCATGGCTTAGCGGAATACAGCATGTTTTCTTTTTTGGGGTTATTCGCCTCAGCCTTTCAGCAATAATGTATAATGTTGCTGAAAGCGGAGACTTAAAGATCCATGCTTTTTTTTTTTTTAATTTTTTTTTTTTCCTTAATAATATCCTCTAACCAAATGAACAGACTTCCTCTGGTTGACTTATGTCATGATGCTTCAGCGTGTTTTGGCACATTTTGACATTTTCCGGGGGTTGCGGTGGTCCTCTCATGACCTCGGATCAAATTAAATTTTGAGCAATACCCTTTGTGACTCTTGTTTCTACATTCTGAACACCAGAGCTGCAACTAACAGTCGATTCATCCATCAATCAGTCACGATTAATCGATTAGTGGATCGGCTGAAGATTGAACCTAAAACGTCAAGATCATCAGTTTACTATTAAAGAAGAATAAAGAAACCAGGAAATAATCAGAGAACAGAAGCTGGAACCAGAGAACTTGAACATTTTCTTCTTATTAAATGACTCAGGTTGATCATCTACATAGTAATTGATGTAAAAGTGTGTAAATTAACGATTAATTTACTAATAATTGCAGGTCTATCTAAGCTTGTGTAGAACAATGAATATAATTACATAAAATAATGATCCACTAATAGTATAAAAAACTTTCTAATATCTACTAATATCATACTTAATCATTGCAAACTCACTAATGTATAAAAAAATCACATTAATGTCCTGCTACTGTTACATCTACGACTAATGAACGTTACGATTAATCAATTAGTTGTTTGTTTCATTTAATGGTGTAAAATATTGAAGCTGAAGATTGAAGCTAAAATGTCTTTTTTTGTCCACAACCCAAAGATCATCAGTTTACTATTATAGAAGAATAAAGAAACCAGGAAATAATCAGAGAACAGAAGCTGGAACCAGAGAATTTGGACATTTTTCTTTTTAGCAATCGATTAATCGATTATCAAAATAGTTGGTGATTAATCAACTAATCGTTGCTGCTATAAAATTCATTCAACTAAAGTTGTATTTTAGACTAGATTAGTTCCGTAGAGTTTACTTTTTAAGAGTATGTTCAGGTCAATTATCAAAATAGTTGGCAATTACTGTCGTCTCTGACAAGCAAATGATTAATCGATTAATCGCTTGGTTCATTAAATGATGATCAGTGTTTCTAAAAGCTGAAGATTGAACCTAAAATGTCTTTTCTTTTTTTTTGTCCACAACCCAAAGATCATCAGTTTACTATTATAGAAGAATAAAGAAACCAGGAAATAATCAGAGAACAGAAGCTGGAACCAGAGAATCTGGACATTTAGTTGTCGACTAAGCGATTAATCGACTACGGGATCGGCTGTTTTTCATGTAAAGCTTTTTGGGTCACGTCGTCGTTTTACACCTGATCGCTGCCTCGGGGCTGCTGTGGCGTTAAACGCCAGCGCGCCGCGCACCGTCGGGTTTTACTTTTCAGGCCTCGTTCAGGTCGTCTCTTATTTCCCTCGACTCTGGAAGCGCCAGACTCCCGCCGCCCGCCGTTGTTGTCGTCGGACAGGTAAATTACAACCCTCCCTCGGCCGTTTTTTTTTTGAGCGGGCAGGAATGGAAGTGGAGGGAAAAACGTGAAGGGGTAAAGGAAAAAAAAAAAAGATGTTGTCCTCCTCGGTGGCTTTTGTTCCTCCTGTGTCTTTGTAGGGCTTGCACTTGCTCAGTGGAGCACAGCGTTTAAGTGGGCCACAAGGGAGTGCCTGAATGAATGAAGGCAGGAGGTGTGTGTGTGTGTGTGTGTGTGTGTGTGTGTGTGTGTGTGTGTGTGTGTGTGTGTGTGTGTGTGTGTGTGTGTGTGTGTGTGTGTGTGTGTGTGTGTGTGTGTGTGTGGGTGTGCGCGTGTGTGTGTGTGGAGGGGGGGTTGGGGTGAGGCAACAAGAGTGTGTTGTGATGCCGGGGCTTTTTTTTTTCCTCCTCGATTAGCCGGCCTCGGTCGGGGCCGTGCACTTTGCTTTTTTTTTTTTTTTTTTTTTTTTAAACCTGCAGCATGGAGTACCCAACATGCATCAGTTCATGATTTAGTTAAATTTTTATTTTATTTTTTGACATCCAATGATTCTTTGAGAAACTTACTGGATTTAAATGACCTCTGACTGCAGGAAAACTGCAAAACTATAAATTTGGGGCCTGGGTGCTACCATATGTGTAGAAAATCAGACTTTATTTTACAGGAAAATGCAAAGCTTTGTGTTATTTTGTAGAGCTGATGTCGGCCTGTGTAGCCTGTGCTGTTGTATGTTAATTAAGCCACATGTTTATAGAGAATCAGGCTTAGCTAGCCCTGGTTGGGGTCGTGCACTTTGCTTTTCTTAAACCTGCAGCGTGGATCTCTCCAAAAACAGGAAAAAAAAACACCCAACATGCCTCAGTTCATGATTCGTTTAAAAAAATATATATTTAACATCCAACGATTCTTTGAGAAACGCCATGATTGGGTTTTAAATGACCTCCGACTGCAGGAAATGCAAAACTATAAATTATGGGCCTGGGTGTTATCATCTGTAATTTCAGGGATGTATAAAAGTTAGTTTTCAAAATCATAATTTTTACAGAGAAGCTTTGTGTTATTTTGTAATGTTGATGTATGTTAATGAAGCCATATGTTTATATAGAATAATTTCTGGTTCCAGCTTCTGTTCTCTGATTATTTCCTGGTTTCTTTCCTCTTCTACAACAGCAAACTGAGCCCAGAGACAGTTTTTAACGCTATTATTTGATAAAGGATGAAACAGTCATGAAAAATCCTTTGTATAATTTTACCAAAACTTGATCTGTGACAAGTTCCCATGACATTTTATAGCAAAAACACAAACCTATGGCGTTGCATGACAAAATCTTTGAATGCATGAACACATATCATAAGTAGATTGATTAAATAGATAGATTACTTGCCAACTTTTACACCAATTTGCATGATTTGCTTTATTTTGATGAAATTTCCTGGTTTCCTTATTCTTCTATAATAGTAAACTGATGATCTTTGGGTTGTGGACATTTTTAGGATGAATCCTTAGCCACTGATCCACATTTTACATCATTTTATGAACCACACTTGTTATCGATAGATTAACTATCCAATTGGCCTTTAGTTTAGTTTTTAATGGTTAACTGTGGAATTCCTACATTAGAATTCTTTTCTAAACCTGCAGCGTGGGGGGAAAAAAAAAACACCCAACATGTCTGAGTTCATGATTTAGTTTTAAAACAAAACTCCTCGTCTCCGCTGTGACTTTGAGAAACTGAAATCACACCCTGTGATTGGATTTTAAATGACCTCCAGCTGCAGGAAATGGAAAGCTATAAATTAGGGATGGATAGGAATGTCTAAAAATCTAATATACTAATATATAGTGATTTACTAATATCACACTAAATCATTAAAAACTCTAATTATACCAAAAACCTGCTAAAATCATATTCATGTCCTGCTAATACTTCATCTACAACTAATGAATGTTATGATAGTTGGATAATCTATCGATTATTGCACCGATTAATCGATTAGTTGTTTGGTTCATAAATGGTGTAAAATGTTGATCAGTGTTTCCCAAAGCTGTAGATTGAACCTAAAATTACATTTTCTTTTTATTAAATGACGCAGATTGATCATTAAAATAGTAATTGATGTAAAAGTTGGTAAATTAATTTACTAATAATTGCAGGTCTATCTAAGCTTGTGTAGAAAAATGAATATAATTATATAGAATAATGATCCACTAATAGCATAAAAAACATTCTTATATCATACTTAATCATTGCAAACTCACTAATGTATATAAAAGTTATATTAATATCCTGCTACTGTTACATCTACAACTATAATTTAATCGATTGATTATTGAAGCGATTAATCAATTAGTTGTTCGGTAATAATGGTTATCAGTGTTTCCCAAAGCTCAAGATTTAACCCCAAGATCATCAGTTTACTATTATAGAAGAATAAAGAAACCAGGAAATAATCAGAGAACAGAAGCTGGAACCAGAGAATTTGGACATTTTCTACTCAAATTGATCCTTAAAATCGTTGCCAAGTAATTGATTAATCAACTAATCAATGCAGCTCAACCAACTACTGATAAAACTTCATGTAGAACATCTGTGTTATTCTGTGAAGCTGTAGCTGTGCTGTTGTATGTTAATTAAGCCGCATGTTCATATAGAATCAGCTTCTTTTTTTCTTTCTTTTTTAATTTATTTCATCGGCAGTGGTTTATTTCCTGCAGCCAGACGGGGGCCTGTCTAGCAACAGCCAGCGGTAGCGTATACGTACCCCCCCCCAAGGTGTTTAAAATAGCCACGCTGAAACCAGGAGGCTTAATGAATCTGTGTGGCTCTGTTTCAAGAAAATGCACATTTATTTCTTTTCCTCCCCCCTCCCTTTGCTATGTGCATGCATCTAACACTCTTCAGTGCATTAGGAGACGCTAAATCAGCGTTGTAGGCCCAACGTTGAGGTTAGGTCACCCAAAATATAAAAAAAATAAAATAAAAACGCAGAAAGAGATCCTTAATCTCGAGGTAAAAGGCCGGGCTGATATTGAAGACGAAGGGAAGGAGCTGGGGTCGTCCCAGGAGAGACTCGAAGCTGTTGGGAAACACGGCTTAATTAACCAAGAGAGGCTTGTTCATGGAAACTGTGATGGGAGGAGGTGCCCCCCCCTGGAAGAGCCAGACTAATATTCACTAACAAACACAGGTTGAGCACCAACCTGCCTTTATGTTCCCAGAGGATTATTATTCTACATCTAGTCTACGAGTCTGTTCATTATCCTACACAACATCAGGTTTTAGTGTCTTAAGTGGATTTTAATGGTTTTAGTCATTTATTAGTAGTTGGTAGAGCTGAGGATTAGTGTCCAACTTTTTGAGGATTTGGTCCATATTCTCTGGTTCCAGCTTCTGTTCTCTGATTATTTCCTGGTTTCTTTATTCTTCTATAATAGTAAACTGATGATCTTTGGGTTGTGGACAAAAAAAGACATTTTAGGTTGAATTTTCCACTTTAGGAAACGGTGATTGACATTTTATGAACCAAAAAACTAAACATCTCAGTTAATCATTTAGTTATAAGTGATGACATAAATCACCAACTATTATCAATTAATCAATTTGAGTCATTTTTAATTCTAAAATATCCAAATGTTCTGGTTCCAGCTTCTGTTCTCTGATTATTTCCTGGTTTCTTTATTCTTCTATAACAGTAAACTGATGATCTTTGGGTTGTGGACAAAAAAAGACATTTTAGGTTGAATCTGCAGCTTTGAGAATAAATCTGTGCATCATCAGCATATCAAGATAAAGCCAGAAATGATTAAAATGTTTCAATGAAGATGTTCAGTGTTCAGCCATGAGGAACTCCTCAAACTATGTTTAACTTAATAAATTAACTAAATGTTTTGACAGGAACCCTATAAATTGTTATTTTAAGCAGTTATTGAGTAAAAACTATCGGACACACTTTTGCTTATCAATCAATAAATGCAATCAAGTAATTTTTAAGTAGAAAATGTCCAAATTCTCAGGTTCCAGCTTCTGTTCTCTGATTATTTCCTGGTTTCTTTATTCTTCTATAATAGTAAACTGATGATCTTTGGGTTGTGGACAAAAAAAGACATTTTAGGTTCAATCTTCAGCTTTGTGGAAACACTGAACAACATTTTACACCATTTTTTGAACAAAAAAGGGACATTTTTAAAGCTAATATTTGTTAAGGGTGTAATAATTCTTATGTACATAATGCGTAGTGTACATAGTGTTGTGTATTTTTATTAGTTATAGCTTTTATTTTATTTTATTTTTCTTTACTCTGTACGCTGCAGTAACAAGCAAATTTCCCTGTTGTGGGATCAATAAAGTCTTATCTTATCTTAATAGTTATGAAAAACCCTTCTTATATTTGACCAACATTTGTGACATTTTATACCAAAAACACAAACCTATCACATTACATGACAAAATCTTTGAATGCATGAAAATGAATTCAGTAATCCTGGTTCGCAGGCGACATGAAATATGCCTTTAATGAGACACTAATCCAGACATAATAGAAACCATGGGATCGATGCTCTGCAGCACCTGTTCCTGCCTGGTGGTACTCGATGTACCGAGAGCCTCATGCATCACTGACACATGGTCCCGTCTCCATGTTCTCGCCCATAAAACCAGTTAATATTTAACCGACTCCAAATAGATGCTGCCGCTCGCCGCTCTCACAGGTTGACCTGACACAGAGTCCTCCATCAATACCAGAAAGAGGCAGCAGGAATGACTGCGATTGTTGGATTTTTAGGAGACTTAAGGCCACGTTAACAGAGAAAGATCAGTATTCTATAGAAAAACCTGCTAATAATAGCGTAAACGAGGACAAATTCTGTAATAACACACTGAAAACCTGCCAACAAAAAAGCATTTTAGTGTCAGAATTCCATCAATACATTATTTTCAGTTAGTTTTTAGTCCTATTAGTGAATTTATTAGAATGTTTTATGTAATCTGCTGTTGGGGGAGGGGGAAACTTAAATCATGGGTTTGTTGGTCCGTCACGTTGTTGCTGCTGAGCTGTGGTCAGCTTGTCCAGTCGGACCAGAACCCTAAAGGTCTCGGTGTCGTTCTCCAGGCGCCATGCAGACCCCTGAAGCCGGCACTGAGTCCACCTCCACTGTCCCTCTTCAGACCACCGTGCCTGTCCAGCCCACCGGCTCCACCCAGCAGGTGCCTGTCCAGCAACAGGTAACTTGGGGTCTACATTTCATACTCATACTCTGTGCTGTATGCTCCCTGTGAACAATCTGCTGCCCTCTAATGTAGTGGAGGTGCAATTGCACTTTATTCTAGGTCAGTAAAAAAAATATTAAAAAGGCATGTTCCCCTAGGTGGAACGCGCCCACCCTGTATCCTTAATAATGTATAAGATAATTAAAAAAGAGAGAAATATGGACCAAAGTGCATCTGAAATTAAAAAATAAAATTAAATCCTTGATTAAACATTTTCTGACTGATCATGTCAAACCATATGATACTGAAAAATAAAACTACATAAATGGACTTATCAGGGATTGTGGTGTAATGTCTTTAATGTCTTTGTCTCCAACATTTCAGACTCAGTAACACACCGGTCTTTCACAGTGAACCAAGCGCTACAGACGCTTCGTCATATTTCCTCGTCTTAGCTTTGGGAGACTTTCGTTTGTCTCTTTATCTCCGTCTCTCTCCGCCTGTCTTCTCATCCCTGTTAAATATGTTTTCATGGTGTCACTTGGTGTCTACACTTCATACTCATACTCTGTGCTGTATGCTCCCTGTGAACACTCTGCTGCCCCCTAATGGAGTGGAGGTGCAATTGCACTTTATTCTAGGACAGTAAAAAATAATATAATACAAATTAAAAAAGCATGTTTCCCGAGGTTTAAGGCCCCCCCCCCCCATGATGGAGGGCGCGCCCCACTATTTGAGAAGCACTGCTTTATACCCACCTATAACCACGGCCTCCTTTGTTATGTAAAGACATGTATTATGAATATTTTTGCTGATAATTAACTTCCAGTTTACAAAACAGTTGAGATAACATCAGGAAAAAAAGGAAATTTCATAATTTCATATTCATACATTCTTAATTAAAAACGCTACTCAGAAACTCATCTCCTGCTTTATGTACCACATACTAATTAAAACTGAAGAATTTCTGAAGATTTCTAAGATTGGATAAAAGTTGTTTGCAAATGAGCTCTTAACTTATTCAGATTCTGGAGGTACAATAGGTCATCGGGGTCTTTCTTTTTATCTTGCAAGCTCGGGAATTCAATTTCTAATCTTCTCTTCACATTTACGTAAGCAGTTAAATCACATGCAACCTGCAACCAAATCTGCTCCAGGTTCATAATATTTCTCTAATTATTATTCAGTATTTTTTTTAGCAGCGGTGAAGTTATGTCCTAACTTACAAACCATTTACTGATCAAAAACATAAATATTTTATCCCTTGAGTCCTGAAAGAGGATTCACGTTTCACAGGAACTGGATGATTTATTAGCCAGATTGGATTTAGAGGGCGCTTTATGATGTGTTTGACACCCCTGACCCAGAGAAAATAATACATAAATAGAATATAATATCTAAAAAATTGAGTTAACGGTTCCTGCAAATGAATTAATTTATTCAAGAGTAATAAGAGTTCATCAAGGTCCTTTTCTCTTATTGCAATTTCAGAATTAAATTTTCACCATCTGTGAAGTCACATGCATTTTTGACGCAAATGTTAAATAAAATGGTCCTGGGTCGAAATATTTACCCACTAAACATTATTTAGTATTTTCAGCAGCAGTTATTTCCTGACGTACAGACAAACGCTGTAAAAATGTCTCCCTGGCTTCACAACAGGAACTGTTTGATTTTTATCATCATTAAACCTTTTTAGCTTTTAGCGTTCTGTTACTGGCGTCCTGTTTGACCCCTGGTTTAACCCCTGACCCGCTGTGCTGTGCTGTGGTGTGGTGTTGTCTCCCCAGGCCCAGACTGTTCAGCAGGTCCAGCATGTTTACCCAGCACAGGTGCAGTACGTGGAGGAGAACAGCGGCGTCTACACCAACGGCAACATGTGAGTCACGCTGAACAAACGCCGCCGCTCCTCCTCCTGCTCGAGTGGCTCCGCGCCGCCATTCATGTCACGAGCACATGATGGTCGGTGGGAGTTTGCTGTGTGTGCTGTGTGTGTGTGTGTGTGTGTGTGCTGTGTGTGCTGTTTTTTTTTTTTTTTTTTTTTTTGATTGTGCTCGGTCACCTGAACATGACCAGAAGTAGGTCTGAGTTAAGTGCTGACGCCACGCCAGGGTCCCCTGGGTGTGAGGAACGGGGCCTCACACACACACACACACACACACACACACACACACACTGTTAGGTCTGCTCAGCTCAGTATGACCTCAGCTACTGGTGGCAGCACTCATACCAGTCTAATCTAATAATTAATTGGGATAATGTCAAAAATGTCATGTGGTGCTATAAGATAGTTTAATTCTCTTAATATATTTTATAATTATATCCATTAAAAAGATGAAAAATTATTTATTTTTTGTGGCTTATAGGTTTCTTACACTTACTGTGATAAAATAGCTAACAAATCTATAGGTTTTGGGCTATACTATAATAATAATAACAGTGCATTCAAGATTAAGACTTTTTTTGGACCACACAAATGGCTCAAATCTAAATTAAATATCTAAATATTGATATAGGAAAAAATAATAATCTAAAACATTAAAAGTTAATAGAGATTAATCAGTTGTGTAATATACTATAATAATATAATACCAGAGTGTGCATTCAGGACCTTCATACAACCACCTTGATGAAATTTAATTCAGATTTTTTATTTAAATTAGTTTTTTGGACCGCACAAACAGCTCCAATCTAAATAAATATCTAAATAGTGGTTAGCTGCAGCTACTACTGATATTATATTAAACTATCTTATTATTGTATTGATGATGTGGATATTGATGATATATATTGATGCTGTAACAGGAACATATAAAATACTTTATTTAGTGTTGGAGCTCAGGTTTAACATGAGATTTATAATAAAACTCAATGATGAACCTGTATCAGGAGGTGTTAGATTTTATATAATACAAAATTTATTGACGTTACTCTTTTACGATAGAACAAAAACTTAGAGATGTTGATAAAACATGACTACATATACAGTGTTTAGTGTTGTAGCTGAGGTTTTCTCATGCGATATATGAATAAAACTCGATGTGGAACCTGAATCGGGTTTTTCTTTTGGTTTTTAACAGGTTAATGAATTGAAATTGAACCAACTGACTACAGAATTATCTTAGATTTGTAGTGTCACTGCAACCAGAACGAACCAGAAGTAAAATAAAAATTACTATAGTGTTGTAGCTGAGGTTTTCTCATGCGATACATGAATAAAACTCAAAGTTGTATCAGCCCATTCTTGATGATTTCTCTCAGTATTACCGTCTCCCTGACCTCTGACCTTTGACCTCTGACCTCTGACCTCTGTTCGCCACAGAAGGACCTACTCGTACTCGGAGCCGCAGCTGTACAGCCAGAACAGCGGCGGCAGCTACTTCGACACGCAGAGCGGCTCGTCGCAGGTGTCCGCCGTGGTGACGTCCCACGGCATGACCAACAACGGCGGCGGGGGCGGGGGGGGCAGCGGGGGGATGAGCATGGGCCTGGCCGGGGGTCAGGTGATCAGCAGCGGCTCCGGGGCCTACCTCATGGACAACGCCGTGCCGCACCCCGCCACCCAGACCGCGCGGGCCTCCCCGGCCACGGTGAGTCCGGAGGAGGCCGCTGCTGACGCCTCCTCCCCCTGGGGGGTGGAGGGTTGACCCCCCCCACCTCACCTCACCTCACCTCACCTTCACCTGCCTGCTGTTTAATAGAATACACCACTACCATCTTCTACCTGTTCCCTGTAGTAGTTCTACCAGGAAATAATGATCTATGTACCTGCAGCTAGAAAGTTAATAGAGATGAATTCATTGTGCAATATACTATAATAATATAAAACCAGATTGTGCATTTAAGATGTTTTTAAAGTCACCTTGAATGAAACTTTACTTTTTTTAAGAAATTATTTTTTAGCACCACGCAAACAGCTCCAATCTAAATGAAAAATCTAAATAGTGGTTAGTTGCAGCTACTACTGATATTATATTATTGTATTGATGATGTGGATATTGATGATATATATTGATGCTGATGACATTTTAAACAGATGAAAATCTAAGATTAATTTGTGATTTGAGGGTAGATCAATCTGTAGAATATTAATATGCATTAATAGTGATTATTGATACTCTGGCTTCTTGAATTTGCTCTTAAATTGCTGAATTTAAATTTAGAATTCTGCAGTTTTTCAAACCTTAAATCCACTAGAAGTGTGTGATCCTCGCCTTAAACTCTTAATGCTGAACCTTTTATTAGGAGGTTTAGGCTTTTAACAAGTTATTGAAACTAAATAAATGGGTAGTATTAAATACTATAATATAACACAGGGTGCATAATGAATGCTTTTGGTACTTGTGTATTTTTACCTTAGCATGTTACTTTAAAATTCGTGCTTTTTCCCTTTTTGCACCTTGTGTGAAAGGTGACACATTACTTTTTACTATTAATCTACCTAAAGTATCTCAAATTGACGTCATGTTGATAATCTAAAACATTCAACACATAAGCTACAACAGTTTAATTCCTCATTCAATAATAAATAAAAAATATTACTGATAAATAACCAGTATAATGCAGTGTACTATAATATAACTTTTGCACTCTTGTAAATACTTCTGGTAATAACTTTATACATTTTTAGTATGTTTATATATAATATATAGAGATATGAGAAAATCCTCCAAATATCTTGTATTGACACACATACTGATAACACATGGTGCATAATAAGTACTTGTACTTTTGTTCCTTTGAGTATTTCTGCTGATAATACTTGTGTATTTTTACCTTAGTAATATACTAGCAGTAGAAAACCATCTATCGTGTACGACACATTTGCTGTCATATGTGGTTTAGCTGCAGTGCTGCAGAAAGGAGAAATAAAACTTAATTAAAATAAAAAAAAAAGCTTGAGCTGTGCTGTGTGCATGAAGAGCGAACGGAGAGGGGACGTGCTCCCTGAGTTCTCCAGCGTCGCCTCTCGCCGGATTCTCAACGCTCCATTAGACGTTTTCTCACATGTCGGCCGTAATGATGCGTCCTGGCAGCGGCTTAACGTTCACGTTATGTGGACGTCAGTCACCGTGGACGTTAAAACGCTCCGTGTTCACAACGCAGAGCAGGCAGTGCTCCTTCTCTCCTTTTCCATGTTAAAAAAAACAGGCTTTAGAAGTGCATTTTCTAAAATGGCTCAATAAGAGCTATGGTTGTATAATCATTGAAAGTATGTCTGAGGAAACACTGAATGACTGAGCTATTACATTTACTCTGCTGTGTATAAACCCTTATTCTGGGTGATTTACTGCTGAGAAATAACCTCACACTCATTTAAATAAGTTAAATCTGTATTATTAGTGAATAAAACCTGTAGTTGTGCTTTACTTTTAATATTATCTCGTACTATCACTTTATTTTTCTGCAGCTTTAGTTGCTTTCAGATGCAGATTTCAGTGGAATACAACACGTAGTTTCACATAAATATGTTTACAGTTCTAACAAAATGATGATTCAATAATTTAGTAATTCATGGAAAATAAACAATTTTTGAGGAAACTCTCTGGACCCTTCACATTTATCAGCTGACCCTTTGGAGGGGCCCGACCCTTAGGTTGGAAACCACTGGTTAACTGTACATATGGTAGATAAACTAGATAATTGTATATAATGCTTATAGACTAGTTTAACTATCTAGGTATAAAATGAATTAACTGTGTATAATGTCATTTGTCTAGTTTAATAATTAAAATAGTTTTAATTAAAATTCCTGCTTTTACTTGTAGTAGAGTATATGTAGTACTTTTACTTCAGTGAAGGATGTGAATACTTCTTCTGCCCTTTGGCCTGTGCCGTGTTTCGTTGGAACATGCTAATTGTCTCAGGTGTTAATTGCCTCAGGTAGAAATCAGCTTCAGTTTAACGAGCCGAAGATTTTGTGACCGACAGGAGGCCTCGCTCTGCTTGGGTTTAGTGGTGCTTGCTTTATTTTTATTTTATTTTTTATTACTAAAGTGTCTACATCTACTCTTTTTAGTTTCCTTGCTTTTTTTTTTTTTTATTTCCTTCCCTCTCCTCTTACATTTTGTTGTCCTTGTGCTTCGTGGTTTTTATCAGATTGAAATGGCGATTGAGACGCTCCAAAAATCTGAGGGTTTATCCAGTCAGAGAAGCTCGCTGCTCAACAGCCATGTAAGTTGCTTTTTTTTTTGTTGGGTTTTATTTAAACAAACAGTTTTTTGCCTTCCTCTGCTTTTTTTGTTTTTTATTTATTTATTTGCCAATCTCACTCTCCTGCTGCTCAGCCTCTTGCAACTCCCTATAAAATTTCAGTTCGGAGCTTGCTGGGTTTAACAATAATCGCTGCTTTTTTAGAAAAAAAAACGCTTTGGCCGCAGCATCCAGGTCACCCGAGGTGCATGCACGGGCGGCGCCGACCCGTTTACAAACCCGTCCTAGTTCAGAGCAGCCGTGCTTTTCCGTTCTCTCTGCAGCTCCAGTGGCTGCTGGACAACTACGAGACAGCAGAGGGCGTCAGCCTCCCTCGCTCCACCCTCTACAACCACTACCTGCGCCACTGCCAGGAGCAGAAACTGGACCCCGTCAACGCCGCCTCGTTCGGCAAACTCATCCGCTCCATCTTCATGGGACTCCGCACGAGGCGCCTCGGGACGAGGTCGGCGCTTAATTATTATTATTATAATTAATAAAGTAAAGAAATTTGATTTTTTGGAGATTCAGGATTCGCATTAATCAAAGTTCAAATTTCTATTTAATGTCCCTGTTGGGGAATTGTACAGCAGCAAGGATATCCAATACACAAAAATATAATGTTATACGTAATATAATCAATAGTTAAATATAAAGGCAATAAATATATGTTGGATATGTTTGTGCTGTGCAAGTCAATGTGAATCCATTCGGTTGTTGTAATATGACTTTTCCATGTTTGCATATTGTTGCCCTATGGAAACAAATCTGTTTTGGCATATTAGAAAAAAAAGTTTATTACATTAACATTAAAAACGACTCAAATGTCAAAAAGTAAAATTTAATGAGTTAAATGTATTTGGTGAAAAGAATCTCCAAAATTCAGAAGGGACTTGGTCATGTGACCTCATAAATTGTATGTCCTTCAAAATAAAAGCCTCCTTTTCACACATAACAGTAAACATATTTTATATCACATCTTTTTAGAAAAAAAAGAAGATAGTTATATGGAAACACTACGTAATGGAGGGTTGAGAACAACAGAGCATAAAGGGAAGAGTAACTTTACTAAAAGATTAGGACGAGGTTCAGCTCAAACAGAAGGCAACTACATCATAGCTGTTCATACTATGTCCAGCTACCTGTTTCACACTTTATTTTTTATTGATTTTCCAATAACAAACATACAAGACAACATATGAAACAGGTGCATCAGACAGAAAAGTACAAGAAATACACATGATGCATAAGTGACTATAAAAAAACAGCATGTTTGCAGCAAAAGGAACTCATCTGTCTCAACTATTTTATTTTTTTTGATTTCTTGCAGAGGGAACTCCAAATACCACTACTACGGCATACGCGTGAAACCGGATTCTCCGCTGAACAGACTCCAGGAAGACATGCAGTACATGGCGCTCAGGCAGCAGCCGGTCCAGCAGAAACAGAGGTCGGCACGCAGGAGCGTTTTCTGTCCTCCAGAGTCCACGGAGCCTTTTACCGCTCAGAGAAACTGAACCGTGGGATGCTTTTATTTTTTTTCTTTGCAGATTCAAACCGGTGCAGAAGTTTGATTCGGCCGGCGGGGAGAACTACTCAGGTGGAGGCCAGAACCATCCTGGTGCAGCGGAGCAGACGGTCATAGCACAGAGCCAGCACCACCAGCAGTTCCTGGGTCAGCCCCTTCACAATAAGACGAACAGCAACGAAACTATTCCTTTTAAAATCCTTTTTTTTCCCTTTCTATACACTGTGGACACATTTGGGGAATTTTCGGACAATATTGTCCATGCACAAACTACTGTAAAATCATCCTATGCTGAAAATCTGGATTTAAAATAATGATTAAAAGTAAATGGAAGAAACTATTCAAAAAAAAAATGCTGAGTTTGTTTCTTCTCTCTTTCTTGCTCAAAATTTTCCATCAATTTACCCTGTAAATGCCAGTTTATCATTTTAAATTATTTATTATTATGTAAGTCCCATCCTCTTACCATTTAATAAATGAAAAATATTTGTATTTGTTTTTCTGCAAAATGTAAAAAAAATGAAATAATTCAAAGATATAAATTTGCATTTAAAGAGTTAAAATCCTGAGAGTGATGTTTTAGAGATTTATGAAAAAAGCAGAAAAAAATTCAAATTTATGATGATTTTACAGCATTTTTTTGAGTGTGGACTTTTTTTGTCCCAAAATTGTCAAAAATGCAAAGGAGGATATGAGGGTTAAAAATATGAGTAAATCCAAAATTCTTAATTAATAATAAACCTTTATTTTGATGCATTAGGAACATCCATCCATCCATTGTCTATCCCGCTTATTCCCTTTCGGGGTCGCAGGGGTCTGCTGGAGCCTATCCCAGCGCGTTAAGGCGAGAGGCAGGGATACACCCCAGATGGTCGCCAGCCAATCGTGGGGCACACACACCACTCACACACCATTCACACACACACTCACACCTATGGGCAATCCAGAGTTTACCAATTAACCTGAGCATGTTTTTTGTATTGTGGGAGGAAACCGGAGTACCCGGGGAAAACCCACGCAGACACGGGGAGAACATGCAAACTCCACACAGAAAGGCCCCAGACCCAGGCCCAAGGCGGTCTTGAACCTGCGACCTTCTTGCTGTGAGGCAACAGTGCTACCCACTGCACCACCGTGTCGCCCCGCATTAGGAACATGTCATGTTATTTCCTGAATTTAAAACATGAAGAAAAATGTGCTAAATTTTGGACAAAAAAACACAAGCTGTCCACGACGTTTCTTCTATTGATTAACATAACCTATATCTGATTATAGATGCATCGCGGGCGCTCCCTGACTTCGTGGAACTGGAACTGGGACCGAGCAATACGGAGAACATCAGCCCAGAGGATGTGAAAGCTCTCCAGACCCTTTACAGAGAGCACTGTGAGGTCAGAGAAAAGGGCTTTTTGTTTTTCCATTTTTTTCCCTGCAAATTAAATTCACAGAGGGAACATCCACCGATCAGAGGAAGCTAAGTAATCCACGCCAATATTGTTGCGTGAATCATTCATTTTACTGCAGGTTAAGGGTCATTTTACTGCAGGTTAAGGGTCATTTTGCTGCAGGTTAAGGGTCATTTTGCTGCAGGTTAAGGGTCATTTTGCTGCAGGTTAAGGGTCATTTTACTGCAGGTTAAGGAGCATTTTACTGCAGGTTAAGGGTCATTTTGCTGCAGGTTAAGGGTCATTTTGCTGCAGGTTAAGGGTCATTTTGCTGCAGGTTAAGGGTCATTTTGCTGCAGGTTAAGGGTCATTTTACTGCAGGTTAAGGTGCATTTTACTGCAGGTTAAGGGTCATTTTACTGCAGGTTAAGGGTCATTTTGCTGCAGGTTAAGGGTCATTTTACTGCAGGTTAAGGTGCATTTTACTGCAGGTTAAGGGTCATTTTACTGCAGGTTAAGGGTCATTTTACTGCAGGTTAAGGGTCATTTTACTGCAGGTTAAGGGTCATTTTACTGCAGGTTAAGGGTCATTTTACTGCAGGTTAAGGTGCATTTTACTGCAGGTTAAGGTGCATTTTGCTGCAGGTTAAGGTGCATTTTACTGCAGGTTAAGGGTCATTTTACTGCAGGTTAAGGGTCATTTTACTGCAGGTTAAGGGTCATTTTACTGCAAGGTGAAGATGCATTTTGCTGCAGGTTAAGGTGAATTTTGCTGCAGGTTAAGGGTAATTTTGCTGCAGGTTAAGGGTCATTTTACTGAGGGTTAAGGGTCATTTCACTGCAGGTTAAGGTGCATTTTACTGCAGCTTAAGGGTCATTTTACTGAGGGTTAAGGGTCATTTCACTGCAGGTTAAGGGTCTTTTCACTGAAAGTATTTCCTGTGATGATTCTCCTCTAAAATTAAGCCCGTTTTCCTCTCTCAATAATTAAATATGCCTTATTTCGCCAGTGTCTCACGGTGGCATTTTAGTAATTTAACTTCATTTAGAAGGTGTCTTTAATGAGAAAAGTCTGAACTTAAGTTTTACAGGAAAACCTCATAAACTTAAGTTGGTGGAAACTTGTGGAAAGGTCATTTCCACAGATTGGTAAATGCCAGGCGCTGGCATTTTGGATCAGAATGTTCTCTTTACCTTGTGAAGTTTTCACCCACTAATGTGATTGCTGAAGGGATCAGGACTTCTACATGAGATGACCACCTGTCCTCACACCAACCCTTATTAAAGGGACATTGCACACAAAATTTAAGGTGCTGTCAATGTTTAGAAATGTTCAGGTATAATATTTCTCCTGCTGCTTCATTAAAAAGGAGGTGAATAGAGTTTAATTGGCTGAAAATTGACATTTGACAATGTGTTGTTTATTCTGAATAATGCACAGATCTCACTTTTTCTTTTAAGTAAGTTCCACCAGTGAAAGCGACTCACTGCTTTCTTGTTTGTTTTCTGTGTTTTGTTTCAGGCGATCCTGGATGTGGTTGTCAACCTCCAGTTCAGTCTAATTGAGAAGCTGTGGCAAACGTTCTGGCGTTATTCTCCCCCGGACTCTGTAGAGGGCGCCACTGTAACAGAAAACAGGTGAGCAGCCCTCCTGCAGGGGGTCTTAAAGAGTCTTAAAAGCATTAAATTCATGAATTTGGAAAAAAAACACCTTAAGAAGACTTTGAATTTCGATATGAGTCTTAACATTTGTGCCGTACGGAACTTCTCGCATTCTTTTCAAAAGTTTAATTTGTTAACCAGGACAGAAACAGACCCTCCAACACTAGAAAATCCCTCAGTGGCTGCACTGCAGCATGTTCTGTGAATGAGAAAACACAGAAAACACAGGGCAGGACTATGTCGCCCAAATAAGGTCATACTATACTATGTTACTCAAAAAAGGTCATACTATACTATGTCGCCCAAAAAAGCTCATATACTTTGTCCCCCAAAATAGGTCATACTATAGTATGTCGCCCAAATAAGGTCATACTATAGTATGTCGCTCAAAAAAGGTCATAATCTACTATGTCGCCCAAAAAAGGTCATACTATAGTATGTCGCCCAAAAAAGGTCATACTATAGTATGTCGCCCAAATAAGGTCATACTATAGTATGTCGCCCAAAAAAGGTCATACTATAGTATGTCGCCCAAATAAGGTCATACTATAGTATGTCGCTCAAAAAAGGTCATACTATAGTATGTCGCCCAAAAAAGGTCATACTATAGTATGTCGCCCAAATAAGGTCATACTATAGTATGTCGCTCAAAAAAGGTCATACTATAGTATGTCGCCCAAATAAGGTCATACTATACTATGTTACTCAAAAAAGGTCATACTATACTTTGTCCCCCAAAATAGGTCATACTATAGTATGTCGCCCAAATAAGGTCATACTATAGTATGTCGCTCAAAAAAGGTCATATTCTACTATGTCGCCCAAAAAAGGTCATACTATACTATGTCGCCCAAAAAAGGTCATACTATAGTATGTCGCCCAAATAAGGTCATACTATAGTATGTCGCCCAAAAAAGGTCATACTATAGTATGTCGCTCAAAAAAGGTCATACTATAGTATGTCGCCCAAATAAGGTCATACTATAGTATGTCGCCCAAATAAGGTCATACTATAGTATGTCGCTCAAAAAAGGTCATACTATAGTATGTCGCTCAAAAAAGGTCATACTATAGTATGTCGCCCAAATAAGGTCATACTATAGTATGTCGCTCAAAAAAGGTCATACTATAGTATGTCGCCCAAATAAGGTCATACTATAGTATGTCGCCCAAATAAGGTCATACTATAGTATGTCGCCCAAATAAGGTCATACTATAGTATGTCGCTCAAAAAAGGTCATACTATAGTATGTCGCCCAAAAAAGGTCATACTATAGTATGTTACTCAAAAAAGGTCATACTATACTATGTCGCCCAAATAAGGTCATACTATAGTATGTCGCTCAAAAAAGGTCATATTCTTCTATGTCGCCCAAAAAAGGTCATACTATACTATGTCGCCCAAAAAAGGTCATACTATAGTATGTCGCCCAAATAAGGTCATACTATAGTATGTCGCCCAAAAAAGGTCATACTATAGTATGTCGCCCAAAAAAGGTCATACTATAGTATGTCGCCCAAATAAGGTCATACTATAGTATGTCGCCCAAATAAGGTCATACTATAGTATGTCGCCCAAAAAAGGTCATACTATAGTATGTCGCCCAAATAAGGTCATACTATAGTATGTCGCTCAAAAAAGGTCATATTCTACTATGTCGCCCTAAAAAGGTCATACTATAGTATGTCGCCCAAAAAAGGTCATACTATAGTATGTCGCCCAAAAAAGGTCATACTATAGTATGTCGCCCAAAAAAGGTCATACTATAGTATGTCGCCCAAAAAAGGTCATACTATAGTATGTCGCTCAAAAAAGGTCATACTATACTATGTCGCCCAAAAAAGGTCATACTATAGTATGTCGCCCAAAAAAGGTCATACTATAGTATGTCGCCCAAAAAAGGTCATACTATACTATGTCGCCCAAAAAAGGTCATACTATAGTATGTCGCCCAAAAAAGGTCATACTATAGTATGTCGCCCAAAAAAGGTCATACTATAGTATGTCGCCCAAAAAAGGTCATACTATAGTATGTTGCCCGACAAAAAAAAATAATAATGTAGTATGTTGTACATACATAAACACATGTACACACATGCTGCGACAAGAAATTAACACCTTTTTTTAATAAATCATTGCTAGTAGGTCTGTTCAATGTTAAGTTTTATATAAATAGTCATAAAAAGACTTGAATTTAAGTTGAAGAAGCCTTAGACTTAGCAGTAGATATAAAGAATATCTGCTATAGAAGTTTATATTTTAACATTCACACTCCTGTTGTGGCTGCAGCAGCGTCAGTGAGATCGAAGCTCGCCTGCCCCGCTCACAGCTGCTGGCGCTGTGCAGGAACGAGGCCGTGCTCAAGTGGATGAGCACCTGTGACCACCTCATGTACCAGTCCCTGGTGGAGATCCTCATCCCTGATGTCCTGAGACCCATTCCCAGTGAGTCCCCCTGCACTCCCTCTGCTCGATTTACTGTGTTAATGCTGCGGGTGTCAAGTGCTTATTTTTTTATTTTTATTTTTTAGGTGCCTTGACTCAAGCCATTCGCAACTTTGCCAAAAGCCTGGAAGGTTGGCTCAATAATGCCATGAATGCCATTCCACAGAGAATGATCCAGACTAAGGTGCAACAGCGTTACAACAAAGTCTGCATTTAGGAAAATGCTGCATTAGTTCAAGCTGCAGTTTTAATGCTAAAGTGAATTGTTTTTTTTCTTCAAAGGTCTGGTAACAACAGTCTTCTTCTTCTTCTTTTTTCCCACAGATTGCCGCTGTTAGTGCCTTTGCGCAAACGCTGCGCAGATACACATCTCTGAACCACCTGGCTCAGGCGGCACGAGCCGTGTTGCAGAACACGTCGCAGATCAACCAGATGCTGAGTGATCTCAACCGTGTTGACTTTGCCAATGTACAGGTCAGAGCTGTGATGTGTGGTGGAGGAGAAAATGGACATTTTTGCTGCAAGTTGGGGGTTAATTTTGCTGCAAGTTGAGGGTCAATTTTGCTGCAAGTTGAGGGTTATGGGTTGAGGGTAAATGTATTGTTAGTGACTATTTAAAAAAAAAAAAAAAGTGTATATTGATTGGAGTTGTCTCTTTGGATGAATTGACTCCTGTGGCTCCACGTACTATATCTGTATCACACCTCGCATTAACATAATTTTTCACTATGCATCTGTTTCTTTCGTGCCCGTTTTAACCTCTGCGTTTGTGTTTCCTGAGTGCAGGAGCAGGCGTCGTGGGTGTGCCAGTGTGAGGAGGGGGTGGTCCAGCACTTGGAGCAGGACTTCAAGGCCACGCTGCAGCAGCAGAGCTCCCTGGAGCAGTGGGCGGCCTGGCTGGACAACGTGGTCACGCAGGTGCTCAAACCCTACGAGCACCGGCCCAGCTTCCCGCGGGCGGCGCGCCAGTTCCTGCTCAAGTGGTCCTTCTACAGGTGTGTGAAGAACCAATCAGTAGAATAACAGTCATAGAGAATATGCAGTGTTGGGTAAATGGGGTAAATCCAATAACTGACAGGCTCCGCCCCTTTATTCAGCCTCACCTGTTGTTTCAGCAGGTTAATACCAACGTGGTTCAAAATAACAGTGGTGTGTGTAAAAATACAAGTAAATCTGAAAATCTTTACAATCATATTTATTTTTGAAGCATCGTAAAAGCTGCATTTTATAACCTAAATCAAAACTTGAAGAGAATAAAGAAAAATAATTAGTCTACTCAAACAAGACTAAAATAATTAGGATTTTCTTCACATAAACTAGACTAAAATACTTTGATATTTCTTTAACTAAACTAGATTAAAACATTTGGATTTCCTTTGACTAGACCAGTCTAAAATAATTAGTTTTTTCTTACAATTTAGACTAAAATATTATAATAAAAAAATAAAACTAAATATTTTAAGTTTTTACCTAATACTAAGAGAATAAAAAAGAAAGAAATATAGACCAACTTACAACAAAGATTAGCTTTATTAAGTGGATCTGGAATTAAAAAATAAAATTAAATCCTTAATTAAACTGCTGTATGCTCCCTGCACACACTCTGCCAATGAGAGCGCCACTGCCCCCTAATGTAGTGGAGGTGCAATTGCACTTTATTCTAGGACAGTAAAAAAAATTAAAATAAAGTATGTTTGACATTTTTAAATAATACAAAATCAACACGATAGTGGTGAGTTACCTCATTATGTAACGGGGTTGTTTTCCTCCAGCTCCATGGTGATCCGTGACCTGACCCTGCGCAGCGCCGCCAGCTTCGGCTCCTTCCACCTGATCCGCCTCCTGTACGACGAGTACATGTTCTACCTGGTGGAGCACCGCGTGGCCCAGGCCACCGGGGAGACGCCCATCGGCGTCATGGGGGAGGTACGAGAGAGAGTGTGTGTGTGTGTGTGTGTGTGTGTGTGTTTTAAATACTAGTAAATGAATCAAAAACAAAGAGTGTTTTAACTGTGACGTTTGTCTGTTTTCAGTTCGACAGCCTCAACTCTCTGTCATTCACTCACATTGATAAAGGTACGTGGGGAAAATAGTGTGTGATCGTGCTTGTTTAAGAAGATGTGTGTGTATGTATGTATATGTGTGTATGTATGTATATATGTGTGTATGTGTATATGTGTATGTATGTATGTATATATATATATATATATATATATATATATATATATATATATATATATATATATATATATATATATATATATATATATATATATATATATATATATATGTATATGTAGATATATGTAGATATATGTATATTTTTATGTGTATATATGTGTGTGTATGTATTATGTGTGTAATTCAGCTTATGTTTTTTTCTGATTTGGGTCAGTTTGGTCATTTTCGACATAAGTTGATAATCAAGAAAACTTTAAATAAGCTTAAACATGATACAGAACATAGAGAATAAGACTGGGACATACAACCAAGACTATGCATTACTAAAGTTTCTCATTAAATTATCTTTACTATATTAAAGATGATTAATTAATTTTTATTATTTTTTTTAAAAGTGATTTTTAATTTAAAATTCATAACAAATGAATTAACTCTTAATTGGCTCTTAGAAACAACAGTTTTCCTCAATAAAAATATATAAAAATATTATATAAATTTAATTATATTATTGAATTTTATTATATATTTTATTATATCAAGTTGTAGTTGTAGGTATACAATTTATTATATATTATTGTATTCAATTGTGTTTTATCATAAAGTTTATTTGCATTTAATGACTTGTAGGGAGTTGTATTATATATCATTATATTGATTTTCACTATGATCCATTTTATTATATTGACTTTTATGTTCATGTATTTTATTATATTGAGTTACATTATGTATCATATTATTTTTACTTAAAGTTTCATTATTGTATATTTTACTCTATTAAGTTAGAAAGTTCGTATACATTATTTATATATAATAAAGTATTTTTCTCTGGATAATATGTGCTTGTATTTATTCAGTAATTAATTCTTCTTTCTTTCCGCCCAGACGAGACGAGCGGGCTGGACAGCGACCTGGAGGACGACGGCGACGAGTCCGGCGAGCCGCTGGCGAAGCGCGAGAAGGCGGAGCACGAGGTGATCCAGGTGATCCAGGTGGGGGCGCTGGAGGACGGGTCCCACCCGGTGGTGGGCGTGGTCCAGCCGGGCGGCGTCCTGCACTCGCTGCCCCAGCCGCCGCAGGACCACAGCGAGCACATCCTGACGCCGGCCGCCGCCACCGGCACGCCCACCATCCGCCACTGCAGCGCCACGGGCAACACCTACGCCTCCGTGTGAGGGCCCCGCCCCCTGGCTCCAAGCCCCGCCCCCAGCCCCGCCCCCCTGTCTCCGTCTCTGTGAGTCTAGATGTTTCCGTTTCATGCTTCTGTCTCTGCTGCTGCTCGTTAGCTGGAGCGACCTCGTTAGTCCCATCAGCTGGAAGGACACAACAAACCCGTTTATGTTTAATTTTCCGCGTCGTTCGGATTTTATCCTTCAAACCGCTGATGCGTCAGAGCTCAAATCCACGTCACCCGTCCCGGCCGGAGCGGCGATCCGCTCAAGAAAAACTGTTTTGCCTGTTTTTTTGTACATAGATTTTCAAATCAGTTTTGTCCAAAAAAAAAACAAAAAAAAACCTCATGGTGCTATCATTGTTTTTATTTCCTTAAATTTCCTGTTAATTTTAGCATTATTTGTCAAACATGCATTAACTTTTTTTTTTTTTTTGGCTGAACAAAAAAAACTAATTAATTTTGAGTATTGTATGTAGCTGTAGGTGGAGATTTTTTTATTTTTTTATTTTATTTTTAAGGATTCCTGGTAGCCTCCCACTGAGGAAAAAACAAAAAACACAGCTTTTAGCCACAGAAGCAGAAACGTGAGAATCTGTGCTGCTGCTACGTGTAAATAGGAATGAAGATTTGAGACTGTACAAATAAAAAATGTAAAAAAGAAAGGGGGAACCCGCTAGCTTTTCTATGCACGCCGTGCATATCGCTTTTGCCTTTCGTTGGTTTTTAGACTCTATCGTGTGGTTTATGAGCTGTAAATCTTGAAGAACCCCCCCCCACATCGCTCCTGTCTTAATGAGAATTTCGCAAAGGACCAAAAAAAAAAAAAAAAAAGTAAATTAAAAAAAAAACAACCCGACTTAAAGAGGAAGCGTGTTTCCTGTCAGCAGTGCCATGTTTTTCCACGTTTTTTACTGGAGCAGAAGGAATGTGTCAGGGATCTAATGTACCTCGGCTTTTATCGTTAGTGCCTTATCCTGTCGATGCAGCTGTCCCCGCCGTGGCGACGCGTGGCTGGATTTGGGCCGGGCCATCAGTGTTGAGACTTAAAAAAGGAAGAAAAAAAAAAGGGGGGGAAAACCGGGACCGCCGGTTTTCCGGGGTTTTCTATTTTTTTTTTTTTTTTTTTTTTTTTCCTCAGAACGGAGAATCGAGTCTTTAGCCTTTTTGCTCCTGCTCCTGTTGGGGCCTATTCTTGCATTAGCCTTTTGTTGTGTGTGTGTGTGTGTGTGTGTGTGTGTTTGTGTGTTTGTGTGTTTGTGTGTTTGTGTGTGTGTGTGTGTGTGTGTGTGTGTGTGTGTGTGTGTGTGTGTGTGTGAATATGAATGTGTTGGTCTGCACTGTGTTTTTATGTGTGTGTGTGTGTGTGTTCTAACACATCCATCAGTCACCCTACCTCAAACCAGTGGTGCCAGCCCCCCCCCCCCTTTTTTTCGACGCGTGCAGCACAGTTCTGTCCAAACCTTTTTATTGCACACACACACCACTGTACTGCACAAAAAAAAAAGAAAAATCTCAACGCGACGGGGAATTAAACTTTTCCTCTCGTCTCCGATTTATTTGCATTTTTATTTCCCTGTTTCCGTTTTTAGCCCGTGGAATAAAAAAAAAAAAAAAACAGGAAAAAAAACTCAACACGCTTCATCCTTTGTTCCCTGTTGGAAAAAGATCATCTTTGTACAGTGGACCAGAAGTAGATATTTTCTGATATTCAAAGAGATATATAGATATATATATGTATAGCATATATACGGATGATACACTACATATATATTTGTCGCTTTTTACGTGTTTTTCCTGATTGTTTCCGTGTGATTGTTTCTTGGTAGCTCCTCCGTGGTTAGTTCATAGACTGTGAAACGGGGGGGGACTAACTTCTGATTCGTTAGATCATCTATACTTGAACTGTTGTGGACAATATTGAGATTAATCCTCTGAAATAGGAACGTTTTCTGTCACCTTTTTTCTTTTTTGGGGAAACGGGACGACGCCGTTTTTCTGCATAAATGTTTATTTATTGATATTTATTGTGTTTTACGTTTTTTTTTTTTTTTGTCAGGACGGTACAGAACGAACGGGACGTCAAAAAAGGGTTGGCACTGTATTTGCTGTAATCATTCCTTTTTTTTTTTTTTTTGGTATATCAGTAGTTTAAAAAAAGTCCTTTATTTTTAGCAGGAAGTGGGATCTTTGCCATTTTTTTCCTTTTATAAATCTAGGGTATGTGCCTGTGTAGAAAAATGTGCTGGGTGGGTGGGAATGTGCAAATACGGCATGTTTATTTTTAATTTTGTTTTTTTGTGGTTAGTGGGTCTTTGAACACATCACGAATAAACGTCTGAAAAGCTGCAGCGTTCACTACGGAACACGTTTTTTATCCTGTAGCCTTACCCTCGTCCTGCTGGCTTGAAACATCTGGAGTCGACGATAATTTAACACACACACACACACACACACACGTCTATCTTTCCCATTTGGTCATTAAAGGACAGTAGTTTACAGCGGCGTTTCTTTAATTACGTTTTTTGTTCTTTTGCGTAAGAGATTCGCTCCGTTTGGAGGAAAAACTGAGAAAATGATTAAAAAGGGACGAAGAAAAAACTGCAGCTCCAGATAATTCTTAAACTGCAAAAACTGAATTTAACTTTGATTCCCCTGCAAAAAAAAAGTCGTACAAATTGAAAATATCTTGATCTTATCATTTAAGAACATGTGGATTAAAGTTACCAAAATCCTAAATAAATAAGGAAAATGATTCTCGATATTGGATTATTATTATAATAATTATTATTATTTTGCCAAATCCAAGACGATTCCACTTGTTAAGATTAAATTCTTCTCTTTGTAGGTAAAACAAATCAAACAAATTGTAAATCTGTGCACTGATGATTTATTTTTCTTACATTAGCCTTTTTTCCTTTTTGTCTTTCGCTCTTTTATTTATTTAACTGAAATCTTAACATGTGAAAATCTGTTTTTGGTACAATTAGTCCAATATTCGGTAGAATTAACTTATTCCACTGGCTGGTCATTTACCTCATTTAATGTTTATCTCGATTTTTATAGGTTATGATGTCACAACTATCGAGTCAACCCCCAATTAACAATCGTTGGAATCGGCCAATCAGAGGACAGCATCATTAATATTAATGAGACAGACACAAATCCATTAATTCTCTCTGAATTTCATAAACTAAAAAGTTGACAGGTGAAATTAGTCTATTATTGGATAGAATTTTAACTTTAATAATTCTTTTTTTTTTTTTAAGAAAACCCAAATCAGGAAAAAACTAAATTTTCTTAAAGAGAAGAAAATTTTAAAAGTAGATCTGCCAGTGGAATAAAATAATTATATTTAATATTGGACTAACTGTAGAAAAAACACAATTTTTGCAGTTTAAACCACTACAGATGTTATTTGTCTTAATTAAACAGTTTTTCCTTTGAATCTCAATTACGTGCTTAAGGAGCCAGTTTTTTCTTTCTGGGTTTGCACAGTTACCGTGTGCTGCTAGAACCTTGTATTTTATTTTATTTTAAACGTTCTCGTGCCAGATGGTTTATTTATTTTGTTATTTGTGCATGTCGGAGCCTTCCTGGTTAAACACTGGACTGATGCTAATGCTGCCAACACAATTCTACTTTTATTTCTCAGTGACTGTTTGCAAACGAGCCCGTTTCCAAGAACCCCCGAGGAAAAAAAAAAAGAAACTGGAAAAGAAAAACACGAAACACATAAGCTAATCCTTAGCCCGTCATAGGAGCGCTAAGCTAAGCTAAAAAAACGCGTAATTCACGGCAGTTTCACGGCAGCTTTCCGGACCCATAGCAGACTCCAGTGCCTTTTTAAAGTCCCCCCGGTCCGGGCGGGTGTTCGGGTCTCTGCTGGGTCCATTTCTAATCCGATTATCAGACTCGTGATTCTGATTAACGCGACTCCACAGACTGAAGCTCGGCGTCGGCTTTTTACTGTATAGAACTATGGGTTTTTACTGTAAAGTGAAAGAAACGCTCTCGTTTTTCTTCTTTTTGTTGTCTGAATGATATTTTTTCTGAATGCTGTGACCTGTTAAGATTTGTATTTAGATCTTTTGTGTTTTTTTTTTTTTGTTTTGTTTTATCAAAAAGTGCCATTTGACAGTCTGGTTGCGTCATGGCCATCTGTAGCACAAGCATTTGGCAGTGGCATTTTTATTTTATTTTATTTTAATTTTCCGGGGATTGGGAGGGAGGTTTTTAATTTTCCGATTCACCCTAAGACAAAAAAAATATGTATATATCAAAAAACTGGAAAAAAGGTATATTTATTTGTGTCCTAATTATTTGATTTGTTCATCTGAACACTGAACATTTTATCAGATATGTTGGATAAAGTGTGATTTCTTTCTTTTATTTCCCTCTTCTGTTTTTTTTGTTGGATAATGTATAGTATCTGATATAATATATACACACAAATCTCATGTGACTTTCTTTCCGTGTGCCGTTAAGTTTTTTCTTCATATGCTGTTTTATCTTTTCGATTTGGCGAGCAAAACCAATGCGTGTCGGGTGATTTGTATTGTGTATTTTACACTAAAGGAAAAAAAAACAGAAAAAAAAGAGGACAATTGGGGGACTTTTATATTTATAAAGACATTATCATTTAGTGTGTCGTATTGATGAATATAGAAACTATTAAAGACACATGTAGTTTTGGTTTTTTCTGAATATTTCAGATCTCAGCTCAGGCTAGCTTCTTAGTGTTGTTTTCTTAAAAATTTGTGACTTGTCTTTGCAGTAATAAACGTTTTCTTGTTCAAAACCAGAGCGTTTTTTTTCTTGATTCCCAGCGTTTTTCTGTCTACCTAGAAGACCCACGTAGGGGCCATTTGGCCAGACTGGTTTTCTCTAACACACCAATCACTCATTGTGTTGTTGTAGTGATGCAGTGTGTGGGGTGAAGGGATCACACCTTAAAGTGGTTGACTTCTGTGTGAATGTGAGGAATAAAAACACATTCTACTCACTAAAATGTGAACATGTGAATGTCCACTGCATACAGCTCATAAGTCCAGTTTAAGTCTATGGCTACCCTTGGCAAAAAGGCGTATTAAAGTTTACTATAAATAATCTTATTTTATACTAAACCTGAGGAAGTATACTTAAAGTTGACTTATATATATATATATATATATATATTTCTACTAATATAACAAAGACTAAGTACATTTATACTAAGACTTATACTTCAAAATGAAAATATATACTTTTCCTTCAGTCAAGTCATCAACTCATGCTTAGCATATATATATATATATATACTAATTTATTACATTTTTTTTACATTTTAAGTTTATAAAAGTATTCAAGTATATTGTCAATTTAATTTAAAGTTTACAAAAGTACACTTAAAAAATATATATATATATACTTTAAGTAAGTATATTGATAGTATATAGATAGATGATATATACATCTTGTATATTTTAAAGTGTACTTTTGTAAACTTTAAATAAATTTTAAAATATACTTGAATACATTTATAAACTTAAAATGTTCCAATTTAATGTAAAAAAAAAAAAAGTACTAAATTAGTATACTCTATAGTACACTAAAAGTACATGCTGCGTGTGCTTCGGTTCTATACTTATACTGAAGAATACTTCTTGAAATAAACTTTAAGTATACTACTTTTTGCGAAGGGTAAAATGAGTGTCCATAGGGGGGGGGGGGGGGGGGGGCGGGGGGGGGGCTTGTGGCCAATTGGCCTTCTTGTGGGTTTTCTAGGTAAAAAGGCCAAATGGCCTCTCTCTGGGACTCCTAGTGTTAAAGCAGGTTTAATTCGAGACAGAGATTGTAAAGATTCAGCACTTTGTGGTTTATGAAACTTTTACATTCTTTCTTAAAAATGATTATCAGTCGTGACCAGAGTGATTTATCAATGGAGACGAGCAAAAATAGTAAAAACAAATGGGTTTCATTTTGTCTTTCGCTTCCACATGTTTCATCCCGTTCGTGCTTTTAATAATTGATTAAATGTTGAGTCGTGTTGATTTGAATGTGGATTTGAAACTGCTGGTTCGTCTTTTTTGTCAAAAATGAGCCGAACACGCTTTTAAAAACCTGCAGTTTTAACACTTTAATTTGAAGGTAAGTAATATGCCGAATATCTGTGTTAACAGAAAGGGTGAAGCAATGAGGAAAAAAAAATTTTAGGAAAAAGCAGATGGTGCAAAGTCTGTAATATTTACTCATAAGTTAGTTTAAAAAAAATATTGATATCGACTGAGAAAAAAAACTTTTCATTGTGCATCTGAAACTTGAGCATATTTAGGTAATTGTTTAAAAAAAATGAATAAAAGTCCTATTAATTAGTGATTTATTTACAGACCTGTCAACCTTTGGATCATTCAATGAACAATGAGCAGTTTCAACCTCAATGAAGCACAAATAATGCATTCAAACTAAATTATGTAGTCAATATTATAAGAAAAAATTTGATGAAATTGTCCTTATTTTCCCTGGGTAAATGTTAATCTGACCGTCAGTGGTTTGTCTTTATGGCCTTTTTATTCAGGAAGGATGATGCATGTGTATTAAAATTTTTAAAAAAAAGTAGAAAAGACAGTTTTGAAAAGGAAAAGTTAAATAAGTGTTTTTGACATTGTGCAGCTAATGAGAAAGGAGCAAAGTAGATTCAACTTTTTAGGTAATTGTTTAAAAAATGAATAAAAGTTCCTGTTATTTACTAATATTATATATATTTCATGAACAATAATAATTTCCCTGGTTAAGAATAATTTAATTATTAGTGATAACTAATTTCTGTTTTGTTTAATGTTGAATCATCTGGAAAAAAAAAAGTTAATATGACCTGAAATCGGCACAAATGTCCTAAGAAGGAGAAAAAAAAAGCTAACTTTGCATCATAGTTTCATGGACAGGTCTGTATTCATCATCTTTTTATATCAAACTGTTTTATAAAACCTATAAAAAAAACGAAAAATGTATAAAATACTTTTAGTAAATGAGAATAAAACTAGAGGAAATAAAACATTAAAACCACTAAACGTAGATTCTGGGCAGTGCATCACTTTCACCTTCAGAGAAACCGTGAAACAGACAAAAAAAACCTTTAACCAGTTCATAAAGTGCTGATGGAAACTAGGTGGGAATCAGATCTGATTTTAAAAAGACCATTTTACAAATAATAAAAATGTCGTCGACCTTTTGGAAAATATTTATAATCTTTAGGTCTGTAAAACACTTCAGAACATCTGACAGTTTATTGGCTAAAAAAGGTCAAACTTTATAGTAACTGCTATAACTAGTAAAGTGTTAATTAGTTAGACTTAAGTGTTTTTTAAGGGTTTATAATGATGTCATAGATTCATTACTAGTTATAAATCTATAAGGCATCCTTATAAATCCTTAATGACAAATCCTGTTTGGCAAGATGAGAAAGTCCAAAAATGATTTAACTAATGAAAATGTACACTTCGTGTTCATGTTGGTTTCTAGTTTAATTTTCTATATTTAATCCACCTGGAATAAAGGACTAGTTAACATGTTTTTAGTGTTTAAACCCTTTTAATTAACAGTTCACTAACGACCTATTACCTGGTTTAAGGGGAAGTTTATTATAAAGTGTTAATGAGATTTTCAAATTCATTAAAAACTATTCAAAAGAGGAAAAAACACATCAAAGAGTGAGAATTGTAAAATATCTTGAGTAGTGAATAACGTGATTTACAGAAACGTCCTGGTGTGTGAGGGAGGACTGGACCGCTCAGTGTTCTCCAAAAAGTCTAAAAGAAAAAATATATTAAATATTAAATAGACGGAACTTCCACAGACACTCTGAACCTCCTCCTGCTGCTGGTACATTCCTCCCTTTTTTCCCATGATTCCGCTGGATTTCCAGACCTGGAGTGTATGTCTGGGTCAGTCCAGGGGCGTGGGGTCGGCGATGGGCATGGTGTGCAGCACCTCGTCCAGCAGCTGCAGCGCCCGGTGCAGGTGGATCTCGATCCAGCACGGCGTCTCCTTGATGCTCTGCCGGGGGTAGTCGGGCCCCCAGCCCTTCACGAAGCTCATCCGCAGGATGCACAGGCGCCGCAGGTCGTCCACGCCGATGCCGGCGGCCGCCGACAGGCCTGGAGGTCAGAGGTCAGAACACGGGATCAGCGGAAACTCATCAATAAAAGGATCAGTAATTAAGTTTCTCATCTGGATAAACATGAGTCGTAATGATTTAAAACCCTTTATATTCCATCAATAGATGGAATGTTGTAAAGTTGGAACTATTCAAGAAAGAGGGAAAAAAGCTATATAGATATAACTATAGAGTTTGAGATATACAAGCTATATAACTATGTAGTTATACAGCTATATACTTGGAGAGATATCTACAACTATATAGGTATAAAGATATAACTATATATCAATATAGATATATAGTCCAGCATATATATCTATAACTATATAGCTATAACAGTATAGCTATATATCTAAGTATATAGCTCAAACTATATAGCTATATCAATAAAGCTATATAGTTATAGATATATAGTTTGGAATATATAGCTATAACTATAGCTATAACTATATAGCTATATAGTTATAGCTATATAGTGCAAGATATATATCTATGTAGCTATATAGTTTGAGCTATATACTTAGAAATATAGCTATACTGATATAGCTATATAGTTGTAGCTATATATCTGCAACTATATAGCTATAACTATATAGTTTGAGATATATATCTACTATATAGCTATATTTATACGTGTGTTTTTAAAAGAAACTCTTTAGTTTGGATGAACTCAGACAGGAATTGAACCAACATTTCCCGTCTTTATTATCTGCAGCAGCTCATTCCTCTGAGCTAATTCTGCCTCTGGTCACAAACTGCTCGTTTCTCCTATTTGTGTTTTTATGGAGAAGCAGAGCGACAGTCGATAATGAAAGATTCACCTGGAGGAGGATTTGAACCTTGTTCCATCACAGTGACATCATGTCAGCAGCTCTTCCTGTTGAGCTATTCATCTGTACATTAAACATGTGTTTGTTCTTCTATTTCATCTCTTTTATCAGACACCGATTTAAAAAAAATTAAATAAATAAATAAAAATGAGCAGAGAGAAAACCTTGATATCTTACAAAAGCTAATTTTTTACATCTTGGCTTTTTAGTGATACGCTTTAATCTAGTCAATTTCATGATAATACCCAAACCACCCAATATTTGGCTTGTCCCACATAATCCTGAACCATTTTAATCGTTAAACTGATTCACATTAATCTCACTTTTCCTTCCGTAACACCACGCAGCTCGTTAATTCTCCTGCAGACGCCGCCATGCAGAGTCAGGTCCCTCGCATTCATCGGGACTGAAAGCCGCCCGCTGATGAAAAGCGTTACCCACGCACTAAGTGCACTCACTGATGGCTGGAGCGATGCCCCCCACGGAGCCGGGCCCCGGAATGTTCCCCGCCACCGCCGCCGCCTGGGCCGCCGCCGCCGCCTGAGCCGTGGCCGCCTGCTGCTGCATCTGGCGGTGGCACTGACGCAGGTCGAACACCTGGAGGGAAGAAAGTATAACGATTATAATGGTTCTAATGGGCTCTAATGGATTCTAATGGGCTCTAATGGGCTCTAATGGGCGGGGCCGTAACTAGTCAGTTAATCTGTCGGTGGGAACCGTCAATCGATTAATTATCGGATCAGAAAATGGTTTAAAGTGTCATAGGAGACTAAAGAAACCAGGAAATAATCAGAGAACAGAAGCTGGAACCAGAGAATTTGGACATTTCCTTCTTAGAAATGACGCAAATATGAATAAAATGACAATAATATGAGACCAAGTCTTAAATCAATTATGTGTATAATGATGTAATTTGTTGCTCCTATTTATTAATATATATTCTACTACTAGGACAGCAAAAATGACTATTCTGATAGATGCATAATCTATTGATTATTGAAACAAATAATTGATTAGATGTGTTTTTTAAAAAGCTGCAGATTGAAGCTAAAATGTCTTTTTTTGTCCACAACCCAAAGATCATCAGTTTACTATTATAGAAGAATAAAGAAACCAGGAAATAATCAGAGAACAGAAGCTGGAACAGAGAATTTGGACATTTTAGAATAAAAAATGAATTAAACAGACTCATTGATTATCAAAATATTTGGTGGTTAATGTATAAGTCGGCAAATAATTGATTGAACTACTAATTGTTCCGTCTTTACAATACTATAACCTTGTATAGAATAATATATAGAATTATATAGACTAGAATAATCAACAAATAATATTACACTAATAACAAGTAGTTAATGTATGTGAGAACTAATTATTGATTAATCACTGCTGCTCTAATAACAAACATAAATGGGGATGTTGTGTTGCTTTTGGACAAACTGTAAAGCTCATTGGGGCAAATCTGTGATTTGTGATTCTGGGCTGAACAGATAAATTGAATTGAATATATGAGTCAGAATCAATTTATGTTGCCGTTATACTATATTACGAAACCAAATCTAAAATGATGTTGTCTTAGATTAAAATACTTATTTATCCCTGGCCTCCCACCTTTATGTAGGCGCTGGGGTAGATCTTGTGCACGGCGTCTCCAGGAGCGCGACCAGCCTCCCGGTCCAGGTAGTAGCTCTGCACGAACACGGCGTGATCGCTCAGACAGCGAACCCACACGTCGCCTTCGCCTTTACACTCCAGCTGCACGCCCTTACCGATGTGGAGCCTTCAAACAAAGAAAAGAGAAAACAGATGAAATGAGACACTCTCTATTACTGACAGTCATGTCTACAGCTTCCTGCAGGCTTCATGTATATAGAACTACCAGAGAAAAGTCATTTCATTCATATTTCATTTATTTCTCAGACAATAATAAATAAAACAATAAATAAAGATGGGACCCACTGTTTTAGTGAATATTTTCAGGTGTTACATGTGTTTTCACTAAAACCTCACGTGTAGTAGTTAGATCACTGTGAATATGAGGAACTACAGCAAACAGAACAGGAAAAAGTCATTTAGTCATATATCTATGTGTGTCTATCTGTGTGTGTATATATATCTATGTGTGTGTGTGTATATATCTATGTGTGTGTGTGTATATATCTATGTGTGTGTACATCTATCTATGTGTGTGTATATCTATGTGTGTATATATATCTATGTGTGTGTCTATGTGTATATATCTATGTCTGTATAATTATGTGTGACTATGTGTTTGTGTCTATGTGTTTGTATATCTATCTATGTGTATATATCTATGTGTGTGTATATATCTATGTGTATATATCTGTGTGTATATATCTATGTGTATATATCTGTGTGTATATATCTATGTGTATATATCTGTGTGTATATATCTATGTGTATATATCTGTGTGTGTATATCTATGTGTGTATATCTATGTGTATATATCTATGTGTGTATATATCTATGTGTATATATCTATGTGTATATATCTATGTGTGTGTATATATATCTATGTGTATATATCTATGTGTGTATATCTATCTATGTGTGTGTATATATCTATGTGTATATATCTGTGTGTATATATCTATGTGTATATATCTATGTGTATATATCTATGTGTGTGTATATATATCTATGTGTATATATCTATGTGTGTATATCTATCTATGTGTGTGTATATATCTATGTGTATATATCTATGTGTATATATCTATGTGTATATATCTATGTGTATATATCTGTGTGTATATCTATGTGTGTATATCTATGTGTATATATCTATGTGTGTGTATATATATCTATGTGTATATATCTATGTGTATATATCTGTGTGTATATATCTATGTGTATATATCTGTGTGTATATATCTATGTGTATATATCTGTGTGTGTATATCTATGTGTATATATCTATGAGTATATATCTATGTGTATATATCTATGTGTGTATATATCTATGTGTATATATCTATGTGTATATATCTATGTGTGTGTATATATATCTATGTGTATATATCTATGTGTGTATATCTATCTATGTGTGTGTATATATCTATGTGTATATATCTGTGTGTATATATCTATGTGTATATATCTATGTGTATATATCTATGTGTGTGTATATATATCTATGTGTATATATCTATGTGTGTATATCTATCTATGTGTGTGTATATATCTATGTGTATATATCTATGTGTATATATCTATGTGTATATATCTGTGTGTGTATATCTATGTGTGTATATCTGTGTGTATATATCTATGTGTATATATCTATGTGTATATATCTGTGTGTATATATCTATGTGTATATATCTATGTGTATATATCTGTGTGTGTATATCTATGTGTGTATATCTATGTGTATATATCTATGTGTATATATCTGTGTGTATATATCTATGTGTATATATCTATGTGTATATATCTATGTGTATATATCTATGTGTGTGTATATATATCTATGTGTATATATCTATGTGTGTGTATATATCTATGTGTGTGTATATATCCATGTGTGTATATCTATGTGTGTGTATATATGTCTATGTGTATATATCCATGTGTGTATATCTATGTGTGTGTATATATATCTATGTGTGTGTATATATCTATGTGTGTGTATATATCCATGTGTGTATATATCTGTGTGTATATATCTGTGTGTATATATCTGTGTGTGTGTATATATCTGTGTGTGTATATATCTATGTGTGTGTATATATCCATGTGTGTATACATATCCATGTGTGTATATCTATGTGTATATATCCATGTGTGTATATATCTATGTGTGTATATATCTATGTGTGTATATATCTATGTGTGTATATATCTGTGTGTGTATATATCTATGTGTATATATCTATGTGTATATATCTATGTGTATATATCTATGTGTGTATATCTATTTATATCTATGTGTATATATCTATGTGTGCATATATATCTGTGTGTATATCTATGTGTGTATATCTATGTGTGTATATCTATGTGTGTATATCTATGTGTGTATATATCTATGTGTGTATATATCTATGTGTGTATATCAACCCTCCCCTATAGTTAGGTTCCTTATGTGTGTTAAAAACAGTAATGACACACAGAACTGAGACTGAGCCTTTTAGTGCGGTGCCGTACGGTTGTGAAAATACGGTACGTACCGCACAAAATGTAAGACCCACATATCAAAAGTTAAGACTTTTTAAAAAGGTTTATAAGGTGTAGCTTTACTTTAACCCTGAGCTCTTGGTGAGTACCTGGCTCTTTCTATGTTCTCCGTCCTGTGGACGTTGCTCAGCTGGCCCAGACAGAAGCGGTCGCCCCCCGAAGGATCCACGTAGCCGTCCACGGTCACTACGGGACACGTGGACGGCACCTTGAACGTCTCGCCGACCTGCACGTCCATCTCGAAGTAGGCGATGGAGCACCAGTACTCCGGCGCTGGAAGAGAGAGAGAGAGAGAGACGAGCAGCGTCAGGGCTGCAGCTGTGATACACGACACGAGGACGTTCTACCAGCAGAGGATCCATACTCACCTGGATGGTTGGATATGGGAGGCTGGAAGGCGATTTCATTAGTTACAGGCCCTGCAACAACAAGCCACTTTAGAGCCGTGTCATTTAACACGTGAAATATGATTTTGGAATGAGCATGAATTCTAATGTCTTTGGCCATTTCTTCACTTAATGGCCAAAACGAGGTGTTTATGTCTCCTCACCTAGGATCATTTATTTCTAATTGACATTTCACTTTTCCTGCTATAAGTGCTAATAAATCAACATTTAAGGTGAATACAGAAGAATCAGAATTAATTAATTTGCTCCTACAGAGTAAATATAGTTAAGAAAATTGGAAAATGGTGTTATATTAATGTAAATACTTAATTTAAAACTTAAAACAAGACCAAATCAGTTGAAATAAATGCTCTACAATAAAAATTTCAAATATCAATTATTGTATAATAAAATGCTATAAATCACACCGAGGATCATTCCAGAACATGAGATGTTTAAAAAGGAGATTATAAAGGAGCCAATTATATAATCACACAAACAGCTCACATCTAAACTTAATCTTTACTACTTTAATAACAACTTTATGTAATGTTGGAGCTCAGGTTTTCCTCATGTGATTTATGTATAAAACTCGATGCTGAACACTGATGTAATTTATGAATCCGTCCTAAACTTACAGCTCTGACCTACTACAGGTTAATCATGTCCTCAAGCCACAGACGTCTTCATGGACTATTTTTCAGACTTGATTTTTTGTTTTTGTTTTTAATTTTGCAGGGTTTGTTTCCCCTCCATGTACTCACAGTAAATCCCCGTGTGAGACATGGGCGGATGATGCTGCAGATGCCCGTTCTGATGCTGAGGCACCGCGGGGGGGAAGCTGTTGTTTCTGCTCCAGTTCGCGGGAGGATCTGCAAGTAGAAAAAATGTTTAATCTTCAAGAAAAAAAACAAAATCCTACATGCATAGTTATTTTCAGCTGCGAGACAGCGTTGAAGACGTCATGGGATCATGAAACTATGCAACTGATATTAGCTCAGCTTGTTTCTGTAATAAATTAAAGTACCGTAAATCACCAAACAGCAGGCAGAGTGTTTTATTTGTTTCAATCACTTAACAGATCAGGTGTTTATTTGAGACCAAACCTGTAGTTAAACGTCTCGTTGCTGCTTCCCCAGAGTTTGTACATTTTAAAAACAGAAAAGCTTGAATTTCACATTATGCTTGTTCTTTACTGTAATTTGAGCACCGCAGTGATGTGAAAAAAAGAACAATAAAGTGCAGCATCATTTATTATTTTTAATATACCTGTATATATCTGTATATTGTTTTTTAATTTAATTTTTTAATTTTTTTCCTTTTTTTTTTAATTTTTAAAAACATTTTTGTAACTTTTCTAACTGCTGCTGTAGCACTGTGAATTTCCCCACTGTGGGACAATAAAGGAGCTATCTAATCTAATCTAATCTAAATAAATAAATTAGACTTTGCTGCTATTTGGAACTGACAGTTATTTATCAAAATATAAACCTGCACCCAGTGGTTAATTAAAACATTATTTGGTAATTCACTGTATAAACAATAAATGAAGCAGTTTCACATTAAAAATCTGTTTCTCTGCTGCAAAAACAGTTTGTTTCTCTGTTTAAGTTTCCATATGTTCAAGTCCTAAAATCCTTTTCCCTTCTAATTACTGGTTGAACCTGATGAACTGTGCTCGTATAATCCTACAGGATGATGTGTTCTCTGAACTTTGGGTCATACGAGTTGATTAGATACAGGCGTGTCTGAATCCACACGCACACGGACAGGTTGGAGGACAGAGTTTGGAATGTGATCGTGATTTTCCAGGTTTACGACCACTGTCACTAGACCATTACTGTATAAAAGGACTGGTCTCTTACTGGTTTGTGTCCAGACTCAGTGGTGGATAGAGTGCTGCAGCCTATTCAGCCAAACAGACTCTTGTCTCTGTGATGTGATCATTGCTGAATACTGATGGTTCTCTTAAATGACTTCCATAATAAAACATTTGAATCTTTATAGACTTATTAAAGTTCCTTATTTCTCATCTAAGGGCTTTTACTTCAGTTTCATATATTACCCTTGTCCGAAAAGAACTGTTAATTGCATTTGCTGGGAAGCGACTCACTCGAGGGTCCAGCGCTGAAGGCCGAGGTGGAGGCTGAACTGCTGCCCTCCGCTGGGGGCAGCAGAGCGGGGCTGCAGAAGGGTTCCGAGGGACCGGGTCTGGACGGGGGGTGCTGGATGGTCTGCAGGTGGCTCTCAGAGCTGGAGTGAGACGGCTGGTTGTCGTAGTCATACTCATCCTTCACTAAGAGAGATCCTAGAAAACAGACACGAGACGGTAAAAAATGTTTTATAGTCACCGAAGCTTCAAAAAGATAAAACTGCAGCGCTTTCATACCTGAAGTGGAAAGGGTCAATGTTGATAAGTCTGAGGAAACACAGAAACAGATATGGAGTTAAATACATGTATGTAGGTCAAAAACTTGTATTTAACATAAAGCCATAGTTATTCTTACCAATTCCTGGAGACACGACCCTCTCGTAGTGATACGGGTTGACACACACGCTGTCACATTTCAGGTCGAAGGCATACTGGCAATATTTTACATGTTTGAGTTCATTCTTGTGTAGATCAGGCCACCGCCACAGCCGGGCGTAGACCACATGGGGGAAACCTTTACGCCCTGCGATCTGAAGCACAGAAGAACGTCCAATCAAACAGAGAAATGTGGAAGTAAATTTGTCTCACCTGATCTTAGCATTCAAGAATTTAGGAATTTTTGTTTTGCATTGGAATTACAGTGATCCCTCGCCACTTCGCGGTTCACTTATCGCGGATTCGCTATTTCGCGGATTTTCATAATGCATTTTTTTTTTTTTTTTGGTGCATTGTGTTCTGCATTCTGATTCGCTAAAAACTCACTCCCGCTTCTTGTATCAAAACATGCTACGAATTGTGCTATCATTTTGTCGTCTCGTTTGCAAAGAAGAAAAAAGAGCGACAACAGCTGCCTATCACTGTTCTTCTCCCGAACAAACACACCTGCACCGCGGGCTTCAGAAGAAGAGAACACTGCAGAGCGCAGTCAGGATGCAGCGGCCCAGTCTGAAGAGCAGTGAAACGGCCTACACATGAGTCACTGTATTTGTATACATGTAATAGTTGCTAATTGTAAAAAAAAAAATAAAGTTTTCTATTTCGCGGATTTCACTTATCGCGGGTCATTTTCGGAACGTAACCCCCGCGATAAACGAGGGATTACTGTATACCAGAATTATTAGGGATTTCAATAACCCATTTTCATTTTTTAATGTTCAAAAATTCAGAATGAAAATGTGTAAAAAGTTAATTACATATATATATTATTAATCATAATCTGACCACATCCGTGTCACATGACATACACACACACACACACACACACACACACATATATATATATATATATATGACACATTTAAGAATTATTCATTAATTAATTGCTTATTATTAAACATAAACAGATTTACTTCTATTGATAAATTTCTTCTACGAATCCACAAATGGAAGTGCGTATCTGCCCCCACACCTGCAGGCGTCCGTCCAACGTTCTCTGGATGGTGACACACTTGCTGGGGTGAGCTCCGTTCGTGGTGATGGCCGTGATGAGCGAGTCCAGCTCGTCCTTCTTCTCCTTCAGCTTCTTGACCAGACTCTCGATGGCTCGCTTGGCGAAGCTCTCGCTCTCTCCTCCCTGCCGGTGGCACATGAGGCTGTGCACGATGCTCAGGCAGGCGTCGTTGCTCGTGGGAGTGTTCGTGATCGACATCGTGTTCCTCGGACTCTTCCTGCTGTATCCTCGATGCCTTTACACGAGGAAGAGCCAATGTGAAATTACTGTTTATATGAAGCAAGATTATCAACCTAAAAACAGACAAAATCATTTTCACATGTGTCTCTTCTTTAAATTTAAAATAAATTTATTGTGGCTTAGACACTCAGGTAACTCTAAAAAAAAAAAATCAAATATTTTGGATTGTCCCTGATTGAAATTACATTAATCTAATATGCATTAACCTGCTTACTACTGCACAAAAAGGTAACAATAACACGATTATCATCTGCAAATGAAGCCAAAAGAGCTCTAAATGTAGGATAAATCATTACGGCAGTGAAAACAGTTCCTAAATTGGTTTTATTATATTCACATTAACATATAGGCTTCCCTTTCTTATTATTAAGTTTTTACATGAATATTTATATTTTTCATTTTAGATATGTTTCCAGGGAGATAATATACAGTGTATATTGTGACTTTAACTTTATGCTTCAGACAAACTACAGAGCAAAACAATTCATGTTTTTTTTTTAATGCAAGTACAAGAAAATAGTAAATACAGTCATTTTTACAGGTTATTTATCCACCTCTAGAAAACATAATTTACCCCAACATTACCTAACTTAACAGTTCTGTTGTTACCCACGAATACTCCATTCGTGGGTAACCATTTTATTCACATGTTTACACCACATTAGTCATAAAAGTGCTAGTTTTTAGGAGCGAATTTAGCTAACTCTGAGTGGGCTAACTGTTAGCATTAGCCGTCCCTGAGCTTAACGTAAATAACGCCGTAAAGCGTTTGTTTCTCGGCATCACCTGAACCAAACACGAGCTGATTTGTGCACTTACGGTGATTTCTCCTCACAGAAGCGTTATTCCCGGAGGAAGAGGAGGACAACCGGGTGGCTTTAGCTGCCCGAACCGACGCTGCGCTAGCTAGCGTTAGCTTGCTGGCTAACGGCTAATGCTAAAAGCCATTCATCAACTTCTCGTTAGCACGCTAACCTCCTTCTGTTAACGGCTCCGATTTAGCTTAACGTTACCTCGATGTTACAGCGTCATGTCAGCCGAACGCATTACTGTAACTACACTCGGTTGCATGTATAAAATATATATTTTTACATCAAACTACCACGCAACACATTTGCTGGTTAATTGGCCACGAAAATAAACACCGAACTGCCCTCCGCCCACACCGCACCGACTGCGCATGCGCGAGTAGGAAGCGAGGGGGCGGGGCTCTGCTGTGGAGGAGAGGCGGGAGTGGAGGAATCAATCAATCAATCAATCATCTTTATTTATCACACATATAATTATAGATGTATTTTATAATAATTAAATCACACTCATCTCTACATATTTTATATATTATATATTTTCTATTTTATGCCTTCTATTCAATTATACATTATAGTTTAATTCACATAAAGTCACATATATGTATCTATACATGTATTTTATACTATTAAATCACATTGAATAGTTCTCTTGTAGAATCATATGAAAATTTACTGTACAAATTAACTAACTATGTGCAATTTACTTATATACAATAAACATTTGCAATAATCTAATCTTCATCTATACTTCATTATTACGTGCAATTTATAAATAACTATTATTATAACTATTATTTATAATATAATACTATAAAAGTAAATTGTAAGTAAATTGTATATATATATATATATATATATATATATATATATATATATATATATATATATATATATATATATATATATATATATATACATATAGCTGCAGTCTACATTTATTTCTATTTTCTATATTGGTGGTATTTATAGTGTTTTTTTTTTACATATTGCTTTTTTTATTAGTTTGTCTTCAGGTTTTAACAGTGTTGGAGTAGTTTCACTGAGGGGAACGTCCCGAACGTCCTGAACGATCAATCAAATCCAATCTAGCTGTTTATTGATAGGCTGTTTTGATGCTGTAAATATTCAACCTTAAATAATGTAATTGCTTCAACTGCACTGGCAAATAAAACCAAAGTAAAGTCTGTCCTCGGTGTTTGTGCACTTCAGGTTTCAAGTTTTCCACATCATAAATTTTATATTTCAACCTGGACTGGCTTGAGGACTGTATGTGATGTCACAAATCAAGCCCGCCGGCCCGCCCCTTAACCTTGGGATTTTTCAATCAGCTGAGAGAGAAATCGTCCACTTTCATAAGATGAATTTAAAGTGTCAAACTCTGCACGTACATCATCCTGCAGAGTGGAGCTCAAACACCCACTTTATATTAATCTGCTCTGCCCTCATGCAACTTCATATAACCCTAATATATATACTTTTTTTCTGGATTCATGTCGTCAAAAGTAAAATGCATTTAACAAAATTAATGCAGCAATGTTTAATAAGTTAAAATAACATTGATTAGGACACTACAGTAACTTAGCAGCAGTGACATATTATGTCACAATACCACAATGATAAAAATAATCCAATTAAAATAGTTGAGAACTTACACCTTCCACATTAAACTATTAAGAAAAATATAGTTTTGCTGTGTGCCAGTAGAATCCTTATTTAATTGCATAGACAACTTCAAATTAATAAAACTGCTGGTTATATTCTATATAAAGTCTCCCCCTTGTGGTAATGGTTGAGTTACTGAAGTTACAGTAATGGCAGCCGTCTCTTCCATATCTTTCAATGACTTTGAACCATGTGTTTTATTAATAGCTGTGTGTGTGTGTGTGTGTGTGTGTGTGTGTGTGTGTGCAGCAGCACAGTGTGATGAACAAAAAACAAAACTGCTTACGCACGAGCACGTGTGAACAAATGACTTTACTCAGTTGTGAATTCTTTTCTCAGACCAGTAAAAATAGTTAAAAGCAACAAGAAAGCTTTGAAATTAAAGTTATTGTAAATTATATTAATATTATAATATATATACACACAATGTCAGTGGCTCCAATACCATGACTGTACCAATATAGCATACTGTAATATTATGGTTTATATGTAAACTGCAATATTAATACAGAATAAATGTCATAATAATTCATCATGTATTTTAATTGGAGCTTCCTTATTGTTCATATGTAGTGGTGAAAATCAAAAGACAAGTTGTGCATACATTGACAACTTTTTTTTTTTCTTGACATGTTTTTTGGTATTTTCTAATGATTTATTAACATCTCAAAGTTGTTATAAAGCCAGTTTTTAATGCACTGACGCTACAAATCTGCGGCAGGTTGATTTAAATCAGTTTTAATAACCTGTTAAAATCCTAAAACAACCTAATACAGGTTCAGCATTGAGTTTTATCCATAAATCTCATGTTAAACCTGAGCTCCAACACTAAATAAAGTATTTTATCTGCAGTAAAACCCAATGTTCCTGTTACAGCATCAATATATATCATCAATATCCACATCATCAATACAATAATAAAATAGTTTAATATAATATCAGTAGTAGCTGCAGCTAACCACTATTTAGATATTTATTTAGATTGGAGCTGTTAGTGGGATTATTTAATTGGCTCCTTTATAATCTCCTTTTTAAAAATCTGACAGAATATATTCTTCATGATCTGGAATGATCCTCAGTGATTTATAGCATTTTATGGAATAATAATTGATCTTTAAACTCTTATCTTATTGATCATTGAACTTTACATCTCAGATATTTAGATTATTTCAAGTTTCTGTTATTTAATCTGTAATAGAACACTAGATTTTTTAATATTCTACCTCTAGTTGCTGTGTAACATCAACATAAATAGACTGACTTTTCTGTAGTCTCCTCACATGTTGTAGATTTATTTTGATTCCAGGTTTAAGTTCAATATTTCATATTTATTAATATTTATAGCAGGAGAACCAAAAAATAAACCCAGGACTTGTAATAATTTCACCATATGACTAAGCTACAAATACCTACAAATATAATATATTATGTAAAACGACGTCCAGAGTTTAAAATCCTCATTTTTTTAACCGTATGGGACGTGACCTTAAAAACTCAAAGGGAATCAGAAGTATCGCATGTTCCGAGCGCACATGTCCACCCTGGGGGAATCAATTTGCCTCGGCTTGGCGTGAATGCCCCCCCGCGGAGCGAGGATCCGACCCCCCCCCCCCCCCCCCCCCGGCCCCCCAGTCCTAGTGCTGTTCCGCCGTGGTGGTTATCTGCCGCCAACCCGTTAACAGCTTGGGGGCCAGGTGCTGATGTGACACGTATTTTTCCATTTGTACCGTCGCCTCGGATAAGGGCGTCACGGCACGCCGTGTCAGGGGGGAGGAAGGAAGTGGGTTCAGAGGGCAGCGCTGCCGGACACCAGGAATCTGACACCACCTCCCCGCCAACCGCCCGCCACTTGGAGCGGCGTCGCGTCCTGAGTGACGGTTCACAAGACTCCAGGCTCTGACACCTCCTTATCGCGGTGGCATGGCAGCGGGCGGCGAGAGGCCCGCCAGGCATGTGACGCCGGAGGGCCGGGGATTAAGGCTGCTGGGGGCCGCGATTACCTGGCTGTGAAACAACAGCCACCAGGACTCCACCAACACGCCGCATTTCATCTTTTATAGCATTTATCATGTTTTTTGGGTATTTGGTTTTGGTTTGGCTTTCCATGATTTACGCTGATATTCCGTCTCGTTTTACGCCAAAAAACAACCTTCGCTGACAGTCGTGTAAATCTGGTGAAATCCAAAAAAAACCCTGATAACCACCCTCTGGATTAATATTGGAATTGGATTTGAAAGAAATAAGAAATGTTGTTAAAGGCATGAAGTGTCAAAGCAAACTTTTCTTGTTTTTTTGTTCTCGGCATTTACACTGAAGGTGATTTTTCAGTATTTACAGGTGTTTTATTAACATCTTTATGCAAAAATGGCTGATCAAGATTAAATGTGGTTGGCAGGTTGATTTAATTTAGTTTTATTACCTGGTAAAGTTCTAAACTTCCTGATCCAGGTTCAGTTTTACCCATAAATCCCATGTTAAACCTGAGCTCCAACACTAAATAAAGTATTTTATCTGCAGTAAAACCCAATGTTCCTGTTACAGCATCAATATATATCATCAATATCCACATCATCAATACAATAATAAAATAGTTTAATATAATATCAGTAGTAGCTGCAACTAACCACTATTTAGATATTTCATTTAGATTTGAGAATAGATTTATTGTCTATATGTAGTAGTGAAAACATAAGACAGTTTTGCATAAATTGATAAATGATCCTCTGTTAGATCTACCGTACTAAAAATTATTATTGGAATTAATGTGGATTTGAAAGAAATTAAGGTATTTTTCTAAAATTATTTCTTTTTTTCTTATTCTTGATATGTACTTTTAAGGTGTTTTTTGGTATTTTCCGATCGTTCTCTAATTCGTTATAAATTAAGTCTTTGTCTCATTGTCAAAATATGATCAACATTAACTATTATTAATTATCACTACAAACCTGAAGCTTGATTTAATTTAGTTTTTTTTTTTAATATAATTTTAAAAGTCAAACTATCTAATACTAAATAAGATTTTATGGTTTTATTACACCACATGACATTTTTTCTCATAATCGATTTTTTTGGACGAATCCCCTTAAATTTCATCTTTAAATTGAAGGAAACATTTTTTTTTTTACCTCTTATCTTAATAATAATTCAAATTTGCATTGCAGATAATTTTTCTTATTTAAAGTTTTTTTTAAATAGTATTTATTCGTTTTTTTTTTTTTCCCCACAATAACATTGTGTGAGAACGCCCTCCAAAAAAATAATTTCTGCAGGTTTGGTTAAAGTAAAGAAAATGAAAGAAAAAAAAAAGTCACAGTCTTTAATTCACGAGGCCACAGGGCGACAAGAACAAACGGTAGCTTCAGCTGAAATTGAAATAAAAACATATGGTTAGTGCAAATCATTGTAATCTGAGCCTAAAATGTAGTTTTTTTGTTCTTGAAATTATAGCTCAGTTTGCATGAGGTGAAGCTTCTGTGATGAAACGTCTGCAATAAACTTTACATCACATAAAATGATGTGTTTTCACTTTAATATTCTGTTCCAGTGCTAAAATAAACTCTCTTTATGTCAGCGTTGTGTTCACATTTACAAGAAAATTGCTGTCACGCACAAACGAATAATTAGATATCTCCAAAAAACACTCCAATACAAACAAATATTATAATAAATCATTTTCGGGGAAAACTTTACAGAAGCCTTAAGTGGCAGCAGTTGCTATTATTATAAAAAATTCCTGTATCTCACCATCACATATGAATTATTTTTGTTTTCTCATGATAATAAATTAATGATGCTGAACCACCCAGTGGCTTTTCAAAATAAAAGACTTCCACTTTCCAAGTTGCTGGTCACATTAGAAAAGCATTAGAACACAATTAAACACTTTAACAATTATCTATAAAATCAATTTGTGATTGAAATTTTATTTTTTACTATTGGATGTACTTACCTATTTATTTTCAGCACTTTTTTTCTCTAAAAATGCGATTTATAAATAGATTGATTGATAAGGGAAACAACATTAAAATAATAATTGTACATGAGGCTGCTTCAGGCTTCTGTAGAATTTTCATTATTGATAACTGAAGATTTGCATTTTTAAAAAATGGCAAATTTACATACACGTAACACAGGTTTTGAGTCCATCGCTATTTTACAACTAAATCCAGACGTGTTTTTATTTCCATTATTATTATTATACACACCACTGTAGCTGAGATGTTTCATGCTGTGGAGCAGATAAATAGATGATGAATTGATAAATAAAGATGTTTCCAGACGATTGAAACATCAGATTATATTTTTTTAAATCTTAATTAAACTTTATTTGAATCGGGCGGTGCACAGTCTGGGTTTCTGTGTGGCGGGTCGGGTCCAGGACTATCTGCAGCCGCACTCGGCCACCACCATGCCCTCGTACTTGTGGTTGAACGTGATCACGCCGTTGTCGTGATAGAGCAGCGAGATGGGCTCCAGCTTGGTGGGGACGCAGCAGGCGCGCGACGCCCTCTCCGGGCTCTTGACACTCAGCAGCGTCTGCACCATGGCGTGCTTGGTGGGCGACACCTCGGAGGTCAGCGGCGGGTTGCACACGCCGTTGCACTCGTACGCCTCGTAGCCCAGCGGCTGGATGATCCACGCGTCCCAGCCGATGTCTTTAAAATCCACAAACAGCGGCGTCCTCTTGCAGGGCTCGCTCTTGGCGTTGCGGCGGCTCCTGGGGGGCGCGTCGTAGGCCGGGTTGGACCGCCCCCCGTCCCGGAGTCCCCACGGGGCGCCGTCCTCGGCCGGGTCCGGCTTGTCCGGCTCCTTCTTGTCGCGCTTCTCGTCCGAGAAGACGATCACGGCGGCGTTGCCCCCCCCCTCCGGGTTCCGGTCGATGTCGACCTCCGACCCGGCCACGTGGACCTCCAGCCGGTGGGTCGCGCAGCCCGACCTGCGCCAGAGCGTCACGGCGCGGGTCAGGTCGAACCGCACCGAGCCGTTGTCCTTGGCCCGGACGCGTTGGGTCACCAGCTCCTCCGGATCCTCCGGCCCGCCCCCGCCCCCCCTCCGCCGCCGGCCCCGCTCCACGTCTCCGGCCCAGACGACGCCCTCGCGGATCTCGTAGACCGTCACCCGGCAGTCGAGGCCGGCGTGCGCCCGCTGGTTCCTCCGGACCAGCGTGACCAGGCGCAGCTCGGCTAGGGTCACGCGCTCGTGGCGGGGCATGGAGATGTTGAACAGCAGGGGGTGCACCCTCACCCCCCGGGCTGTTACGCTGTAGGGGGAGGAATCTGAAATTAAAACAGCAACAATTGATATGTAATTCTAAAGACAGTTTAACGTTTTACTTCCCCTTTGCATCGCATTACAATCACAATTCATTTTAATTGTGGTTTTCTATCCAGTGTCATATTCAACTTTTCCTGTTCACATCATCTATTGCAGCCTGATCCTGATCCTCCTCTGTTCTTGAGGTTTTTTGTGAGGATCCAAGGATCTAAGGATGTTTTGTTGCTTTTGTACAAACTGTAAAGCCCATTGGTGCAAAATTGATCAAATAAAACTTGACCTGACTCGCGTTAAGGTTCAAACACGTGCAATAACTTAGATTTTCCTTTTGCACAACACATTTGTTCTTGAAGCTTGCCCTCAGCCAGCGTTGTACGAAGAAAGTTCTCTTTGCATCACATCATTTGTAAATTTGATTCTCAAACCAAATTCCAACCTTAACACTCCTCTGATGCACCACAATTCACTATAATTCTGGTTTTCTATTTAGTGTCATATTTAACTTTTCCCCTGTTCTAAATGTGTTGCTCCATCCTGCTCATCCTCTGTTCCTGAGGTTTCTTCCTCTGTAATTTTCCCCTTTTGTACAAACTCTAAAGCCCATTGATTGTGATTTCTGTGGCTGAACAAATACACCTTGACTCACTTTGGGATCAAACTAACTTCACGTAACATTTTCCTTTTTGCAGAACACACTCGTTTCCAGAAAGAAGCAGCTCGTACCTTCGTTCTTGAAGCTCCGTACGACGCTGGCCGAGGGCACGGCGGTGCGGTCGCTGGCGAACCGGTTGTACAGCTCCAGCATGTACTCCTGCGGCTCCTCTCGGGCGGCGGGGGGGGCCCATGCCCGGGGCCGGGGCTGGGGGGGCCTCTGCTCCGTCAGGTTCAGCGTGGACAGGAACTGGCTCACAAAGTCCCGCGCGTCAAGTAGGGGATTATCACGCTGGTCCCGGCCCGCTGAGCCCCGGCGGCGGTTCTCAGGAGACCCGGGCACGGGGCTGCTCAGGCTCAGGCCCGTCACCATCACAAGTACCACACTCAGGGAGCGGATAAACCCGAGCCCGCGGGGGGCCGTCATGGTGCCGGCCGGTTGAGGTGGTCGGCGTCAGCGGAAGAGGCCGAAGGGGAAAACAAGCTTTGCCCTTGTTGATCCTGTGGTTTGGTTCTGAGGGCAGGGCTGCGTCGGCCAATGTGCTGTCGCTGACATGTTGGGAGATGTCACCAAGGACCCGGCTCGGCCCTCCTCCCCCCACGCCCCCCCTCGCCCCGGGGACCTATGGCTTCCCATGATTTACGCTGATATTCTGTCTGGTTTTACGCCAAAAAAAAAAACAACCTTTGTGTCAAAGCAAACTTTTCTTGTTTTTACTCTTGACATTTACACTGAAGGTGATTTTTGGGTATTTACACTTTACACGTGTTTTATTAACATTTCCAAGTTTAAAAAAAATTGTTTTGTTCCACCATCAAAGTCTGATTGAATCAAGATTAAATCTGGTTGCAGTCGCACTAAAAAAAACTTAGAAAATAAATCTGTAGGAGGTCGATTTAGTTTAGTTTTATTAACCTGTTAAAAGCCTGATACAGCGTTGAGTTTTACCCATAAATCCCATGTTAAACCTGAGCTCCAACACTAAATAAAGTATTTTATCTGCAGTAAAACCCAATGTTCCTGTTACAGCATCAATATATATCATCAATATCCACATCATCAATACAATAATAAAATAGTTTAATATAATATCAGTAGTAGCTGCAACTAACCACTATTTAGATATTTATTTAGATTGGAGCTGTTTGTGGGATTATTTAATTGGCTCCTTTATAATAAACATTTTACAGAAAATATTCTTCATGTTCTGGAATGATCCTCAGTGATTTATAGGATTTTACGGAAAAATAATAACCTTTGAGCTTTTATCTTATTGATCATTGAATTTTGCAAATTATTTAGTAATTCTGATATATTAAGCAATGGAAGGAAAATCAAGGAATAAATAAAATCAAAATAAGATCTCATTGTTTAAATAGACACTGAATATACTGATCGGATCAGATTTTTATCTAATTAATGCTTAATTCATTTAAACAGCCTGGAACTAACAGATAAAAAGTAATGGAACGTCATTTAGAAATAAATGAGACGTACACATTTCAGCCATGGATTATTAATCTATAAAAACATTTTTTCTACTATATATCATGACTTCACCTAAAAATAGAAGCTGAATAACATTTTAAGGAGGAAAAGTGCATATGTAGAAACCCTTTAAGGCGTAGAGTGTGTTCTTTTAAGATAATCCAGCGCTGAGTCACTGCTGAATCACTACCCTGCAGATATACCGTATATTTATTAAACACGCTCTCCTTCTGCATCGGAGTCAAACACTCGTTTCCACAGCAGCCATGTTGACGTGAAACAGTGGATAAACACAGGCGTCTTCACTGATACTGATTAAGGTTCATTCAGGTCACACTGAGGCGAGCGCTGCTGTTTTAAGCAGGTTCATTCACTGGAAACGCTCGACAGAACCTCCATTTATGGCGACACCTGTCTGTGCCGGTGGCGTCATTTCATTTTTTTCCTGGGGGGTCCACGGGTTAGAAAATACTGAAAAAGTCTATGTTCAAAGGCAACAAGCTGGTGGGATTCAAGAGCAGAATCAAGATGCTATAAACACTTTACTTGAAGGGTAAGTTCATAATGGCTGTCATTTACAAGAATATGACATAAATATAATTATATCTTTATCCATGTTTTACAGACACACATTTTAATTCCAGCTTCCAAATTTAGTTTTTACTGAATTTTACATTAATGTAAAACATTACATAACTTCAGACAGAATTTAGATGAGGATATTCTAACTATCATTAAATGAAAGGTTAAGGTCTGTATATATATATTATATATATATATATATATATATATATATATATATATATATATATATATATATATATATATATATTATATATAAAATATACATATATTTTATGTCCACAATATATTTTCAAAAATTACTTTATTATTAATATAATTATTAACATTTATATTAAAGAGTCAGGACTCAACATTCATACCAAACCATTCATGAATGTGAAAGAACAACAGGTGAACCTGTCAAAATAAAAGTCTGACAAATGCAAAGCAACATTAAACTAATCAGAAATACACTCTATACATTGTTAATGTGGTGAATGACTATTCTAGCTATAAATTTCTGTTTTTTAAATGTCTATCTACATAAAGTTGGTATGTAGATTGTGTTTTAAAATTACATTAGAAGCTAATGGATGATTATATCATCATATTATAATGATGTTAGCACAGATTAGCTGTTAGCATTGTTTGACCAAAGCAAAATCATTATGTCAATTAAAAATGATTATTTCTAATGACTTGACTATATTTTCTATTCATTTGATGAATAAAAGTGTGATTTTTCATGGAAAACACTAAATTGTTTGGTTGACCCAGAACTTCTGAATGGTGGTATATTTGTTTTATAACGAACCTTTGCAGATGATTCTTCTCTTTTTCCTGATAGGAATGTCAAATTATTACCAGTTACACAATTACAGGTAATTTACACTTCCCAGTGTTAAACCTAGTAATTAACACGTCACAACTTGTATAATAAAGTGCAGTAAATGCACATTTTAATGAATACGGGTCAGCTGAATGTTGGCTAGTTTAGAGAAAATGAGGAATCATCTGCAAAGAAAAAATGATAAAACAAATACGTCTTTATTTGCTTGACCATGTTCCATTTAGTTCGGAGTAAAAACGGTATAAACGCTGCTTTCCAACTGTTGGACTTTTATTTTGACAGGTTTTCATCGCTCAGTCTTCCACATCCATGAAAAGTTTAGTGTGAACGTTGAGTGAACCAGTCATGAATGTTTTATGAGCAGATTACGACAGCTGCTGAGAATAAAGTGTTACGAACTCACGCGTCACGTAAAGTGTTCCCACTATTAATAATCAGTATTAATGCGTCATATCAGCCTTCAGATTGAGATGCTCCAGATTAATCACGTTTTTAAGGGATGTTTTTAACATGTGAGTGGACAAATCTGCTTCAGACAAGTGTCTGTTTATGATTATTGGAACAATGAGAAATAGCCGCAATAATAAAGTCAAACCTCGTAAAATGCTCAAAAAAAAAAATCTGTCAAAACCAAATCCAGCTTCAGTCGTATTTTCTGAGTAATAGGAATCAAATTTATACAACTTGTAAATGCAGGACACATCTGGATTTTTTGATTTTACTTTAACAGCCTTAATTATAATTAAAAATCTATCTATACTTGTCAGGTATGGAGAGGCTGTACCTTCAAATACACAAATCTGACCTTTTTAATATCAATAAAACTCACTGTGATCTAACTATTCAATGACAGAATTAAAGTTATAATTAACTTATTCTAATTGAATTGCTAAAAAAAATTTTGCAAAAAAATTCTGTAAAAACTGGTGTTAAAAAACGATTGCAATTATAGTTGTCTCACCTGGTAAAAACATGGAATAATTAGATGGCTTTGCCAACACCAGTGAATTATACGTTTGTTCCTCTCACATGTTTCAGGTCTGTTCTCCTCACTTTTCATTAAAGCCGTTTTTTTGTTTTTTTGGCGGATGCACCTGGTTGTTGGCGCCAACAACCTCGTTTAGCGCTGGAGGAAGAGAAGGCGTGGAACTGGCAGGCGGCCTGATGGGAGCCACCTCTGCTGCCATCATCTGTAATTGTCATTAAGCCACTTTAAAAAGGTTCAAGTCGTTCCACGCGAACCTGGGAGGATTTTCATGAAATTATCCTGGATACAGAGACGTGTACTGGAGGTGAATTACCAAAAAAACAGGCCTCATATTCTCCTGTGTTTTATCTGAAGTTGTGACATCACTAAAAACACATTTGTGGTTTTAAGAACCTATAAATAAATCTATTTATAGTTTAACATTTACTCTTTCACTGCACAATTCAATCACCAAACAGGTGAAGTGAAGAAATTGTGTTTAATTATAGTAAAAATAGTCCGATATGGAGTGAAGTAATGTCATTCCACTGGCAGATGAATTAGCTTATTTCAAGCTTTTTCAGTTTGTTTTAAGAAAACACGACTAAAATCAATGAATAAAACTTAAGATTAATTACCTTATGCCATAATTCTTCTTAATATTAAACTAAATGTACAAAAAATTCTAGAAAAAACTGGTGGTTTGTGTCCGAACGATTTCAAATGAGGGATATCTATAGTTGTGACATCACAACTACACAGAAATCCTGAAATACGAATATGAATACAGGCTGTGCGCATTTCTCTGTGGATTTCAGTGCTTTAACACTACCAATAATAAAAAAAGGTATTAAAATCTCAGTTGATGAAGGTTATTTTTTAAATCCTATCACGAACACCAGATGTTATACAAGTAAAAACACATATTTATGGTTTTTGGGACCAAAAAACTGTAAAAAAAAAAAAAAAAAAATAGTTTAACATCAGCTCTTTTACTGCTAATTCTGAACAATTAACCGGTGAAGATATGGTGTTTTTAGTATAATTATGGTAAAAAAAAACGTCCAATATAGACTAAAGTAATGTTATTCCACTGGCAGATAATTTAGCTTATTTCAAGTGTCTTTCAGTTTTTATTAAGGAAACAAGACCAATGTTTTAAATTGACTAAAATCAAGAAAAAAAACTTGAAATAAGCTAAATTATCTGCCATAATTCTATTTTATATTGGACTAATTGATTTTTAGCTGTTAATATTTCAGTTTCTATAGTGTTGAAGCTGAATTGTAGAAAAACTGGTGATCTGTGTCTGTCTCATTAATATTAATAGGACTCTCTGATTGGCTGATTTGAATGATGGTAAAAGGGGGAGGACTCTATAGTTGTGACATCACAACTTCACAGAAAGCACAGTTTGCGTGTACAGGCTGTGTGCATTTCTCTGTGGATTTACTGCTTTTCCACTATCTATAATTAAAAAAATATAATAAAATGTCACTCAATAAAAGGATTTTTAATTAAATGCCATTAAGAAAATCAAATGTGACATAACTAAACACACAAATTCATGGTTTTAGGAACCTAATTTATCTTATTTCAAGTTTTTTTCAGTTTTGAGAAAACAAGATTAATGTTTACAAAAAAAGATCAAATTGACTAAGATCAAGAATAAAACTTGTAATAAACTAAATTATCTGACATAATCCACTCAATATTAAACTAATTGTACCAAAAACAAAATATTTACACCTGTTAATGTTTCAGTTTCTGCAGCGTTAACGCTTCTTTACACAAAAAATCTGTAGTTTTGTGTCTGGTTCATTGATATTTAAGAGGGAGTTTTCTGATTGGCTGATTATAATGGCTCTAAATGTAAATTGTGACATCACATCTTCACAGAATGCCGTTTTTTAAAGCAGAGTTTCTGTGCATTTTTCTTTGGAAACATGTAAATTATCTGACATTTTTCCACTCAATATTGTACTAATTATACCAAAAACAAGATATTTTCACCTCTTAATATTTCATGGTGGTTTTGTGTCTGTTTGATTAATGTTAATATTAAGATTATTTAAAGTCTGTAAATTATGAATACAGCATGTGTGCATTTTTTCTGTTGTTTTTAGTGCTTTCACAGAAGCTATAATAATAATAAAAAAAAGATGTTAAAATCTCACTCGATTTTTAATTAAATCCCATCAAGAACATCAGTTGTGATATCACTAAAATCTCATATTTATGGTTTTAAGAACCAAAAAATTCTTTAAAATAGTTTAACATCAGTTATTTGACTGCAAAAATCATGTTATTAATATCATGTTTTTGATATAATTATACAAATAGTCCAATATTGAGTAGAATCACGTTACTCCACTGGCAGATAATTTATCTTATTTCAAGTGTTTTAAGGAATACGATTAATGTTTAAAAAAAAAAAGGTAAAATTGACTAAAATCAAGAATAAAACTTGTAATAAGCTAAATTATCTGGCATAATTCTACTCAATTATTTGTACCAAAAACCAGTGTTAACGCTTCTTTATATTAAAAACTGGTGGTTTTGAGCCTTTTTCATTAATATTAATGAGAGCCTCCTCTGATTGGCTGATTTAAAAGTGTAAATTGTGACATCACATCTTCACAGAAGTCCTGACGGCTGGTGTTAAAGAACAATTTATTAATACAGGATGTGTATTTTGTCTGTTTTAGTGCTTCAACAGTACAAAAAAGGGACTACGAATAAAAATGAGAAATTATGCACGTCATTTATTCTCATGTAGCGTTTAACATCGCGATGCAAAAAGGGAAACCACTGCGAAGCAGAGTTTTACTGGATGACTGACTGGAATTAGCTAATACACATCGAGAACCTGGAATTAATAACATGGGTATTACAATAAATATTACAATATAAATGCCTTCTTTTTAGAATATTAACAATCCTTTGTTACACATTTACAGCCTCGATTTGCCTCTCACCACACAAACGGGATAGAGACGACCCCGTGACCTCTGTCTGAATGCAGCTTCATTAGAGTCTGAAGTGAATCCCAAATCATTTGGACGTGTTTGAGACCTGATTCTAATTATATCCCAAACACTGACCAAAAATATCATTACTCATTTTATTATCAGAATTTTTTTTTTTTAGCCCAGAACCCATGGGGATGGACAGGTTTTAGCAGGTTTAACAAACTAGAAGTATAATAAATCATCTCATTCTTGTGTATACACAGGAAAATTCTAATTGTACACGTGATATATATTCTTTGGAGTGTTTATTCGCCCACAGTTTGCATATATTTAGATTTTTAATCTACTTCGTGACCCATCATGATTATCATCCGGTAACAAAATCCGTTTTAAACCTACCGCCAAATAGCCGCCCCATAATAAATACATGAATATTTGGCACGTCATGTCCCGTAAACGAAAGAAAGTATGTGGAACTCAACAGTTTTTCCTCTGTCTCTACGAGAATGATCAGGTGCTGGGAATCCGTGGGGGGTCTTCTTCACACCCACGAGTCCAGCGGGGGCGGCTTGTTGTCCATGAGGCCCACGGCGGGCCGGCCGGCTCGGATGAAGTGTTTCCTCTCGCTTATCGCCTGGAATTAACACGGAAAAAACAAAATAAGAAGCAAATAACGGTCAGAGAGATTATAGAGTCATTAGGATTTTATTTTCACTTTCAAATGAACATGCAATAGGCTAATTCAGGTTTTCAAGGATAATAATTCAATAATTTTCTCGTTTTCCATATGATTTCCATACCTGGAAAATTTTTCAATAACTTTCAATGATTTTCCAGGTTTTCCAGGATGCAGGTGACCAATTTTTCCAACTTAAGATATTTTTTTAGACTAAACTAAAGAATCATTGGAATAAGATAATTCACTTATTTGTGCTCAATATTAAACTAATTGTACAAAAAGGAATATATTTGTCATTTTTACAAAAAATTTAACAAGTAAAAATATCATTATAATTCAAGATAATTCTACACAATATTTAATTAATTTAACATGGAAAAAACAACAAAATAAATAAGCAAATAATGGTCAGCGAGATTATAGAGTCATTAGGATTTTATTTTCACTTTCAAATGAACATGCAATAGGCTAATTCTGGTTTTCACTTCTATAATTTCCAAAGATAATTCAATAATTTCCAGGACATTAGACATTTTTTCTCATTTTTCATTTGATTTCCATGCCTGGAAAGTCTTTCAATCATTTTCCAGGTTTTCCAGGATGCATGGCAATGCATGCGTGTCACTTCTGGAACTTTAAAAGAATAACGAACCAATTTTTCCAACATTCTAGTGTGACTTTAGGCCAAAATAAACCTGCCCTCACCTTACATCATCTCATATTATTCCACTTTTTGTCATAATATTGACTTTTTAGTTGTTGTTTTTTTTTTTTACTTTATTCCTTGTTTATTATTCTACTGTATGTAAGCTGCAGGTCCAATTAATATTTCCTCATCCAGGATAATGTAAAAAAAAACCTTGAAAAAAGGCAAATTGACTGATCTAATGCTAATTTATCCATTTAAAATCACATTTATTCATGCTGACAACAATGCCATACCATCATTTTCAAGGATAACTGAATTAACAACATTATACTGTGACTTTTAGCAACTTTAATCCTGGTTTGAACAGTTGTTTTATTCCATAGTGAAATTACATGCTATCAACTAGTTTTACATTTTAGGTGGATTTATAATTTTAAGTTTCAATGGTCAAATCTGTGACTTTTGTTGAAAGAAAATTGTACAAATAGAACCGTGGAGTGTATTTCACCTGCAGAGCGTCTCTTTCTACAACAGCTGCTTTCCCGTCTCCGACTCTGTCGTTTGGCTCCAAACTGGAATAAACATCTGGACGGAGAATTAGAAGAATTCATTAATTAATAAAGTCCATTTCAGAAACAAATGTTACTCTACTAAAATAAACTTTATTAATTGCAGACAATATTAATATTTATAAATCATTTCAATCAAAAAAGGCTAGAGAGAGTTCCCCCACAGACCTTTTTAATTTTTCATACATTTTCAATGACTTGAATAATTTTCCAGGTTTTCCAGGATACCTGGAAATGCTTATTAGTCACAGCTCTTTAGCTTGTACTGATTAAATCAGTGACTTTTGCATCACAGATAATTTAGCTCATTTCAAGTTTTTTGTTATTAAATTAAATCTTAACAAGTGAAAATATACTGTATTTGAAACAATTATTGACTCGAATTAGGGTTAGGGTTAAGGGAATTTTCGAAGAAATCAAGACTAAATTTACCACAATCAAGAAAAAAAATAAGAAAAAGGTCAAATTATCTCCCTATGGAACAAGATAATTCTATACTTTTACTTATTTATTTATTTATTTATTTATTTATTTATTTATTTATTTATTTATTTATTTATTTATTTATTCATAATTGTTGCTATAAATCAGAATTATATGATTGAAAAGTCAATAATATGAAATAAAAACATGAAAAATTATTATTTTAAGAAAATAATATTTTTGATAATTCTACTCTATATTCGACTAATTGTACCAAAAAAAAAAAATGTTCATTTTTGCGCACTGCAAAAACTTAATTCTTGTGAAAATATCATGTTTTTCACACAATCAGTCCTACATCGAACAGAATTATGTTACTGGCAGATATTTTTGTTTTTTTTCAAATTGTTTTATCAATTAAGGATTTTTTCTTAAAATAAAATATTATGTCTTTTTTTAATCTCATAATTCTAACTGTACCTATTTGATCATTGACTTTTGCATCAAAGGTAATTCAGCTCATTTCAAGTTTTTTCCCCTGATTTGGGGTCAGTTTGGTTTTGTCTGTATTAAAACTCAATGTTAGATTTTTTTTAATTTGCATTATTCTAGCTATATTTGCTCTGTGATTCTAACTCCTCACATGTTGTAGATTCCTTTCCAGGTTTAAGTCCAATAACCTTTGTGTTTTTGGAGGTATTTCATTATTTATCATCATTTATAGCAGGAAAAAACTGTTTCTAGGGAAGAAAATTGAGAGAAACTCTCCTTCAGTGTGAGGCCTGGGGTCAGTCTTGATATAGAAAAGTGTGTGTCCCCTTTTTTTTTGTGGACACACACTGAAAGTGACATGACTACTGCTGCCACCGGGAGTGTGTGTGTGTGTGTGTGTGTGTGTGTGTCTTCCCGGCTGCTGATAACCTTCTGAAACACGTCGCTGCTTTAAGGCTGAAGCTGTCACTAGCGTTACGGGGTGTATAAATAAATGAGTGAGGTCCCAGTACGGTTCCCTGAGTTTCTCCTCCCCACCAGCTCCTCTAGTTCCACATCCACCGACCTTGGGTTTTGTCCATGAGCGGCAGCGTGATGTCGTCTCCTCCCGGTTTCCCACTCTTGGATTTTTTCGTCGCTCCGGCCGTCGTCGGCTTTAAAAAAAAAAAAGAGAACAAGAAGAGTTAAAGCTGCTGGAACGTGGGCCAGGGTTTAAAGGAGAGCGTTTTAGGGTTTGAAACACTAAATTTGACTTTAATTGAGATTCTGCCAAAGGAGCTGTGGAATAAGATAATTAAACTTAATTGTGATCAATATTAGACTATTCGTACCAAAAAGAATGTATTTTTCATATTTTGCTGCCTTGCACTGCAAAAAATTAAATTTTAACAGTTAGTCATAATTAACTAGAATTGTGAAATAATTCAAGATAATTCTACACAATATAAATACCTTGTTTTTTACAAAATATTGAGATTATTGTAAGAAAACACGACTAAGTAGAATTATCTCCCAATGGAATGAGATGATTCAAGATCATTCTCCTTAATATTGGACTAATGGTACCACAAAAAGAATATATTTTTCAATTTTTACTGTATATATGTTACCTTGCACTGTAAAAAATAAATCTTAACAGTTGAAAGCAACTTGATTTTTGTTTATCCTACAACAATTTACAGGAAAAAACTTGTCTTTACTTAAACACTTCAAATTAAGGGTATTTTCCTGTGCAAAAAATGTAATATCGGTTTAAAAAAGAGAGAAACCTTTGAACCACTGAAGCTTTTTATGAAGTTCACCCCCGTCGTGCAGCAAAAACCGCTGTAAAATACCTTGAAGTGGCTCTTGGTCCAGCCGGCCTTCAGCAGCGAGTTCCTCAGGTCTTTGTAGGCCCAGATGGTCTGAAGGACTTGAGAAGCTGCTTTGGTCTCGCGTGGCGATTGGCTGAAAAAAAAACATGTCGTTTAAACACCAGACGGGACGGCGATTCATCCGAGACGTGAAACTCGTAATAAACACGAGCTGCTTTAAGACTGAACCAGATATTAGGAAAATAGGCTATAAAACCAATGTGGAGGAGTTAATGGACGTTTTACTGCAAGTTATGACACAAATACCTGATTTAGTGTGAAAGTACCTCAGGATCATTAGGAATAAATTCATCTTTAAAGAAAATCAGACAAAACCAGCAATTTTTTTTTCCCCAAATTCACATAACTTTGCGTCTTCTATTATAACTATAATAAAAAAAAGCTGGTGTGTAACTGTACATTATTAAGGTCAAAGAATCCAGATAAACAGGCATCAAGTCTAAAAATTCATTTTTTTTAATCTATTCCAATATTTTATCAGCAAATTCTGCACATTTTGTAGTATTTGTATGACAACGTATTGATCAATGATACAGAAAATTAACAACTATATTTACAGCTATATCAGGACACAATGACAAGTTTTATTACTAAGATAAATTATTTTATTCAAAGGTATTTTTATCTACATGTGAAAAGTTATGAGCTTTGGTGTATTTAGTGAATTGTTGGTGGACATTTTAAAAATAAAAAATGTAAATCTGAAAAAAAAATATTTTTAATAAAATTGGGTAGAATGACTTTATTCTACAAGCAAATAATTTTGCATATTTTAATAGTTTTATTGATTTTAGTAATTAAACCAATTCAGGAAAAAAACTCTTTACCCCAAAGAGGTAAAACTCCATATAATATGTATAGTATTTTTATTCTAAGTTATGAATTATCATTAATGAAAAAAATTTTTCTTATTATTTACTTACTTATATTATTTCCAACCATCATAGTTTGGATCCCTATAAAGTTTAAACTAGCCCCAGTTACAATAAATAAATTATGCGAAAAAATGAATGAAATCTGAACAGGTGAAAATGTCTTGATTTTGGTACAATTAGTCCAATATTGGTAGAATTTTTTATTCTACTAGCAGATAAATCACCTTATTTAAAGTGTTTTTTTTCTCCTGATTTTATTTAAATGTGATCTAGTTTAGCAGATAATTTATCTTATTTTAACTGACCTCTTTTCTTAAAATGAGACCAAATTGACCCAAATCAGGAAAAAAAACTTAATTAGACATTATACTTAATATTGACTAACTGTACCAAAAAACTAAATATTTTCACCTGTTATGTTATTGCAGTGAACACACACATTTATTGATATTTTTAGTCCTGTACCTCCTCTTCTACCTTTTAAATGCAGTGTTTTAGTTTTCATAGATTCGTGGCACCTGGACTTGTTGATGGCCACCAGCTTCTGCAGGGCGGGGCCCTGGATGATGGCCCTGGCGTTCTCGGGGCTGTCGGTGACGATCTCGTGGATGGTGTTGAGGACGGACACCACCGTGTCGCCCTCCAGGTTCTTGGCTGGATGCTGCTGTCCACACGGCAGGTTCCCGACCAGGTCCCTCAGAGCGTAGTTTCCTGTGGAGTTTAGGACGGCGGCGTTAGACGTCTGGAGTTCAGACTTTAACCAGAAAACCTCTGCACGCTTCAGGGTTAAAAATCTAATAATGTCACATTCATGTCAGTATATGCATATACTTTTACTGGAATAGAACCGTTCATGCAGGCTTTTACTTTGTTATATTGCTGAATTTGTGGTTTTATTTAAAGTCTAAATGAAGGTTTTTTGATGGTAAACCCTATTTTGGAGATTTTCCGCAATTAATTGAGATAATGTTGGTCGGCTGCATTGCAAATACTAAAAATCAGATGCATTGTAAAAACTAAAATCTGCTGCATTGTAAAACCTATAATTTGCTGTAATGCAAAAAATTTAATCTTAAAACATTTTGTCCAATATTGAGTAGAATTATTTTAGTCCACTGGCCGATAATTTTGCTGTTTCGTTCCTGATTTGGATCAATTTGATCTTGTTATAGCAAAGAAAACAAAAAAAGAAAGAACATTGAAATGTAAAAACCTTGAAATAAGCTTAATTATGTGCCTGTGGAATAAGATCATTCTACTCAATATTAAAAATAATTTTACCAAAATCACATGTTATAATTTCAGTTTTTGCAATATGGAATTTTCACTGTGGTTCTCGCCACTTGTGGCCCAATTGTTGAAAAAACATGTGCAGAAGTGCCCTCTTGGAGCTAAAAATGTGTGTCAAAGCCCTCTTGGGAGATTAAAACCATAATAAAGTACCTAATTAGGAGTTAAAACCACATTAAAATGCGCAATTGGAAGTTTAGAACCACAATAAAGTACCCTGTGGGAGACAAAAAGCACATTAAAGTGCCCTATTGGGAGTTAAAACTATGTTAAAGTGTGTTAAAGTGTCCTATTATGGAGCTAAAAATCACATTAAAGTTCTCTCTTTGGAGCCAAAAATGTTGAACTCCCTCTTGGGAGCTATAATGTATGTTAAAGTGCCCTCTTGGGAACTAAAAATCACATTGAAATGCCCTTTTAGGAGCTAAAAAGCATGTGGCAAAGTGGCCATTTGTTTAATATATCAAATATGCCCAAAGTTCCCTCTACGCTGATGACGATGCGCTATATTTGCCATATTTTTGCTGTATTTTTTCCCCTTCTCGCCTCTGCCCTTCAAGAAGTCAGAACACCACCGACCTGTTTAAACAATTCCATAACTTTTGTTCTCCTGAGGCTCTTTTCTCTCCACAGACATTACAATTTATAACCCTTCACTTACACTTTAAAAGGATCTGAGCATTTATTCTCTCCTTTTTTTTTTATGGCTCCGAGCTGCTTCTACCTATTAAGTCCTTGTTCCTCCTGTCCATGGCCAGGTTCCGTAGGGCGATGGCCACGGCTCGCACCACCTTGTCCACGTCGGAGCGCAGCAGCTCCACCAGGACCGGCAGACCCTTCTCCTTCCTCACCGTGGCCCGGATGAAGCTGGACCACTGGGAGGAGGTAGAAAGAAAAAACCCAAACCGGCTGAGTGATGTCGGCCTCAGCGCTTTTTGGAAAAGCATCTGTAGATTTTAATTTGAGGGCCCCACCATTTTATATCTTAACCACCCGATTTGTCATTTGTCACCACTAGTGCAGCCGTAAAAATGAATTGCCAACGATTCTATAAATAAGGACTGGGTCCCAGTCTCTCGACAACTCTCTTGTGTGTGATTCGAATTGATATCAGAGTCTGAAGACTTTAAAACTCTTTTCATCCGAGTCTGGCCTCGGAGTTGATCCTAAATCACGGTGACATTCATGGCACAGTATATCTTGGCAAAGCATATTATTTGATGGGCCTAGTGATCCACTCGGGGGACAGAGGAGTAAAAGTGATTTCTTGCGATGCAGGATTGAGATGATCAATCCCACATCTTCCTCTTTGCTTTTTTTGTTTTCTTTTTTCTTGCAAGCTCAAACGCTACCTTCGCCCTCAGAAAAACACAATCCTTTCCCCAAATTAAACTCGAGTGTTATTTCCTTTATGATTCAGCACTATTTTAAGTCTCCTTGAGCCGAAGCAGCGGGGAGATCTCACTCATAAAAACCTGGATCTGCTCCATAAACAACGAATGAGGACACTCAACCATCACAACCCCTGTGCACACACTGCAAATTGTCCTGGACTCACAGAGGTATAAAACCTTAGATTTTGGAAATATGTTATTTACAAGTTTCAGTCTTTAAATTTATCGCACATTCTTAATTTGATCAACACATTATGAGTGTATTGCTTGTGTTTTAGCCATTAGCATTGAAAAATCAGTGCTTAAGTTCCCTTTTAGAGCCAAAACAAGTGCTGGAGTGCCCTCTTGGAAGGTGAAACACAAGTTAATGCCCTCTAGGAGCCAAAATGTGTAAAGTGCCTTCTTAAGAGCTAAAATGCATGTCAAAGTGCTCTCCTGGAAGCAACCAAGTGTGATAGAGTGCCCTCTAGAAGCCAAAATGTGTGTTAAAGTGCCTTCTTGGGAGTTACAAGAATACTAAAGTACCCCCTAAGAGCTAAAATGTTCGTGTTAATGTTCCATCTTTGGTGCTAATAGGTTTGCTCAAGTGCCCTTTAGGACTCAAAATATGTGTTACAGTGCCCTCTAGGAGACAGAATGCCCTTTTTTGGAGTTGAAAAGCATGCTAAAGTGCCCTCTAAGAGCCAAAACATGTGTTAAAGTACCTTCTTGGGAGTTACAAGAATACTAAAATGAAATTGGCTAAAGTGCCCTATAGGACTCAAGACATATGTCACAGTGCCCTCTAGGAGAAAAATACTGTTTTTGGAGCTGAAAAGCATGCTAAAGTGCCCCCTAAGAACCAAAACACGAGGTTCCCAAGAGGCCATCTTTAGCTCTTAGCATTTTAGCTGCTAAAAGTGCCCTCTTAGCAGCTAGAATGTGTGCTAAAGTGCCTTCTAGGGGCCAAATTGTTTATTAAACTTCCCTTGAGGAGCCAACACATCTTACAGTGCTTTCTTGGGAGCTAAAAGCAAACTCAAGTGCCCTCTAGGACCCAAAAGACATGTTAAAGTGCCCCCTTAGCAGCTAAAATGTGTGCTAAAGTGCCCTCTTGGAACCAAAACACCTTACAGTGCGCTCTTGGGAGTTTAAAACATGTTAAAATGCCTTCTAGCAGCCAAAACTTGCATTAAAGTGCCCTTTTGAGCTAAAAGCAAGCACAGGTGCCATCTAGGACAAGGGTTGGGCAATCCTGGTCCAGAAGGGCCGGTGTGGGTGCAGGTTTGTTCCAACCAAGCAGTAACACACCTGATTCTACTACTATAATTACCTCTACTCCAGACCTTCATTAGTAGAATCAGGTGTGTTTTTGCTTGGTTGGAACAGAAACCTGCAGCCACACCTTCCCTCCAGGACCAGGATTGCCCACCCCTGGTCTAGGACAATGCATGTTAAAGTGCCCTTAAACGTCCAGCTCATCTTTTCTGCAGTGCATGAGTAATAACCACTCCTTCCACTCACAGCCCAGTGTCCTGCAGCCAGGTTCTGCAGAGCTCCTGCAGCCGCCTCCAGCGTGTTGTGGTTGTGGCTGCAGGTGAGGAGCGACAGGTAGAGCCTCACCACCTCCGGCTGGTAGAGCAGCTCCAGCCCTGCGATAGAAACATAGAGAATGTGAAGGATGGAGTTCAAGCAGCAGGGAAGAAAAAATGCCAATATGTTCATAATGAGGTTTAAAGGATGTTTTTATGAAGGCAACATTCCCGGAAAGTTCCATTTCAAATTCTTGTGTAAATGATTTTTTTTTTTAACATAACATTCTGAAAACATACTAATAACCACACCAAGTCATGTTTTTTGAAGGTCATTTTTATAATGTGTTTCCCTGCTAGTTGAATTTTGGGTGAACCTCACACATCGTTATTAAAAGTTATGCAAATGTTTTATTTTAACTAACCTTCCCAGAACGTTCTGGCAACGTAAACTCCGTAAAATCAACAACCAGAGAACTCAAGCTGGTAAAAAGCAAATGAACCAAGAAGGTGTTTTTTTCGTCAGGAGTAATCATGTATTAAAATCAAAGGCACTAAAGTTTTTATAATGTTCTGTATTAACTATCCAGTAAATAAAGGCTTTTACTTTACACCAGAAGAGTTGCATTAGTCTCTTTTTGATCTTGTGCAACATAATCAGGAAAAGTTGCCTCATTTCAGAAATGTTCAAGTAACCTTCTTGGAACATTTAACTAACCTTCTAAGAACATTCTGGGAACGTAACAGCAACATTAATGTCAGAAAAGCTTTTTAACATCTAGGGAACTAAATTGTCCCAGAACCAAAAACAAACATTCCCAGAATGTTTTGGGGGCCAAGCAGATTTTCTGACCAGCAACACAGAATGTTCTCTGGTTCAGGTCAGTAGATGAATTTAAACTGAAGATTAGTTAATGAAATGAGACTGAAGACAATGACAGATCCTTCAGATTTTTTACAAACTCTCTTATAGACTCTTCTGCTCTACTGACTCCTGTAGACACCTGCATACAACTGTAAACTACTACAGACTACTGCAAAGTACTGCAGATTCCTGCAGATTCCTACATACATCTTCATACTCCTGCTGATTCCTGCAGACTCCTGCAGATGTCGCAGGCACCTGCATACATCTGCAGACTTTTGTATATGCCTGCACATGTCTCCAGACTCCTGCAGATTCATGCACAAATCTGCTGACTCCTACAGACCCCTGCATGCATCTACAGATCATGCAGACTCCAGCAGATGTCTGCAATTTTTTGCAGATGTCTGCAGACTCCTGCATACATCTGCAGACTCTTGCAGATGTCTGCATATGTCTACAGACTCCTGCAGACTCCAGCAGATGTCTGCAATTTTTTGCAGATGTCTGCAGACTCCTGCATACATCTGCAGACTCTTGCAGATGTCTGCATATGTCTACAGACTCCTGCAGATGTCTGCAGATTCCTGCATACATCTTCTGACTCCTGCAGATGTCTGCAGATGTCTGCAATTTTCTTCAGATGTCTGGAGACTCTTGCAGATGTCTGCATACATCTTCTGACTCCTGCAGACTCCAGCAGATGTCTGCAATTTTCTTCAGATGTCTGGAGACTCTTGCAGATGTCTGCATACATCTGCAGACTCCTGCAGATGTACGCAGACATTTACAGACTCCTGCAGATGTCTGCAAACCCCTGCATACATCTGCAGACTCCTGCAGATGTCTGCAAACCCCCGCATACATCTACAGGCCATGCAGACTTCTGTATACATCTGCAGATTCCTGCAGATACCTGCATCTGTCTGCAGGATCCTGCATTGTCCTGCATAAATCTGCAGACTCCTACATATGTCTGCATATGTCTGCAGACTCCTTCAAACTCCTGCATAAATCTGCGGACTTCTGCAGTCTTCTGCAGGGTTGAGTGTGCCAAGCAGTGGATGCTGCTGGGCGGCTGCCAAGTGGTATAAAGCAGGATCGTAACATGCTTGTCATTCTGATATGCATTCACTGGCTGCAGCGTGGGAGGCTCCAGCTTAGCTCTGATCTCTCTTCTGATGGCAGCCAGATCCGTGCTGTACACTTTTCTGACCTGCAGTACAATGGTGGGATTTCTGCCACAGTTTCTCAATACAATATGCTCCCGGGGCTAAAAAACAACAATTACACTGCACAAAACGTAAAGATAGTTGAAACGCGTCAATAAAACGCGATAAATATAAATCAGTTTCTGTGGGTCTTGACATATCTTAGCAGCTCTTCCTATCGCCAGAGGAAATGTTCCTCTAGCTGCCGGATAAAAATCTCCCGTTCAGTGTGTGGGTCATTTTGTTTCAGTAATAAAAGTCTCCTCGAGTGGTGCAGGTGCTGATGAGTGGCTTTGCATTTAAATGGGTTCTCAGGCCAGACCATGCCAGCATCATGCATACAAAGCAAACAACCGCACAGTGACAGCAGGCACAGATGCTTCGATATGGTGATGATGATATATGATGGAAGCTGTTCATAATTTATTGTCTTTAATCTATCAGTAATAAACCTGATGTATAGTCTAGTGATCGCTATTTCTGTTCAGTTAAAAATGCAATGTTAAGTTTTTCTTTTTTACAAACATATACCTTTCATTTGTTCTGTACGTTTTGGTAAATCCAATGTTCCATATTTTCTGTCCATAAATCCATTTTTCCAACCTGTGCATCACAGATACACACACACACACACATGCACATAAACACAAACACCATGTTTTAATTACATCAGTACAGATAAGACAGACAGCAAATTCAACGAGGTATCAACGCGCCAAATTGCTGTCATGAAAGTATTCGGTCGTAACGAGCGGACTGACCTTGATTGAACCACTCCTCTAATGAATTAGGTTTGAAGGGAAAAGATAAAAATAACGTCAGGGATTCGATTACGCTGGAAAAGGACACAGCAGCAGAAAACACAGAGCTCCTCCACGTGGCGAGGCACAACTCACGTGGACGTCCACAGAAAACAAAAAAAGTGGGAATGAATTCACACAAAAGTCAAGAGTTCAACTGCTTTTCAGGCTCAAACAATCCACTGAATTAATTACAGGATTCAAATCAATCACATCTGACTCACTCATTATACCTGCACTGTGCAACAAAAGAATAGAAAACATTAAAAAGGGAAGAAATGCATGAAAATAGAAGCAGAAAAAAGCTAAAATGCAAAGAAGCATTTATTTTCTTTACATTTTTTCTTCCATATTTTTTGTGTTACGAGCCACATGCTTCACAAGAGGTAAGTAAAGTTCAATCAGTTTAGCCCTTTTCACAACTCAAGGTCACAAAGTCACAAGAAATTCTTTTACAAAAGACGTTTTAAAGCAATCACACACTCCTCTGAGTGACTGTTTGAGCCTGAGGAGTGTGTGATTTTGATTTTTCTTTTGTTCATCATAAAGCCACTACGAAGACAGAAAAAAGGCTTTTTTTAACTTTCAGTCGAACAAAATTGCCTTCACCTTCATGAGGATTCATCCCCCTCATTTTGCATGATGTGTGCCATCTCAAAAGGTTCATGCTTGACTCAGAAAAGACCTTTTGAAAGGTTTGCATTGGTTAAAAGTCCCACAACTTTCAATTAACTCTAACCCTATTCTTCATTACAAGGTTCCCTCCAGTGCTGCTGTCTATTAATTACTTCATATAATCTGTAATTCAAATTATTATGGGTTATGCATCAGAAAGTTGTGTGGTGCAACAAAAATACATGATGTTACAGTCGTTTTTTTTTTTGCAAGCTTTTCCAATTTTTAGGACTTGGTTCTCCTGCAGAGCAAAGATCCATCATCAGCCCCTGCACGTATAGAGTGTTTATGAAATATTCAGGCTCTCATTGGCAGAAGAAGGGGAGCAAGAAATGTAAAACCAAGACCCAAAGCCACGGGTAATACATTTCTAAAACTCAAACAGATAATAGCTTCATCTGTCAGGGCTTTACACGTTTATGGACACTGGCTAATAATTTCTAAACAGGTGATTATCCCTAAATTAAGACCATAAAAAGCTGGAAGCTGCGGAGTGTTATGAGAGGACAGAATAATAAAAAGAAAACAGGTTTGGATTCATAAACTGTAATAAGCTGCAGACATCGACTTTGTTCTTGTGCAACCGGAGACACCAGAGCAGCTTTAAGTCGTCTGAGCTGCAGAAACTGTTATTTTATAGACTACATTAACGCTTTAATTTGCGTTAATTATTATAGATATCGCCTTCATCTCAGGAAATGTACAGTGGAGGTTCCTGCTTCGTCAGAAATGATCCTGAGAGAGAGAGAGGCTGGTAATGACTTCACTTCATCACTCGTGACGTGCACCAACCTTTGGGTCGCTTCCCTCCAAAACTCTCGGGCTCGTTCTTCTTCTTCTGCTGCCCCACCGATCTCATCAGGTGATGATGAGCGTGAGGCTCCTGGAACCGCTCCACGCCCGGAATTTCTTTGTGGACGTGGTAGGACAAGTTCCGCAGGATGCAGACGCAGTTCTCCACCGACTGGAAAAAAAAAATGACAGAAGACGTCCATCAAAGATGCTTTGCAGAAATGTGTTGACCATGCATCAAAAGTTTTCTTTTTTTGGAGAACCTTTTATCACTTTGATGGCTATATTGCTGTAAGACATATTTAATGTCACATTTATGTGCAATAAACAGCATTAAATGCCATATTTATTTAGTATAATGCAATAAACTGTCCATGTTCGTACTACAGATTTCCTACTGCAATTTGTCTTGTACACTTGAGTTTGAGATGTTGTAATGAAAAGCTAAATATTCTGATTCTGATTAGATTTGCAATAAATATCTAGGAAGGAAAACGCTTTACTTTAATGTTGAGTAACTAAGTACATGTACTCAAGCATAGTACTTCTACTTTACTGTATTTCCATTGGATGCTACTTTATATTTCCACTCCACTACATCTCAAAGGGAAATGTTGTACTTTCTACTCTACTACATTTATCAGTTTTATCAGCTACTAATATTTTACATAAGTGAATATATTTTAAAAATTCTATCAGCTATATTCTATCAAACTGTCTCTTTTCTTTTGTTAAATCTGTGACCTTTACAATAAATTTACCAAAGTATCGTAAATCAGCTCCACACTGATAAACCAAAACATTAAAATGCTATGATAATATAACACGGTACAATAAAGCGAGGAGCAATTTTAATTTTAATACCTTAAGAACATTTTGTACAGAATACTTCTCTACTTTTGATTAAGGACTTTTTTCGACACCAATATTTATACTTTTACTCAAGTAATATATACAAGTATTTCATTATTGACTTGTGCTATCAATGTATAGTTTAATAGTTTATGTATTTTATCATGTGTAGTCTTAATAAAATGCTATAGGGTTAGGGTTATAGATCATTGAACTTTACAGCAGACTTCCACGATAATCATTGTGCATACAAAATAAATAGTGTATTTCCTGATTTGAAACCACTAGAGTAGTGTTCAACATTTCTGACTGTGCCACCTCCCAGTGGGGATACCAATAAAACGCACTGTGTTGCAGAGAATAATGTAGGTTGAGACACTTCCTCCAAACATAGTGCACCAATTTTCACCTGGATTATCTCTAGGTCATGAATTGGATTTTTTCAAACTTGAAGTCAGTGTGCCGACTTCACCTTGTTGTCGGTGTCCTTGTGGACCACAGCTGACTGCAGGGCATGAAGCAGAGCGTCCACCAGCCCCTCGCAGTCTCTCAACCTCTGTCGAGCCTCCGCCCCGTCTGAGCTGACATTCCTGCCAAAACAACTCGATTAGCAAAGCTGCGGGAACTCAATCCATCACAGGTAAGTTATTAGTGTCTCCTGTCATTTGTTCATTCATGGACAGCGGCCGAGATTTCCTCAGACAGTCAGAGGTGACCTCCAGATGTCGGAGGTCGCAGGCATTCAAAGGTTTTCTCAGACTTTCAGAGGTTACCTGAGAATACCTCAGACATCTATAAGTTACTCTAGGCATCCAGAGGTCTCCTAAGACATCCCAAAGTAACCTCAAACACCCAGAGGTTACCTCAGACATCCAGAGGTCCCCTAAGGCATCCAGAGGTCTCCTAAGACATCCATGAGTTACCTCAGACATCCAGAGGTCTCCTAGAACATCCAGAGGTCACCTAAGACATCCATAGGTTACCTCAGACATCTAGAGGTCTCCTAAGACATACTGACGTAACCTAAAACATCCAGAGGTTACCTCAGACATCCAGAGGTCTCCTAAGACATCCAGAGGTCTGCTAAGACATCCAGAAGTTACCTTAGGCATCCAGAGGTGTTTTTGAAGACCGTGGTCCACTCAGCGCTCTGCAGCTTGGACGGGTCGGCTGTGTCTCTCCTCCAGCCTGAGTGAGGGATGATGATCTCATCGTTCAGGGTTTGGAGCCCATGGTTGATGACCAACATCTTTAGCGGCTCGTGCGAGGAGAGATTCCACAGAGTTCCTGCAGGGGGACAAAAAAAAGAAATTTGAGAAAGTTGACGGGTCGCTTGTTCTGGTTTCGGTAAGACATAGAGATTCGTCCCTACCTGTGACTAACTCTTTGACCTCCATGCTGCTGGACTTCCGCAGGAGTCTGACTAAGGCTTGGATGCCGTCGCAGTTCTTGATGGCCATTTTGTTATTGTGGTCCTTGCCGTACGATATGTTGCGCAAGGCGCCGCAGGCCTTGCGGTGGACCTCGGGCTTGGGATGGTCCAGTAGTTCCACCAGAATGGGCACGCCGTTCAGCTGGCGGACCTCCTGCTTGATGCGGTCGTTCTCGTAGCACAGGTGCTGCAGGTAGGCAGCGGCGTTGGACTTGACCGGGTCCATGGGGTGGCTGAGCATGGAGATCACCTCCAGCAGGTTGGGGTCCCTCCAGCGCGGGTCCCTGCGGATGCTGTCCAGGCTGACCATGCTGCTGCGTTTGTGGGGGAACTGCAGGGTCTGTGCCCGGCACATGGCCTGAAAGAAAGGGTTCAGGTTCCCCTCCAGCTGGGCCATGAAGGCGTCATCGTAGCCACCTCTAACAGAGACAAAGAGAAAACCTCATCATGACATTTTTGATATTCATCAGTGAACGTTCTCATTGATCTGGGTCATTGTTGTCTCTCAAATCATAGGTAACTGGACTTGTATTTTTCTAGGAAGACTAGGAAGTTAGCCAAGGGGCTTCACCAGTTCGCAAGTGTTAAGCCCTAGATTGTTTTTTCACATTTTAATATTTTAGATTTTGACTAATTTAGATGCCATTGGGCTTGTATTTTATATTTGCTGTGTGCCTTGTGAGTCCATGTGTACAAAATAAACGTGTCATGGACAAATATTGTTGCAGCAGGTGCAACATCAGCTTTGACCAAGACAGTAGAGTATGATCAAGCTATTTATCCTCTGTAGGTGTGTTCACAGAAGTACCCTCTAAAGTACTGGTTTCACTTGACCGTTGTTAGTATCTCAAGTGAACGACAGTCATTACGCTCTTTTGTCCCCTGGGGAAAAGCACTTGTTAGGATCGGGTTTTAAAATTTGGTGTTAACACTCATGATTAGTTTACGTGAAAGGGGTGAACTGACATTTCTGAGTCGATACGCGAGCCGCAGTGAGTTTATCGGCCCAGGCGAGTCGCTTGTATCTTTTCTAAACAGCTCTGTCACTTTATATGGGCGAAGGAAAAGCTTCTGGCAGGCAATAACAGGTGAAACCTCCTTATTTATTGACTTTGCAGCAGGCTGCCATTCCTGATTGATACCAGCTGGTGCTTAACTGCTGTCCATCTGTCTTTCTATTGTCCAGGCAATCTAACATCAACAGGACAGCGGTGGATACTTGGTGTCTGCACAGCTATAATTACCTGTATAATTGTATGTATAATTACACAGCAGGTCCCCTGAGATAAGATTCTCTCAAGTGTTGATTTGTTTGGACAGTTTCTTTGGCAGCAAACCGCCCTTCATATAGTCGACATACAGGACAATACAGTAGATGCATTTGGTCGCCTTCCTAGTCTGGAGGTAAATCGTGCCGTCTGGTCGTCTTTGTGAGAGTTCAACTCATTATCAGGGTCCATTTCAGTGATGAGAATCATTTACCTCCCCAGTCTGTTTTCTCACCAAAAAGCATTTAATGGGATCAAAGATTGACCTTATCAACAGACTCCTGCCAAAACCGGCTACAGCAGACAAGGTTACTGCATCCTTTCCACATAGAGATAAATTTATATCGTGCACATTTCCAGGTCTATATTTTAGGTCTGGAGTTCTACTGTAATATTTTTGAATGTTTTACACAGTTCAGAAGACTCCTTTTTTATCTTGTAGAGGTCATTTTTACAGCTTTAGTTCAGCCTTTCTCTGAAACAGGAATTTTTAGCTCCTGTCTTTTTATGTATATATAGCACAGTACAGTACTATACAGTTATAATAGTAGTGACTTCACTTGTTTTTCTGATTCTACACGGAAAATATCGACTTCTCAAATATATCTGTACTTATTCAAGCCAAAACACAAGTGAACCGTGTCCATGGAACAGCTTAAGCGGCAAAAAACTATAGAACGGATGTTTATTCATGCGTAAGCACAAATGATTTGACATCAGTTCAATAGATAATAGAGCTAAGTTTGCAAATGGAGCATCCAGAGCAGAGTGACGCATGGGTTTTGAATTCTGTGAACACATTTGTTTCCATTAACCTAATGTTTTATAACAATATCCCATCTAGAAAAACACCTAGGGAGCACATACCTCTACTAAGGTCAATGGTCAGACCAATATCTATGGTTATATACACACATCTATTATAAATGTGTCTAGCTGAATAGCCAGGGTAGAGTTCTGTCAACTCCTCATTCATCTATTTATAACTAAATTTTAATGTGTTTGTCCTTGACCTATTCTGCACCCAACCACCAAGTTACATCAAAACTGGCCCAGTAGTTTTTCCATAGAAGAATGTGTGTTATGTTGCTTGACTTAATGTAAAATATGTGTAATTAACCACAACCTGGCCACTCAGACTGAAGCCATATGTCAAAAGATCAGATATTCATCGGTTTTAGGACATATCCAAGTGGTCTGGGTCTCATTTGAAAAATAATCACGTAAATAGTCTGTCAATAAATGATCAGATACAGGTCTCGTAGGGCTGAGGAAATCCAATGTAGTTCGATTATTGCAAAAGAAATCATGAAAAAAACTGAAATAAGCTAAATTATTTGCAATGCAAAGTATAACGATTAATAAGATAAAAGGTCAAAGATCAGTTATTAGTCTATAAAATCCTATAAATCACACTGATATCTAAATAGTGGTTAGTTGCAGCTACTACTGATATTATATTAAACTATTTTATTATTGTATTGATGATGTGGATATTGATGATATATATTGATGCTGTAACAGTAACATTGGGTTTTACTGCAGATAAAATACTTTATTTAGTGTTAGAGATCAGGTTTTACATTGGATTTATGGATAAAACTCAATGCTGCTGCTGTATTAGTTTTATTTTTAATTTTAACAGGTTAACTAGGTTTTAGCATAAGAGCGATATCATCTGCATAAAAGAAATATTTCTATGCGATTTATTTATAGATTTCAACAGATTAAATTTGATTTCATACCACTTTTACTTTTTTTTAAAAATATTAATGATCTTTTATGCTTTTATACATATAACGTATTTGATGCTGTTTCCTCTCTATTTATTTAATCAGTACTTTATTGATTAAGATCATCTCAACTAAACTATTTTATTATTGTATTGATGATGTGGATATCGATGATATATATTGATGCTGTAACAGTAACATTGGGTTTTACTACAGTGAAAATACTTTAATTAGTGTTGGAGCTCAGGTTTAACATGGGATTTATCAATAAAGCTCAATGATGAACCTTAATTATGAGATTTTGCATTTTAAAATATATATTATATTAGAATGTTAAAAATACTACATTCATAAGTTAAAGTATAGAAGTATTACCAGGTGAATCTACTTAAAAGTACTAAATTGTTTTGCAGAAAATTGTGTTTTGACTGAAATTAACATTTAACATTAATGTATAAAGCAGCATTTCAGTGGTTTTAGCTGGAGGCGGAGCAGGTTTTATAAGTTCTGAGATAATAAATTGGTAGAAATGAGAGAAAAAATGCTGCACATATTTGGATTACATTTTTTCAGATTTATTTTTTTTTAGATCTGGGGGCCTCGAACAGTTACGTATTTGAACCATTTGGGGAATATTTAAAAGGAAAATGTGTCGTTGTTGGGACTAAAAAAAACTCATTCATAATTATTTATGAATAAAACTCAATGCTGGACCAGTGTCAGGAAGTTTTTGGGTTCTAACAGGTTGAAGCGGATCTGCAGGACTCGTCCTCACCTGGTTCTCGACGGCTCCCTGAGGAGCTCCATGGTGGTGATGGGCCTGAACTGGTGGACGCCCCCCAGCGTGGGGTAGCTGGCGGCCGGGTGGTCCGCCTTCCCGTCCAGGGGGTGGTCCCCCCGCTCGCCGAGGACGTCCTCGTCCGTCTGTCCCGGGGGGGCGTAGCTGTCCCTGAGGAAGGGCAGGGTGTAGTGTGGCGCCGGCTGCTGGAAGTTCTTGGCGGGCCAGTACCCCCCGTGGAGGCCGGTCCGGGACAGGCTCCCATACGCCGGGCACACGTCGCCCCCCATGCCTCTGTAGGTTTCGGGCAGGGGGTAAACCCTGGCCTGGGGGTCCGGGGTGGCCGGTTGGGTCTCGTTAGACGGCGGTAGGACCTGAGGCGGTGGCAGCGCTGTGGTCGCCGGCGTTGGCGTGACAACACACTCAGACTCGTTGGCTCGGGGATCATCTCGCTCATCGGGGGGATTATCCTGAACCACCGTGAAATCAGGTGGATCCGGCTGCTGGAAGCCGTCCGGCTGCGTCTCGCAGGGTTCCGGAGCGTTTTCCTGCTCCGGCGCCTTGGAAAAACACAAATCACAGCTGCATCAGAATCTCTTTAAAACACCACCTGACTGAGAGGAGTCAGGGTTTCCCCCCTCGTCCCCGTCAAATCAGCCCGTTTGGACTCAGAGCACGAAGCGCTTGGTCCTAATGTGGTTGGAATGAACCCACGTGTTCCGGTTACCCGCGGACTGCGTTTGTCTTTCATTTTGAAGCGAAACGGCCCATCCCGGATCATTTTTCACGGCGATAATCAATCATCATCGTTTCGACACGTCCCCGGCTTCATGTGCCACCGGTAAATAATAAATTCTTCTTTCCTGCCAAAGAATAATGAATTTCCCCACCAGTGGAAAATGAGCTGGGATTGGACGCTGATGAAATCACTTCAGGCTCGGCCATTGTTCAGTAGCAGAGAAAATTGCAGGAAATTTAATTGTCTGGACCAGGCAGGGTTTAATTTTAACTCTTTAAGGGTGTTGGCGAAATGTGTTGCACCGAGCACAGAAACCTGTGAATGGAATTGATTTTAAATGAATTAATTGTGTTAAATTTCATGGGCATAGATGGGAGTTTGGCTGCATTTGCTTTCACTCAATGGTTGTTTTAATGCTGAAGTTTCAGGAGATTCATTTCTAGGGTTTTTTATAGTTTTATAGTTGTACCTGGTGGTTTTTATAGTTACACCACAATGACATTGTCCCATAAATAACTAAAATATGTTGGTGATTTACAGGAGATCATTTATTATAATAAAGTCAGCTAAATATCTTTAATTGAAATTTAAGATTTAAGAAGCATTTTAATTATTCATTTTCCTCAAATCAGATAAGAAAAATCTTAGATAATCATAATCAACCCCTTTCTTTATCCCTTGGAGTCCAAGTTAAAAAAGGGGAACCAGTGCTTAATTAAAATTCAGCTATTATTTGGTAATTTATGCTACTAAATATGAGATTATTACAACTTCAAGTGCTTCACTAATGTTTTGTTGTTCACTTCCATTGAGTTCTGTTTAAAGCCCTGATATATTTGTGATTTTAGGGGAAAAAAATGGTACAAAAAGCACAAAATTGTGAGATTTAGAAAAAAAAAATGGTACAAATGACAACTTTTAAATGACAAAAAAACCAACATGAACATAAAATGTACATTTATAGAGACCTGATGAATGATTCTTAAAACTGTATTTTAACATGTTTTTGACTTTCTCATCTCGCCAAACATTATTTGTCACTGACCCATTTACAATAATGGGTGATAAATTCACAAAATCATGATTTTTGTAAAAACAAAAAAAATGATGATTATAAATACTTTTAGAACTGTATTTTAAAATGTTTTATACAAGTTTCTCATCTTGTCAAACATGACTTGTCAATGACCCATTTACAGATTTGGGTGATAACTTCTACAATAAAAATTAAATAAAATGGTGATTTCAGTGATATTTACACTCAGCAAGCTTATAAGCTAGGTATCAATTAGATGATTTTATATTATAGTTGGATTATTGGAATATTTTGAATTATCATTCTTTTTTGATACATTTACATTATTTGACATTTCATGTCACAAAATCATGATTTTTGTAAAAGAAAGAAAAAAAAGTGACATTAAACCAACATGAACGCAAAATGTACATTTTGATAGATGATGAATAATTTTAGAAAATTGTATTTTAAGAAGTTTTATATAAGTTTCTCATCCTGTCAAACTCTCAATGACCCGTTTACAGAATTGGGCAGTATTTTGTACAATAAAATTAAATTAAATGGTGTTTTCAGGTGTATTTACTCTAGGTAAGCTTATTAGGTAGGTATCAACTAGTTATCAATTGGTTAGTTTTATATTATAATTGGATTATTGTAATATTTTAAATTATCTTTCTTCTTTGGTTACACCATTTGACATTTCATGTCACAAAAACTTCCCCAAACATGATTTGTCAATGACCCATTTACATGATTGGATTTGAATTTTACAGTAAAATATAATTAAATAGTGATTTCAGGTGTATTTACACGAGGGAAGCTTATTAGATAGATATCCACTACTTATTCAATTTAAGTTAGTTTTATATTATATATATGTTGGGTTATTGGAATATTTAAAATAATTATTTTTTGGTTACATTATTTGACATTTCAAGTCACAAAATCATGATTTTTGTAAAAGAAAGAAAAAGATTGACATGAAACCAACATGAACGCAAAATGTACATGTTGATAGATGATGAATGCTTTTAAAACTGTATTTTAAGAAGTTTTATATAAGTTTCTCATCTTTCTCAATGACCCATTTACAGAATTGGGCAATAATTTGTGCAATAAAACTAAATGGTGATATTTTAGCTGTATTTACAATAGGCGAGCCTATTAGGTAGGTATCAACTAGTTATCAATTGGTTAGTTTTATATTAAAAATAAATTATCTTTCTTTTTTGGTTACACCATTTGACATTTCATATCACAAAATCTTCCCCAAACATGATTTGTCAATGACCCATTTACATGATTGGGAGTGAATTTTACTGTAAAATATAATTAAATTGTGATTTCAGGTGTATTTACATGAGGGAAGCTTATTAGGTAGGTATCCACTACTTATTCAATTTAAGTTAGTTTTATATTATATATATGTTGGATTATTGGAATATTTTTAATTATCATTCTGTTTTGGTTACATTATTTGACATTTCATGTCACAAAATCATGATTTTTGTGAAAAAAGGCACGGAAATGAAACCAACATGAACACAAAATGTACATTTTGATAGATGCTTTTAAAACTGTATTCAAAAATAAAAAGTTTTATATAAGTTTCTCATCCTGTCAAACATGATTTCTCAATGACCCGTTTACAGAATTGGGCAATAATTTGTACAATAAAATTAAATTAAATGGTGATTTGTCAATGACCCATAATTGGGAGTGAATTTTACAGTAAAATATCATTAAATAGTGATATCAGGTGTATTTACATGAGGGAAGCTAATATAAAACTAACAATTTAAGTTAGTTTTATATTATATATAACTTGGATTATTGGAATATTTAAAATTATCGTTCTTTTTTTGGTTACACCATTTGACATGTCATGTTTTTTGTGAAAAAAGGCACGAAAATAAAACCAACATGAACACAAAAATGAACATTCTGATAGATGATGAATGCTTTTAAAACTTTTTATGTAAGTTTCTCCTTTTTCCAGCCATGAATTGTCAATGATCTTTTTACAAAACCACCACAAAAAGTTTCTTCATGTGGCTTTTGAACTTAGAGAATTCTTATTTTTTTACACGTTTGTGTCTGGATTCGCTGATTGATGATAAACCACATGAACACGTGAGCAGACGTGAGTGTGTGGAACCTCGGTGTCGGTCTGCAGCGGCGTGTCCGTCTCCGTCGAGCTGTCGTTGGCCGACGTCATCACCGAGGCGATGGAGGTGGGCGTGTCCAGCTCGTCTCCGCCCCCCGGGGTTTCTGCCGCCGCCTCTTTGGCGTCCGGGCACAGCGACAGCGGAGGAGGCCCCTCTGAACTCTGCTCCTAAAATAAAAAACAGGACGTTTCTGAGTTTTTTCCTCTTTTCATGCACAAATACACTGAAATGATGATGTAGGCGTCGTCGCATTAAAGCAGTCAGCGCACGAAATAACGGCGGAGCTATTCCATTACGGTTTTATTTGTGTGAATTTGAAGCATTAACTGTGAATAAATGCTGAAAAAGGTTAATATCCACATACATAAATACTAATTCGTCTGGGAAATGAAAAGATGTTTTCTCAGTTTTTTGTTTTTTTTTACGAGGCGTAATCACAGCGACAGAAAAACAACCACGATTCCGTCTAGACGGCCCGAAAAGAAACAATCAAGTGGTTGCAAGTTATTTCATGTTATAACTGAATTATTTCTTAATGTATGCCTGGTTTGTTAACTACACGTGTACTGGGATGTGCTTTTAATTAAAATCATCGAACCTTCAGGCTCAACTCCTTAGAATTTAACTACTGGTTTTTAAAAGGATGAAGTTTATGGGATAAGTCGCTCGTTGAAACTTTTCTAAAAGAATTCCGGGAGCGGATTTCTCTCTCTTTCTCAGAATGTGACAGACAACTATTTATTTGGTGGAGAAAAGAAGAAGAAGAAGAAGAGGAAAAACAACAGCCTAATGCCTGCTAAATTTACTTGCCCTTGTCTTTTTGATTTACTACCAAACACTACAAACAGGGTAGTACATGGTAATAAATCAAAATACTGGGTAAAGCCGGGTTTTTTGGGGGGGGGGCTATCGTTTAACAATAGTTTTCACACCAGTGGCAGAGACGCTGCTATTAACACACAACACTTCAAAGATCTCTATCATAATCCGTTTTGGCCAAAAAGTCAATCTGACATTTTTCTCTAAAGAGTTTTATTCAAAGCTCTGATATCTAATGTGATGTATCTGTGGTTTTAGGAAGCACAAAACATCACATTTTGTGTCTGTATTATTAATATTAATCTTCACAACCATAAGGCACCTAACTATAGGGGAGGGTTAATATACACAAATAGAGCGGGAGCTAAACTGAGTTTGGTTGTGCTTTATTTAAGTATTGATTACAAAGTACTAACATTTTTTAATCATCATGGTAAAACACACAGATAAAACAAGCACACAAGTGTGTGTATTTAAAAATAGAGCGGGGTAATGTCATCAATCAAACCATCAAAGTCCTCATCCTCTGTTTCTGATTCCAACAGCAGCTAAATCTCCATCAAACATGCCAGCTTCACTTTCTTCACCATCAGAGTCACTTTCCTCTAAATGATGCGTTATAATCCGCTGGAAGTTGCTGTGCTACCGTAGTCCTGGTCTGGATGGAGAAATGGCACCAAGACGGAAATGTTCAGTTTTCATTTCTTCTGCTGCTTTACTGCTTTTAGTCGAATGGTGACCATAGGAACACTTCTCCCACTTCTTCTTTGCTCTGTGATCCACTGATCCAGTCTTTTCTCTGTGATCCACTGATCCAGTCTCTGCTCTGTGATCCACTGATCCAGTCTTTGCTCTGTGATCCACTGATCCAGTCTTTGCTCTGTGATCCACTGATCCAGTCTTTGCTCTGTGACCACACATTTTGAAGACTTTAATGTGCACCTATAGTTGTGGAAATAAGAGACTTTCTCACTTTCTACCATATGGGACCTTTGTCCTGTGAACAGATGTGGACAGATGTTGTCCACGGTTTCATTTAATGTGTAAAAACAGCAGATTTGTGGTTTTATCTGTGAAGTTTCAGCTTATGCTCATATATATATATACGACGGGAGAATCAATAATCCAGCTGCTGCTCTGCTAAAACATGTGGATATTCCTGTAATTTTTCCATTTGTTCATTTCAAAAATAAACTTAAATTGTCTCTTTTCAACGGAATGGGTTTCATTAACCGGAGTAGATGAATTATTCAGCGTCTTGGTTCTGAGAAAGAACCGGAGGCGCTTTATGACTGTAAACTGATTTTATGCTCATTTCTCCCTAACAAGAAAATTACCGCCTCACGTTTATTCTACTGGTGTGTCCGCACACGAGCCGCTCTAAATGGTCCCGGTTCACGTCCGATTATCCGACGACGGGGCTGAATGCGTGTCTGAAAAAAATCCGTCAACACATTATAAAAGGTTATTAAAAAAAATCAATTCCGTTGCATCATTTATGCCACCTTATCACGCTAAATCAATTCTCAAGATGTGTCAAACAGGAAAAAAAAACTCTTCTTCTTTGTGAGGCTGCGGCATTGAAACCGAACAAGTGCTGAGCTGAACTCAACTCGGCTGCATTAAATCAAGCTGCAGTGAACAGCTGACCGACTAGCTGTGTGTGTGTGTGTGTAAGGGTTGGGGGGGGGGCACGGTTTCCCTCCACCGAACAGCGAGAGGGGAAAAAACGTGCAAAACGAGGAGGAGAAACTGGCAGGAAGAAGGCGATTCTGGCTCGACACCTCCAGGGAAGGTTGATTGGATGTTGGTGAATGGAACCTGGGCCGAGGGACGGACAGCCCCCCCCCACACACACACAGGCCGCTCCATCGGGGGGCCTGGTCAAAGGTCGTTGAAACAACCCACCGCTGCAGCAACAAGGATTGAGGATGTTGTTTAGAGGATCCGGCTGTGGGTGCAGCGATGCAGCTCCCGTCAGTCCTCCTGTATCCAGGCCAGCTGCAGCCACGCTTCTATTATTTTAGGAGACGAGGAGACGGGTCTGATGCCGGGGTTCAGATGGTGTTCAGGTGACCGGCCTCAAGGGCAACGACGGAAAAGAAAAAAGAAGCAGGGGGGGGATAAATGGGCTTTGTTTCAATTTAAATCAGCAGATCTGCAGAGAAGCAAAAACAAAAAAAGTGATGTTTCACTGGATCAAACTTTCAGCAGGAATCTGACTCAACAGCTTTTTGTGTCTCCATCAAACCGTCGAGGGGGAGGGGGTTGACCCCGCGGTTCCTCCACGATGTGGGGATGACAGAATGTGGTAAAACATGACATCAGCCCACTGGTGTCAGGAGAGATTAGTCCCAACTTTTCCTTTTCTCTGCTCCACTATCTGTGGAACTGGAGGAGCTCAGGTCGTAAATCCACAGACGTCGCTGCACGTTCATGAATCAACACGCCACTAAAAAGACTTATCGTTTAGGAAAAGACCCTTCCCAACCTCTTTTCACATTATGGAAAAATAAAAAATGATGCATTTTGTCTCATAATTCCAACCAGGCCGGTGTGTTAAAATGCTGAATCGGAAACAACAGAGATTTTCATTCCCCAAAGTTTTTTCTATCCAGGGCCTCGTTTCCCTCCGCTCCACAAATAGTTAAAATGCTGCATGGTCAGATTTAATGTCTCTGGTACATTCATGCGTGTGTGTGTGTGTGTGTGTGTGTCTGCGCACTTGTGTGTGTGTGTGTGCAGCGTTTCCCCCCAGAGGGAAAACCTCTCCTCATAATGCAATCAAAAAATTATCCCCCCTTATAAGCCTGCTGTGCACACACACAAACACACACACACACGCATCCCTGTGCACCACACACACATACACTTGGTGAAGATGTTAGCATCATGCCCCCCCCCTCCCACACACACACACACACACACAAGGAGACTGCAGCGAGAGGTGAAGCGACCGAAGCTTCCTTCATTCATCATGACAGAGGCTCAACGCAGAGCTGAGGAGAGCTAACACTTCTCTGCAGGAGGACGAGGAGAAAAATAACTGATAGACAAAAAAAAAAACGGAGGGAGGGTACAGAGCAAATAGAGCCATTCCTGCACACACACACACACACACACGCACACACACACACACACACACACACACTTACCTCTTTCACTTCAGCAGGCATTGCCAAATCTTTTCTGCTTCCCCACAAATGATGAACAAGATGCGTCCCCCAGTGACACGGCTGTTCTGCTGCTTCTGCTTAATTTTCACCCTCTCACTCTCTCTCTCTCTCTTTCACTCTCTCTCTACCTCTCTCTCTCTATCTCTCTCTCTCTCTGAGCGTTTGAGGCAGTTCAGACATGAGCAGCCATCCTTCCTCTCAGCTCTCTCACACTAACACACATCCTCTCTCTCTCTCTTTGCCTCCCTCCCTCCCTGACAAACACACACACTAGACGCACCGTGCACACATTTGCTCAACGCAGACGTTCACACACACACACACACACACACACACACACACACACATGCCTCATTACTGCAGCCCTCCTCTGATCTGTGCTGCAGTTAATGTGTGCGCTATTAGCGAGGTGCTGAATCAACTGTGTGATGCTGAGCCTGTGAACGGCTGGAGAGGGGAGAGCAGAACCCTGCAATCCCTGCACTGCTCTGCCCATGTTTTTCTGGCAGCCTCTGCACACACACACACACACTAATGCACGAACACACACACGCACACACACACACACACACACACACACACGAGTTCCCCTGTGGGCTCACGAGCAGCTGCACTAGTTCAGTTGTGTCACCCATGTGCAGCAAAACGAGGGACGAGGGGACGCACAAGGTGCATGAACACTGGAGCTGTGTATGCACCAAGCACACACACACACACACACACACATGCATGCACACATGCATGCACGCACACATGCATGCATGCACGTGTGCACGCCACGTATCCTGCCGAACCAACACCTCCAAACAAATCAAAAACGCCTTATTTACGCCGCCCATCACTTTTTACGCCTGCAAATCTCCTCCATTCGCCACCTGTTCAATTCTCCGTCGTTTTGCTATAAGCGTCTGGATAACACAGGCAGAGATTGGAGGAGGGGGGATGAAGCATTAACAGGGAATATATATCCTGCAGCAGGTTTAGGTATATTGCTGTCTCCATAAAATGTTGAGTTACTCAGTGTGGATGCTGCTGCTTTTTTCCGTGGAGCAGATATTACATCACAGCGTTTTTTTTTTTTATTATTTAAAGAAAGGGGAGTTTAGGACGAGATGAAGTGGCCTGAAATCATCTGATCTGAGATGCAACCACTAGGGAAAAGTCCTGCAGCTTCCTTGGTTTTAATATGAGGCAACAACACCACCTGTTTCCCCTAAAAATAAAAAAAACAGCAGCAAACGGAGAAAGGAGCGGATCTCTGCGTCGGTCTCCCTCCATCGATTCAGCAGCATCCTTCAATTTCATTGATCCTGGAGCTTTATAGAAAATCCTCACCGGCTTCTGCGGAATTTCCCTGCACCTCGGTTTGTGTGAACCTCACCAAACGGCCTTTTAAACGTTTGGTAAATTTATAGAAATGGGTCGGTGATGGGAACACACACAAAGGATGTGAAGCTTTGTTTGTGTCGGACATCAAAGTTTCAGACGATTCCTTTTTATCAGTGAGAAAAACCCTGAACTCCAAGCTAACATGTCAGACGTCTCCTCTAATTAAAAAAATACAAACGCTTTGATCCGTCCTTTTCTCGGCGAAATCAAAGCGTGAAGAAAAAAACAGAAACGGTTGTTGCTCGGAAAAAAAACATAGAAAATATCATAAAGAGGCAAAAAGAAGGTTGAGACAATTATTTTATTCATATAACCACACCTGTCACGTCAGATCTCCACACCTAGAATCTTCCTATGGGACATAGGACGTCACTGTTTTCCATTCATGTGTATGTGGTTTGTCATCACAGATATCCACATGTAAATTACTGAAATTACTGAATTGTCAAAATTCCATTTTAAGAAAATCAACAGTTTGATTCATGAATCACGTTTAAAAGATGAGAAAGTCAAAAACCTTAAAAAATGCAGTTTTAAAATCATTCATCATGTATCTCAGAATGTACGTTTTGTGTTTTAATATCATTTGTACCATTTTTTATTTGTGCGATCATGACTAAAGCCAAAATCCTAATAATTATAATTTAGATTTTGATTCATTGAGTACACTGAATTTTATATCCTTAATCAAAACTTGAAGAAAAATCATTTAATTTTATAAATTATTTTACAGAACATTTATATATTAGGCTGTGTGTATAGTATAATCACAGAATGTGTGTGTGTGTTTTAACACAAAATGCCAAATGGTTAAACCAAAGAATAATTGATAAACTTTAAATATTCATCATCCACTTAGAATATAAAACTAACTTAAATTTAGAACCTTTTTAGGAGAGTTAAACTATCTGGTACCAAGTTTTTATAATTACGCCACATGATTTTTTTCCCTCTGACTCGTCAGAATTCAATTTCAACATATCTTCAATTCACCACAAGTAAAAATATCTGCATGTCAGGTATTAATTTTAAAATATATGAAATTAAGTTTTCACACAATCAAAATGCAGTTTTACATATCTATATCCGAGTTATTATTAATCAAAATAAAATTACAGATACCTACAATCAAGTTATAGATATCTTGAAGTGAGTTTTGATTTCCTCAACTTTGGTTCTTTCTAGTCAGAAAGTAATTACAGATATTTTAATTACAGTTTTTACATTGATGACATGTCTTCACTTTCAGATAATAGAAAAACTAATAGAGAAAAATCATTAATGACGTTATAGATATCTCTTACTTTTCATTATTTCTATAGTTAAGAGTGAATTACAGATATTTCTCTATGTGTCGTGTCCACTAGTCACAATGACAGAAAGATTAAGAACGATTAAAAAATGTAATGATGATGAGTTATCCATATCAAGAGTAATATTTACAGATAATTAAAAGCAATATTATTATCAGCATTATTATATATTTAAGGAGATGACACACGTGTGTTTTAATGGAACAAATAAACCAACGAACATGACTGAGATCTGCAAATATTGATTATCTCAACATGCTCACAATGACGTTATTAACGTTGTGAGCAGCTAATGATGCAGATCTTCGTGGTTAATTGGTCATAAACCAGAATATTGAATTAAACTTCCACCTCGTGAGGGAACTCGACAAAACGTGATTAAAAATCATCCTGAACAGCAGCAGCAGCTTCTATTAAAATCATCGCCAAAGGTCTTTTACTCCCAAATATCATGACAAATTTTACACTTTTTAACACCTCAATTGAAAAAAAAATTCATTTTCTGAATTTAAACCCTTTAAATGCCAGTTTCCCTATTTGAATTGTAAATTATGTAATAATAAAAACTGAAAAAATAACTATTTTCCATATAATAAATGTCAGGAGTATAGGAGTATATGTCCAAACGCTTTCCATTGACTTCCATTATAACCACGTTTTTAATCTCACTACCAATAATAAAGCAATTTAATAATTCAAATAAATAAACTGGCATTTTAAAGGTAAAAATCCCAAAAAAGGATTGGTCATTTTTAAGCAGGAAAAAAGTTATTTAGGACATTTATGAAAAATAAATATAGATGTAGGTTTAAAACTAAAGCCAACATATTTCTTATAATAATTTATTCTGATATATTGGCATATCTGCATTTTATATCATGAATCTAACGTCCCACCTGATGAAGACACTGGAGCGCCTGGTCCTCGACCATCTCCGCCCCCTGGTGAGCCCACTGATGGATCCCCTCCAGTTTGCTTACCAGCCTGACATCGGGGTGGACGATGCCATCATCTTTCTCCTCCACCGTGCTTTTTCCCACCTGGAGAAGCCTGGAGGCACTGTGAGAATCATGTTCCTTGATTTCTCCAGTGCCTTCAATACGATTCAACCAGCACTCCTGGGGAACAAGCTGGAGAACACTGGGGTGGATCGTCACCTCACATCCTGGATTCTGGACTACCTCACCAACCGTCCACAGTATGTGAGGACACGGGACTGTGTATCCAACACAGTCGTCTGCAGTACGGGGGCCCCACAGGGAACGGTCCTGGCTCCGTTCCTCTTCACCCTCTACACTGCAGACTTCACCTACAAGTCACCAACCTGCCACCTGCAGAAGTTCTCCGATGACTCTGCCATCGTTGGCCTCATTGAGGATGATGATGACAGGGAATACAGAGAACTTACGCAGGATTTTGTCAACTGGTGCCAGAGGAACCATCTCCAGATCAACACGGGGAAAACCAAGGAACTGGTGGTGGACTTCCGTAGGCGGGTATGCAATCCCCCGGCACCAGTGAACATCCAGGGAATGGACATTGAGATGGTGACATCTTACAAGTACCTGGGTGTTCATCTGAACAAAAAATTGGACTGGACTGATAATACAACTGCGCTATACAAGAGGGGCCAGAGCAGGCTCTACCTGCTCAGGCGGTTGAGGTCTTTTGGAGTGCAGGGGACACTCCTTAAGACATTCTATGACTCAGTTGTGGCATCAGTCATACATTATGGGGCGGTCTGCTGGGGAGGCAGCATAACAGCTGCAGACAGGAAGAGACTGAACAAGATTATCAGGAAGGCCAGCTCTGTCCTGGGGTGCTCCCTTGACCCAGTGGAGGTGGTGGGAGAGGAAAGGATGATAAGGAAGATATCATCAATGATGGAAAACCACCTCCACCCCATGCAGGACACACTGTCTGGACTGACGAGCTCCCTCAGCAACAGACTTATCCATCCAAAGTGTCTGAGGGAGCGATATCGGAAGTCCTTCCTTCCTACAGCTGTCAGACTGTACAACAAGTACAGCTCGCAGTAACCCCCCCCCCCCAACAGAAAAAATGGACAGTACAAATACATTCATAATTCATATTTATATATACCTGTATATACCAGTGCAATACATTTTTTAATTCATATTTATATATACCTGTATATACCTGTATATATCTGTATATATTGTTTTTTAATTTAATTTTTTAATTTTTCTTTTCCTTTTTAAATTTTTAAAAACATTTTTGTAACTTTTCTAACTGCTGCTGTAGCACTGTAAATTTCCCCACTGTGGGACAATAAAGGAGCTATCTAATCTAATCTAATCTAATCTAATCTAATCTAAACATGTTTTAATGACTTTACAGATTAATTTTTAGGCTGTGTATATTGTAGTATTTACCATATAAACTTCCAGGTGATGAAAAGTGCAAAAATTAAGCAGGAAATGAGTTTTTATTTTTATTTTTCACAGTTTTCACAGACGTGAAGCAGCAGGTGAACGCGCTTCGACCTAATTAGAATCTTAATTGGCATCTTCGCCAACGCCTGTGTTTATCTGCTGTGAAAAGTGTCGACACGGAACGAAGATTCTATCGAGACACAACGCGAATGAATCATTAAAGACTCATGATGTTGTATTTCTGTCCAGAAATGACGGGTTCATCCCGTTTTCAGGTTTCTCAGTTTTACCCTGGAACAACAATTTATCAATAAAACCAATGAGAAGAAGAAGAAGTGAGTTTCTTCCATAAAGGATTAAAAATCAGTTTTTTGTTATGGAGTTGGAGGCTTTTGGTCCCGTAGCTGTGAGACGACGGAGGAGGAGGCGGAGGAGGAAAAGGAGGTGTGATATATTTATTCATCTTTGTCGCGTTTAACACAACATCCTGCAGCCACGCGCGGCCCAGATGGTCGCTTCACAGCCAGAAACCCACCTGAAACACTCAAACTAAAGCCCAGATCGAAGATAAATTGCATTCTATGGTAAAAAAGAAGTTTATTTGTGATATAAATACTAACTCCAGTCTATTGAATGAAGTTAAGAAGTTTCAAACAAAACAGGACATAAGAGAAAAACCTGTATTTAAACAATTACAGGTCAAAGATGTTAAATTCTGACAGACAATCACTCCCTCCTGTAAATGTGATACACTTTTTACATTCATTATTATCTATGGATTTATGGGTCTGACAATTTTTATTTGTATTTTTTTGGGTTTTGGACATTTCTGCATTATTCGAGTCTGGTGAATAATTATTGATAAACACAGTTTTTATGGAATAACCTGAGTAGGCCTGGATAGTCTGAAGGGTCTAGGCTGAAGGGTAAGAATTTTACTTTCTTATTTTTTTCCCTTCACATTTTAAACTTATTTCTTAACTTTTTTCCATTTTTCTTTTCTTTTAGTCAACTTTTTTTTACTGGTTTTAATGTTTTGTGTGAAGCACCTTGAATGATCTTGTTGAAATGTGCCATATAAAAGAACTTGCATTTCTTTATTTCAGTTTGTAAAATGCTGAAAATGTACTTAAACAAATCATTATTATTAAATCATTATATTCTTAACCCTCTGTTCTATTGCAACAAATATTTTATATCCATTATTCTAAAAGCTGTGATAAAATCTATTTTTTTCATAATTAGGTGAGAAAAAGGGGGCTTTTATTTTGAAGGGCGTACAATTTATGAGGTCACATGACCAGCCCCTTTGGCTCATGACATGTGAGCATCATTATCTCACAACTAAAGAATGTCTTTTATTCAGAATTTTAGAACATTTTCACCAAATAAAAAATATGTATGTAAATGTAACTCATCTTTTTTGCACCAAAATTTACAAAAATTTTACAACAAAATTTTCTTATACCTTGTGTGTATATATATATATATATATATATATATGATTTAAGCCATTTAGTGTAATAAGTAATACATTAACAAACAAGATGCTATTAAAATTTTATGAAAAATGCTCCATCTGTTTAGACAGATTATTACATTCTAAGTTATTATTAGATGTATTTTTACATTATAAGTAGGTTTGATTTATCATTTGTTGATTTTTATCAGTCTGGACCAAACTTGTAATGCCTTAACTTAGCTTTACATTTGTCCATTAAGGAAAAAAAACACGTAAAGTAAAGAGAAGTACCTCCAGATGATTGGGGAGTCGTTATGAGGAAGCAGGGAATCACTTCTGAAAATGTCACTCATGATGAATGAGACCTTTTATGCTTGAAATTAATTGTACGGGATTTATCGACATTTTCCGGAAATCACTTAGCGAGTTCATTACATTTAATGTTAGTAAATGCCAGTCGTATGGATCTGCAGTAAAAGATAAAGTTGTGTTTATTCAGAGCTTCCACCCCCCACACGCCTTCACCTCACGTGCACGTGCAGACGTGTTAAATAAAGTCTAAAGAACGACTTTCACGTCAAGGACTTTTGTCTTTTCTGCGTCGGCGGCACAGGATGAATGGAGCAAATGGCTGAATTGTTGAAGGGCTGCAGTGGCACAAAGACACACACACACCTGACACACACACACACACACACACCTGACACACACACACACACACACACACACACCAGTCGCCTTCATTTTACCTCCCAGACGTCAGTAGCTGAGATTTAACCTGTTAAAATAACATAATGCAAATGAAATATACCTGTTTTTATCCTTCACATGCACATTAAAAGGTGTTTTTGGTATTTTCTAGTGTTTTATCAACATCTCTGTTGTTAAAAAGCCAGTTTTTGTTCCATTGTCTAAGTTTGATGAATGAAACAGATGATCAGGTTCATTTAAGTTAGTTTTAATAACCTGTTTAAATCTAAAACCTCCTAATACAGGTTCAGCATTCAGTTTTATTCATAAATCACATATAAAACCTGACTCTTCTGCAGTCACCGTACATGTTGTGCATAGAGATATTCCAGATTTATTCTCATTTATAGCATAAAAACTGACAGAACAAACAGGCTGGGTCTGACATGGTTAACGCTGCGTCGTGTTCTGTGGAGTTTCGTCCTTGGCTGCTACAAAACTGATCACGGTTTTAATATTTCTGCTGAATCTGAGTCAAATTCACTTGATTTACAATATTATTGTGCATCACATGTTTTCCTTCACATACATTTCATCCTGTGGTAAGCGACTGCTCTGGTGATTATTCCCATTATTGAATCTTGTGCCCTTTACATTTTTCCAATTAACTGACCATTGGTTCTGTTGATGAACGAATCCATGCTGGCGTCCAATTGGCTGTCATTAACGAGGACAAACCAGGTGTCACATTATAGAGGCTGGAAACATAAAATATCAGGGATTTTTTATTGTTTCGCTTGGGGGAAAAAATGGAGATTCGTTTCCTGCCAATTGGCTAATCAATTAATCCCTGCAGCTCTGCTTTATACCCCAACATCACTTTATTCACTATGAGCCGTGTGTGTGTGAAGATATTAAACCTTTATTGCAGACACAGGGATCTGCTCAGTGTATTAATAGCTCCTGTGGCTGTAATGAAAGGTTGGTGTTGGAAGAGGAAAAGCATTTCTGTAAATTTGCTTTTTTAACAAACACCATTGTTACTCATTCTCTCAGTAAATCGCAGCAGTGAATTGTGGGAACACTGGATGGTGACGCATTCGTTACACCAATTATTAAGCAGATTACATTAACCTGAGCTTATTTGACACTTTACATTCACAACAAGCGTTCAGACGTTCTGCAGTCAAACCACTGAATGCATAAAAAGGGTGATGCATGAAAAAAAAAAATCATAGAATAAAGAGCATTAAGGATTTTTCACGTACTGAATGTTCCTGTTGACAACATGATGTCCGAGCCGCGTCACCAGGAGACAGTTTCCATTTAACCACTCATGTGTTTTCTGCCTCCATGAAACATTCTCCTTATGTTTTCAGCCTGTCCCCAGTGTGTGTGTGTGTGTGTGTGTGTGTGTGTGTGTGTCCATTTATTCTGCCTCCCTGAGTCAGATAAATGGAGGATGATGGCGAAGCCTCGGTGTCATTTCGCTTTCAAAACCTGACACCTTGTGTAGTGTAAATGGGCCCAAATGCAGAGTGTGAACTTTAAATGTGGAAAAACAAGAATAAAGCCGGGAAAGGATGTGACAAAAAAACAAGACTGAACTTAAAAACACAAAGAACGATATCACTAATATGTCAAACAATTAAAACAAGTAAAGAGGAATAAAGTATTTTCAAATTAAAACAGGAACTGCCTTCACCATCTCTTCAGAGTAAAACTTTACTGTAAAATACTGATTATTTACTGCATTAAACACAGTAACATCACTGTAAACCATTATTACAGTTATACAGTACATTAGAATACAACTATTCACCGAATACTATAAATACAACTTAAATCACAATAGTTAATTGATTTTTATTGTAAATTAATCACTGAATACTGTAAATACAACTCAAATCACTGTATTTAAATATTTTTTTTTATTGTGAAATAGTCACGGAATACTGTAAAAAACCTAAATCACAGTATTTAATTGATTTTTATTGTAATTTAATCACTGTATACCATAAATACAACTGAAATCGCTGCATTTAAATTATTTTTATTGTGAAATGATCATGGAATACTGTAAAATTACTGAAATCAAAGTATTAAATTGATTTTTATTGTAATTTAATCACTGCATACTGTAAATGTAACTTAAATCACAGTATTGAATTTGTATTGTGAAATGAATCACCTTATACTTATACTAAATATAGTATTTAATTGATTTTGAATGTAAAATAATCACAGAATACTGTAAATAGTATTTGATTGATTTTCATTGTAAAATAAACACTGAATGCTGTAAATACAACTAAAATCACAGTAAATACAGTTATTTTAGTTGTATTTACACTACCAGGTGATTCATTGTACAATCAAACTAATTTAATACTGTGAATAAATAAAAATCAATTTATATGATTACAGTCATATTTACACTATTGTGTGATTATTGGTCAATAAAACTAATTTAAATACTGAGTAATGTTACTAACAGACATATAATTTAAGACTTTATTAAAATTTACAGTAACTTGCAGCAATTATCCAGAAAGCTTCTGTAATTATTATGATAATTTTTGACAGTAGAAGTTCTGTATTTCTTTCACAGTATTTACAGCGTATTTTTTTTGCAAAATAAAAATCACATAAACACTGACTTCAGTTGTATTTACAATATCAGGTGAATAATTGTGTTATAGTAACTTTGATTACTTTGACTTTCCTACAATAATACTTTTACCACTGTGATTCATGGTAAAATATACAATAATATTTAACAGTTTCTGTGTTTGCTGCAGATTTTACAGTAAAAATAACTTATCACATTTTAGGGGTTTCATCTATACTTTAGGCACCAACAGCTATAATAACTTAAATACTGATTACTGTTAACACATTATATACAATTTTAAGAGTAAATTTTTCTATACACTTGTTAAACTCTAAAATTTACAGTAAATTTACACTAGAAGTTTTGTACTTCTGCTGTAAACCTATGACTGAAAATTTATGATTAAATAAATACTGTGATTTTAGTTGTATTGATGCATTGGCAGTATAAGTCTTTAACTGTATTATAGTAACTGATTACTGTGATTTATATCCATCAATGTAGGAAATAACTGCAGATTTCACAGTACACACACACACACACACACACACACACACAGTTTGTATAATTAAACCCCCGCACTGCCCACCTCTGTTCATTCTGCACTGAGGCTAATTTATTCTAATATGAAGAGTTTACCACCACCGCACAAAAAAATAAAAAAAAAAAAATTCACAAAGAGACAGAAACGACCAGAAACGCCGCTGGTGTCTGAGCACGTTAACGGCAGCAAAGGTCACCGCCGCTCCAAAAGGTCACTTTCATTTTCATTCACACGCCATGTGAACGCTAAAAAACGCATTTTTAAAAAACGATTTTATTTAAAAATCTGTGTGAATGCTGCCGTTTCTGGAGAGGATCCAGTCAGATGTAGAGTTTTTTTTAGAGTTTAAACAACAGAAAAACAACAGAAAAACAACAGAAAAACAAATGATGAAATAATGAAGTGATGAAATAATGAAATGATGAATATATATATATATATATATTCGTCTCTTCATCATTTCAATATTTCATCACTTCATCATTTCATTCATTTCAAGTCACAACCCTCTGATCTCATTATCTAGACTGATGACAATAGGTGATCAAAATAATGTATTAATTGCCTATTAATCAATTAATTAGGCAATGATGCAGCTAATTAAGTTTTATGAGAATTGCTTCTATTTAAGGTTATTGGACATTTCTCCAGAAACTTCTTTTTTTTGTGACCTTTAAATGTTCAATGTTCAAATTCCTCCTGTAGCTTCACACGTGACCTGCCCGGCGGTGGTCATGTGACCTGCCCGGCAGTGGTCATGTGACCTGCCCGGCGGTGGTCATGTGACCCGTATGAGAGGGCTGGATTTCTGCCTCTAAAGGTGAGTTTAAGCCCATTTAACAATGTTGATGTCCTATATCACCTTTAACCTACTCTCACCACAATTATGGAATAAATTGAAACTATTGTGGCGTCATATTTGTCACATCAGGCTTTTAACCTCAAAATAGTCGGTTATTTTTAATTAATATAGTTTCTGTTGTTCAGTAAAAGTAATAACTGTGTATGTGTCGAGGAAATGCGAATAAAAAGAGAAAATATTTGCTGCCAAGCAACAAAAACGTCCAAGCTGATTCGTTCTCACATCAGGAACGAATGCGACATAAAAAAGTTTCAGAATGTGTTCAGTGTGGTCTGTTTGGTCTGTTTTATGTCCCTTTGAGGAGAAATGGACGCAGGTTCCTGTGTGTTAATCCTTTATGCTGTTACACACTCATCATTCACTGGTTTTCCTGCTGTCGACCTGACAGATGCTGCTCATCACTGGGATTTTGCCGTTTGCGACTCACTTAATTCGTTTAACTCAGATCGGACATGTTTTTTTTTTTTTTTTAAATGCTCTGAGCTCCACAAACCAAATTGGACTCGTTATTTTATTCATTATTCACCCAGCGTTTGTCCATAAATCCCCAGCTGACGGATTCATCAACACCTGGTCCCATAAAAAGCACAACTAGCAGAACTAAAGGGACGTTGTCTGCTGTGATGTGGTAACAGATGCCGCGCTGCAGCAGGATCCTCCAGCTCCGCCACATAATGGAGACAAACGCAGGGTATGAAATATTTGCTATTGTAAAAATAGCACGGTGTTAAAAAAAAGAAACAACTGAAAACGGGAGCAGAATCACTTTTGATTCACTTCTCTAACTCAACAACCTGCTCCTTGTTTCCCTGGAGGCGAAAAACAGAAGAGAAAAACCACAAGAGCTGGTGAAGACAAAAAATAAACGTGTGTTCCGACATGAAGTAACCTGATTTCTGCAGTAATAGATCACACAGGCCAGAAATATGGATGAAAACACAGAAATGTCTGAGAGGAGAAGGAGGAAGCTGCTTATTTGCTGTGAAATCTGCAGATTTGTACTGTTTTAAACACAGAAATATCAACAATTATAATGGTAGATTGATGAATAATTTAGAGTAAATCACTAATCATTAATCTATTAGAATACAAATAACCACATAATACTGTGAATACAATTTTATTGTACAATGAATCATCCAATACTAAAAGCAGAACTGAATTCAGTATAATAGATTTTTATTTTACAATTATAACCTAATACTGCTGATACAACTGAAATTACAGTATTTAATTTATATTATCTTACAATTAATCACCCGATACTGCTAATACAGTTAGCAGAAGCAGAAGTTGCTGTGCTACCGTAGTCCTGGTCCGGATGGAAAAATCTCACTGGAACAAAAGCACCAAAACGGACCTCCTAGAAAATGTTCGATTTTCATTTCTTCTGCTGCTTTACTGCTTTTAGTTGATGGTGACCGTTGGAACGCTTCTCCAGCTAGTTCTTTGCTCTGTGATCCACTGATTCAGTCTCTGCTCTGTGATCCACTGATCCGGTCTTTGCTCTGTGATTCACTGATCCAGTCTTTGCTCTGTGATCCACTGATCCGGCCTTTGCTCTGTGATCCACTGATCCAGTCTGTGCTCTGTGATCCACTGATCCGGTCTCTGCTCTGTGATCCACTGATCCGGTCTCTGCTCTGTGATCCACTGATCCGGTCTCTGCTCTGTGATCCACTGATCCAGTCTTTGCTCTGTGATCCACTGATCCAGTCTCTGCTCTGTGATCTACTGATCCAGTCTTTGCTCTGTGATCCACTGATCCAGTCTCTGCTCTGTGATCCACTGATCCAGTCTTTGCTCTGTGATCCACTGATCCAGTCTCTGCTCTGTGATCTACTGATCCAGTCTGTGCTCTGTGATCCACTGATCCAGTCTCTGCTCTGTGATCCACTGATCCAGTCTTTCCTCCAACTCGTACCACCTGTCTTATGGCTTAAACTCAGCTGTGTAGCTGATTTCCTTCAGTTTAAACTGTGCTTTATCAGCGTGTCTCTTTACCATTTTCAGGTTGTTAAAACAACGATGTTCTGCATAACGCACATCCCCGTTATTTTATCTACAATCCATGAGAATATTAGACTTTTATGTGCAATGTATAGCCATGAAAATACGGTATATGAAAAGAAAAATCCAAATGCTCTCAGGTCTTGAACTGAGGCCTTTTCACATCCTGAATCTACCAGGCTGAGGCGCCTTAATGCATCACACATGCTTTTAAAAAAGAGAAAATAGGATAATTATAGACTGTTTTATGATGATGCATTTCCTGATTTCTTTTTCTTGTGTGGGACCACAGTCGCTATTAAACGCTCCATAGATAGAGTTTTACTTACTCATCCACATGGACGGTCATGGTGTTCCTGTGTTTCCCTCCTGTCCTGAGTTTCCTCGTTGACTCTGATCCACCTGTTCCCTCTCACCTGTCTCACACCAGCTGACTCCAGTGTTCGTTAAGCCTTTCATACCTTTTTTCCCCCCATCCTAAAGAGAGTTTTTACTTCTGAAGAGGTAAAACACGAGTTTCAATTAAAAGTTTGAAGATAAAATCCTCACACAGATATGGACTCATTATAAAATCAGAATCTTCCTTTAGTGTGTGACATCCGATACAGATATTTAACAGCCTGTGTAAGAGATTTATGAGAAGAAAAAAATACTGATGTATGATGATTACGAGCAGTTTAAATCGATTAGAAAGAAGAGTTTCTGCAAAAATTCATGTCAAGAGCTGCAACATATTGTAAATTACCAAATAACAGCTGAGTTTAATCTAAACAGCAAGTGCACATTTATATATATTTTGCTAAATAATACAAAATATTCTTTTTTGCATCATTATCATGTTAAAATAATGTTAAGAACACTATCTCTGTGATTAATTGGAACTCCAATGCAGTACAACATGAAATGCAAAATTTCTGTGGTAAACTGAGACGTTTAACTACAGAACGCTAATCTGACTTTAGACAAATGTAAATGATTTGGTCTCATACTGGTTTAATTAAAGGAATTTGAGTAAATTATCATATTTTTACAGGTTTTGCTGAGTAATATGTAAATGTCTCTCCCTATCTCCAATGTATGTCCATGTCTTTTACCACCATGCAGCGAAATATGAAACATCTTCTCCACACACACTTCCTACAGGCGCTGCACCATGAAGCTAATGAAGTGAAACTTTGCAGAAGGTCACCTACTTTTTATTTATTTATTTATTTATTTATTTATTTTAACTTGAAATGTCAATCGGCAGCTCGCGAGTCCATGACCATGCAAACCTGAGGAACCCCGAGTCGTCATTTTGTAGTTTTATGGGATAATCATTTGCTCCATAGCAGTAGATATGGTGGTGGGGGGGTGGTGGTGGGGGGGGTCCTGTCGCCCCGGGGTCTCGTATAAAGTTAAGACGCCCCTGCTGCTGTCAGACGCGTGTGCGTTGTTCCTATCCAGCTTTACTGTTGTCATACCCCCACTTCCACCCGATAAGGTCAAGTACGGCCATAAATCAGCGGGAGAGCTCCAACCTCAGAGCGTCGCCGCTTTTAATTTATCGCTTAAACAAGAATATGTGATTGTCTATCACCCCCCCCCCCCCGGGGCAGTAAAAGTTCCTGGTTTCTCAGACGTATATATCTGTCACTGTGACTTACGGGGACGTGCCGGGGACCGAAGGCCGGACGCATCAGGAGACGCCTGGATGTGTCTGGGAAGCTCAGACGTCAGATCCATCACCGGTTCATGCCTCCTCCATCACAAACACAAACACCCCCCCCACAGAGATGCTTTTTTACCCCCCCCTCCTCTTCTGCTGACAGTTTTGCCTTGTGAAGATTATTTTTTTATTCAGTTTTTAGCTGCAGTGATAATAAACTGCTGTAAAATTGACCTTTTTTTAGGGGACACGTTGCAGCCTCCTCTGGTCTGTTTTATCATTACTACTGCTTTCTGATATTTTTGTGCACAATAGCGTCATCTACTGGTGCAGGAGTGACATCACAAAACCTCATGAAACCGTTCACTAGAGGGCGCCATTTACAAAAATACAGAATTAAAGAGAATTAATTAGAAAAAATACAAATACACAAACATGAGCTAACATGAGCAAGTATTAATCCCTCTGACTGATAAATTATTATATACACGATTTAATTATCGATATTAAAACCTTATTATAAACAGCATTTAACTGTTGAAGCTGCAGAATGAAAATTTCCCTCTAATATGTAGAGTAGTAAAGTATAAACTTGCATTTGCATTGGTGGTAACTAAAAACACTATAAAAGTAGAAAGTATTGTATTTGAAGACACTTTTGAAGTACCTGAGTATTACCATTTAATGCTACTTTATTCTCTACATTTACATAAAACATTTTATCACAAGCAACTTTCTGATTAATATTTTATATTATAAAACACATGATTAGTTTATAAAATCAATTTTTTTTTACCTCAAAAATAAACAAGATTGAAATATATACATATATATACATATATATATACACACATATATATTTAACATATATATATATACATATATATATATATATATATATATATATATATATATATACATATATATATATATATATATATATATATATATATATATACATATATATATATATATATATATATATATATATACATATATATATATATATATATATATATATATATACATATATATATATATATATATATATATTTATATATATATATATTTTTATATATATATATATTTTTATATATATATAGGATGGTGTTAAATATAACACTAAAGAGACCATTTTGCAGAATGAGTACTTTTGATACTTCAAGAAAATTTTTGTTGCCCATACTATCGTACATTTACTTTTATTTTGTACTATGTACTGTACTATACTTATGTACATATAAAATATATATACACACATATACAAATATATATACATATATATGTACATATGGGGCGACACGGTGGAGCAGTGGGTAGCACTGTTGCCTCACAGCAAGAAGGTCGCAGGTTCAAGACCCGCCTTGGGCCTGGGTCTGGGGCCTTTCTGTGTGGAGTTTGCATGTTCTCCCCGTGTCTGCGTGGGTTTTCCCCGGGTACTCCGGCTTCCTCCCACAATACAAAACATGCTCAGGTTAATTGGCAAATCTAAATTGCCCATAGGTGTGAGTGTGTGTGTGAATGGTGTGTGAATGGTGTGTGTGCCCCACGATTGGCTGGCGACCATCTGGGGTGTATCCCTGCCTCTCGCCATAAAATGCGCTGGGATAGGCTCCAGCAGACCCCTGCGACCCCGAAAGGGAATAAGCGGGATAGAAAATGGATGGATGGATGGATATGTACATATATATATATACACACACACACATATGTATATATATATATATACATATACATATGTATATATACACACACATATATACACATATATGTGTATATATATATACACATACATATATATATATGTATATATACACACACACACACACACACACACACATATATATATACTAATTTTGTACTTAAGCAATTTATTCTTGTAATGGTGTATTTTTTATTATAGTAAAGCTCCTCTGTTCCTGTCAAGCACAGAAAACAACATAAAAAACAAGTGAAAATTACAAAATAAGTTTATTCATATAAACAACTACAAAATTCTGTTAAATATTTTTTTTTTGTTTTTCCAGTGGGACACAAATCAGATCCTGTTTTATTATTACATCACAAAATCCATATCAAAACACATACAAAGTGAGAATACGTTGATCTGAATCCTTCGCTTGTTCTGTGAGAGGAGGCACAACTGTCCTGAGAATCGTCTTTTCATTATTAACGTCAGCAGAGTGTTTGTGAGTTTACGCTTTGATTCTGGCGTGTTTGAGACGCGGCATCGATCCATCCTTCATTCATGTTTTAACTGGTACTACTTCATCGTTCCCATGGCGACGGAGTCCTTCCCCTCAGAGGAGGAGGAGAACGGGAGCGAGGAGCGCTTGGCGGTGTAGGAGGCGTAGGAGGGGACGGAGGAGGAGGAGGAGGGGGGGAGGCGGGGCAGCGTGGCGGCGGCAGGGGGGAGGGGCTGCCTGTCGGGCGCGGGCCCGCGGGCCGGGGACGTCCTGGGCCCCCGGGTCAGGGACGACGTGGACGAGGAGGACAGCGGCGAGGGCCGGGCGCCGTAGCCCAGCACGCCGGTGCTCATCAGGAACTCCCGGGAGCCGTAGGCCGGCGGCGTGGCGCCGCGGGAGCCCGGCGGCCGGGCGCCGTCCGGCGGGAGGCTCCGCCTGCTGGGCACGTCGTACACCCCCGCCTCCAGGGCCGGGTACAGGGCCTGGGACCGGGCCTGGAGGCGCAGCAGCCGCTCACGCTCCTCCAGCTCCCGCCGCTCCTGGATGGACGCCATGATGGTTTTGGAGAAGCTGTCGTAGCGGCAGGCGGCGGCGGCGGGTTTCTGAGGCGGGCCGAGGTCGCGGAGGTTGTCCCGCCTCGCCAGGCCGGGCGGGGTCAGGTCCCGCTGGATCAGGCCCTGAAAGACGGGGGAGGGGTGGAGGCCCTGGAAGGAGGGCGAGGGATCACGGGAGCTCAGGCCCTGCAGGGACGGCGACGGGTCGCGGGGCTGCGGCGACTGCCTGGCCACGCCCACGAACACGGGGCCGTAGGCGTGCGGCGCTGCCACCGCCCCGTCTGCCGCCAGGGACAGGAAGTGAGGGTGGTAGGCCGCCGCGGGCACGCCCCTCTGAGCCAGGAAGTGGGCGTCGGCCTGGCTGAGGAGGCTGTCGTAGCAGAGGCTGCTGCTGCTGCCGTGATTGGACAGCAGCCCCGAGGAGGGGGCGGAGACTCCCGGCGGCAGGTTGCACCCAAAATTGTCGGTGTGCGACGCAGCGAGCGACACGGCGTGCTGGGGTTTGGAGGCGTGGCGGCCGGCGTGTTTGAGGCTGAGCGAACGGGAGCCGGAGGTGGGCGGAGCCTCTTTGGGCTCGGAGCGGCGGTCTGGACTCCTATTGGTCCCCTGATGCTCTGATGTCATCAGCAACTACAGAAAATTTACAAAGAAACAAGTTTATGTTAGGACATTTTAACTTTTAAAAATCAGTGTGGATGTTTCTATAATTTAGTTAAAATAAAGTTATCGATATCTATATCTGGAGGTCAACTAATCAAAATGTATTTGTAGATATCTACTATCAGGTTATAGATATCTTAAAGTGAATTTAATCAGAGATATTAAGATGTGTGATGACCTGAATAAGAGTTAATCTCAGTGGGACTAAACCTGGGTAAATAAAGGCTGAATAAACCCTAACTTGAATTAAGTAAAGTGACCTGCTCTGGGGGGATGGGTGATGACCCCCTGGATATGGCCTCCAGGACTGGACGCAGCTGTGGGACGGTGGGGATGGACACGGGGATCATGGTTTTGCTGTGATGGCTCTTCTCTGAAAACACAGAAAACAGAGGAAACGTTTGATGATGAGGAGCCAGAATGTGAGCTGAAGTGCCCAGTAATTCATTCTGGATGAACCTTTTCTTTTCTTGCACATCACATATACTGTATCTAATGCAGTTTCCCCATTGTGAGACAAGAAGAATTATCTTAGCCTACCTGAAGTGTTCTTTAGGGAGGCAAAATGCATGGTAAAGCACCCTTTAGAAGCTAAAATGCATGTTAAAGTGTTCTCTTGAAAGCTAAAAAGCATATTAAGTGCCATCTAGGAGCCAAAACATGTGCTAAAGTGCTGTCTAGGAGCTTAAAAATGTGTTAAAGCTCCCTATAGGAGCTAAAAAGCATGTTGAAGTGCACTCTTGAGAGCTAAAAGTGTATTAGGTGCCTTCTTGGAGCTAAAACATGTGTTAAGTGCCCTTTTAGCAGCCAAAATGTGTTCTAAATTCCCCTCTAAGAGCCAAAAAAATGTGCTAAAGCTCCCTATAGCAGCTAAAAAGCATGTTGAAGTGCCCTCTTCGGAGCTAAAAAGTGTGTTAGGTGCCTTCTCAGAGCTAAAACATGTGCTAAATTTATATAATGATAATTGTGTCCTGCAGTACCGTCCAGTGCAGCCAGTTGTGTTTTCAGCAGACTCGGCTCTGGTTTGGGCGGCAGCAGCGGTGCAGGTTTTATCTGTTTGACGTCTGACAGCTCGACGGCTCCCGCTGAGGTCCGCTGGCAGGAGGAGACAGAAAGGGACACGTCCCATCATGCCGCTGGACAGCTGAGGTCAGCGAGTGTGTGTGTGTGTGTGTGTGTGTGTGTGTGTGTCTTACTTTATTCTGAACATCCTGACACTGAATGCCGTTGTCTCGGACCTTCATCGCCATCTGTCTGTCGATCTCAGGCCTCAGGAACGGAGGCTGGATGTGGACCACGGGTTTCTGACACGGTCTGGACGTGTACCTGGGGTCACATGACAGGTCACATGATCAACACAGTTGTTGGTGTTAGTTGAATTATTATTTACCATGTTAGTTTACTTAGTTATTGTGGGTGCTGTTATGTTGCACACTGCAAAAAAACAGCTTGTTTTTGGTACGATTGGTCCAACATTGAGTAGAATTAATTTATTCCACTGGCAGAGCATTTTTAGCTTATTTCAAGTATTTTTTTCATGTTTTGGTTAAAAAAAAATTGACTAAAATCAAGAATTTTGTACCTGTTCATTTTTTGAATTGTATATAGATTAGATTCCTTTTGTTCTAGCTATTTATTATATTATCATATTATTATTATTATTGTTATTAGAACAGTATTATTTTATTCTCACATTGTTTTCTTCTTTTATTAGTTTTATTTAGCTTGTGTTAAAAAATGTTTATGTCCTATGTATGTCTTTTTATTAGATTATTATTAACATTTTTATTATTTTTTACCTTTTTTCCTTATTATATTTTCTGCTTTTTTATTAAGTTTTACTGTTATTGATTTTATTTAATGTTTGTTAGTGTTGATATATTGCAGTTATATTTATTGATTATCTTCCTTTTTTCATAGCTACTGTTTTATATTATTATATTATAACATTATTATAATTAACATTATTATTATTTCACCTTTTTTCCTTATTTTTTCTTCTTTATTATTTGTTTTATTTTATTTTTGTTAGTATTTATACATAGCAATTATATATATATATTTTAATTATTTTCTTATTTTAGAATTATTAACATTATTATTTTTTTCTAATTTTTTGCTATTTTTGTTAATCACTGGCTTAAAAAAATTATAGAAAAAGAAAATATATATATATAATATTGCAAGTAAAAAAATGGACATCATATGAATTGTAGAGTGAATTCTAAAAGTAATAAAGGGGAGGTTAAAGCTGAACGTGGATCTTACTTTGGGGAGACGGGGCTGCAGACCAGATGTTCCAGGTTGTTGAAGCAGCCGCGGGTGAACGGGTTCACGCCTCCCTGGAATTTACCTGTTACCTGCAGGGAAACAAGACTTTTACTACAATATGCGACGAGGGGAGGAACATGCTTTTTATTTATTCTTTTATTTTTTTACAGTCCTAAAAAAGGTGCAATTGCACCTCCGCTCCATTAGGGGGCAGTGACTCTCATTGGCAGAGTGTGTGCAGGGAGCATACAGCACAGAGTATGAGTATGAAGTGTAGACACCAAGTGTAGCAGACATGAATGGTGTCACTTGAATGGTGTAACCGGACTAACTTGTTCGTTGGTGGTGCGTCCTCTGGAGACCAGGTACAGGTGGAACCCTGACAGACCCAGGACGGGGATCAGGAACAGTCCTGAAATACTGATCACAACCAGGCTGCAAACACTGTTAAGAAAAAACAGCTTCATCCCAGTCAGATTAACCCGTGTTAGTAACCAAGTAGATTTACTCAAGTATTTCAGCCTGAAAACGTGGAGCCACTTGTGATTTTTCCTTCACTATATTAGATTTCTGCTGGAATTCATGCATCATGAAATTATCTGGATTTTGGTTCAATTGTCACATTTGTTTTGGTCTGAAATGAATCAACTGAGCATCTTACAGCTGTTTTTATTCATTCTGCAGCAGCTACGGTTTGTGATTTAAAAAGAAATATTTACTGTTAACCTAATAAAACAAATAACCAAGTATGTTTTCTTGAGTTTTTCCATGTGATGCTACTTTATGCATCTCTCCATTACATTTATCTGCAGCTTTGGTTCATTTCAGATGCAGATTTGACTAAATAGATAATATAAGAAGGTTTTAAAATCCAAAAGATGAAACCACTAGTTTCCTCTAAACTTATCATATGGTTTAAATTCAATACATGTTTAAATAATCCAATTTTTTAACCAAAAAATCTAAGATTAGCAGAAAAAATTCATCTCATCACATTTATCAGCTGACCCTTTGGAGGGGCCCGAACCATAGGTTGGAGACCACTGGACTAGACTAATTAACTACAAATGAAGTAGTTAAAAAGATAACTGCATATAAAATAGTTAATTTAGCTAACTATATAAAATATGGTATATATAGTATAGCTAACTGTATATAAAATACTATTTTTAATACTTAAGTGTAATTTTACATGCAGGACTTGTACCTGTAATAGATTATTAGTAATTCATTGACATTATGACTAGTGAAATACTGCACATTAATAATAAAATAAGTCATATACGTGTCATATATGAAAGTTAAAGTACTTTTTTTCTACTTAATCTCTATGTAATGGGGTGTTTTTGCATTGCTGTGTGAGTAATTCTACTTAAATTAAAAGATCAGAATATTTCTTCAAAAATAAAAATCAATTAAACACAGTTATTTTAGTTGTATTTATGCTATTAGGTGATTAGGGGTACAATAAAACTAATTTAATACTGTGAATAAATGAAAATCAATTAATATGATTACAGTCATATTTACACTATTGTGTGATTATTGGTCAATAAATCTCATTAAATACTGAGTAATGTTACTAACAGAAACATAATTTTAAGACTTTATTGCTTTACACTAAGGTTGAACCTTAAAATTTACAGTAACTTGCAGCAATTATCCAGAAATCTTCTGTAATTATTATGATAATTTTTGACAGTAGAAGTTCTGTGTTTCTGTTTACAGTATTTACAGCGTATTTTTTTTCAAAATAAAAATCACTTAAACACTGACTGCAGTTGTATTTACAATATCAGGTGAATATTTGTATTATACTAACTTTTATTACTGTGGCTTTTCTACAATAATACTTCTACTGCTGTGATTCATGGTAAAATATACAATAATATTTTACAGTTTCTGTGTTTACTGCAGATTTTACAGTTAAAATAACTTATCACATTTTAGGGTTTTCATCTATACTTTAGGCATCAACAGCTATAATAACTTAAATACTGATTACTGTTAACACATTATATACAGTTTTAAGAGTTAATTTTTCTATACACTTGTTAAACTCTAAAATTTACAGTAAATTTACAGTAGAAGTTCTGTATTTCTTTTTACAGTATTTACAGCGTCTTTTTTTGCAAAATAAAATTCACTAAGCACACTATGACTTCAGTTGTATTTACAATATCAGGTGAATAATTGTATTATAGTAACTTTGATTACTGTGACTTTCTTACAATAATACTTTTACCACTGTGATTCATTGTAAAATGTACAATAATCTACTGTAATAGTATTTTACAGTTTCTGTGTTTACTGCAGATTTTACAGTAAAAATAACTTATCACATTTTAGGGTTTTCATCTATATTTTTAGGAGCTATAATAACTTAAATACTGATTACTGTTAACACATATACAGTTTTAAGAGTTTTCATTTTTCTATTCACTTGTTAAACCATAAAATTTACAGTAAATTTACACTAAAAGTTTTGTACTTCTGCTGTAAACTTATGATGACTGAAAATTTATGTTTAAATCAATACTGTGATTGAATAATAATCAATTAAATACTGTGATTTTAGTTGTATTGGCAGTATAAGTCATTAACTGTGTTATAGTAACTGATTACTGTGAGTTATATCCATTAATGTAGGAAATAACTGCAGATTTCACAGTACACACACACACACACACACACACACACACACACACACACGGATACGTGACGGTGCAGTGCAGCCTCCACAGCTCGTCCATGTGGTTCAGGACGTAGACGAGGCCGAAGGCGAACACGCAGATCATGTGACCCGTCAGCGACAGCAGGAACAGGAAGAAGTAGCGGTAGTTCCTCCTGCCGATGCAGTTGTTGACCCACGGGCAGTGGTGGTCGAAGTCCTGGGGGGACGATTCACACGTTCACACGTTGTGCTCAGGCCTCAGAAGGATCTGGATTAACCTGATTAATCAGATCTCTTTCTCGCTTAATCCCACTTTGACTCTTCCTCACACGTTTGTCTGATCTGACCCATTTAACCATAAGAAGCTCAGTCTATACTTATGTGATTTTTTTCACTAAATGTTAGTTTCAACCCATTTTTTTGCAATTATTAATATTATTATTATATTATTATTGACGTAATGTCTGCAAAATAAAGATTTTCTATATATTTCCTGTATTTACACACATACAATATCCAATAAATCAGATTCTGATTAAAACTTCAGGCCACAGTTATGTAATAAATTAATATATAAAACAAGTTAGGAAAATATAGTGGTGACACATATGTCACAATCAGGCTTTTAAACCTTTAAATATTCATGTTAAACCTCATGTGACGTGTGTGTGTGTGTGTGTGTGTGTGTGTATATGTCACAATAAGAAAAATAGTACCGAGCTGCTTAAATAATTTAGCTGATTTATTTTAATATTGTTCCTGTTGTTCAAATAATTTGTTGTTAAACCTATTTAGCAAAATTATATTTATGATATTTACCAATTACATTAGATTCAACAATGTTAATGGTTTCCTTTAATACATTTATATAAAAATGGAGGTCACTATCACATCAGGCTTTAACCTTCATATGGTCATAAAAACCTGATTTATGTTGAATAAAAAGATAAAATACGTGTTAATAAGCAAAAAAAGACTAATTTTTAAAATTAGGAATAAATTCACCATCAACACCCAATGTAACGTACTAATTCTAATGCATGGACTGTGAGTGTGTGCGGGTGTGACATCACAGATACCTCCACGCAGTGGTCACACACGCTGCAGTGGGAGCAGCGCGGCGGGCGGTAGAAGTGACACGACGCGCACCACTTCATCCGCACCTGCACGCCCTTCACCTCCACGTTCTTATACAGAGGAGCACGGAACTCCTCCTCCTTGTCCTCGTCCTCGTCGGCTAGGGAAGGAGACGAGGAGACAAGGGGAGGAGACGAGGAGAGGAGAGGAGGAGATGAGAGGAGGAGAGGAGGAGATGAGGGGAGGAGACGAGGGAGGAGACGAGGAGACGAGCGAGGAGACGAGGGGAGGAGGGGAGGAGACGAGGAGACGAGGAGAGGAGACGAGGAGACGAGGGAGGAGACGAGATGAGGGGAGGAGACAAGGGAAGGAGATGAGGAGACAAAGAGAGGAGATGAGGGGAGGAGACGAAGAGACAAGGGAAGGAGACAAGGGAAGGAGACAAGGAGACAAAGGGAGGAGACGAGGAGACAAAGGGAGGAGACGAGGGGAGGAGACGAGGGGAGGAGACGAGGGGATGAGACGAGGAGACAAAGGGAGGAGACCAGGGAAGGAGACAAGGAGACAAAGGGAGGAAACGAGAGGAGGAGATGATACAAAGGAGGGATGAAAAAAAGAGGAGCAAAGGTCAGATTTCAGCCTGTTGTCCTTCCTTTCCTCCCTCCTTTTTCTTGTTCCCTCTCTCCCTTCTTTCATCCATCCTTCCTACCTTCCCTTCCTCACATGTTCCCTACATCCCTCCCTCCGTTCATTCTTAATGTTTCCTTCCTTCCTTCCTTCCTTTCTTCCTCTCCTTTCATTTCCTCCCTTGCTCTCTTTATTAATTCCTCTCGTTTCCTTCCTCCCTTGGTCACATGTTTTTTATCTTTCCTCCCTCCCATCTCCCCTATTTTCTTCCTTCCTTTCCTCCTTCCTCCCTCCCTACCCCAGAGGTCACCCCCCCCTCCCCTCCCTGTGTACCGACCCATCGGCAGCACGCCGGCGTCCATGAAGGTTGCCATGGTGAAGTTGGCGAGGACGAAGAGGAAGAGCGTGGCGCAGCATGGCGGCACGGCGGGGCAGAGGGAGGCGGCGAGCCACGGGCAACTGGAGGGAGACACACACACACACACACACACACACACGTTAAAACCTGAAAACCACGACTCAAACAGGGCAAATCTGTGATTTTTCCACCAATCAGGAGGCAGCGCTCCACACGCATCACACAGATAATTATTATCGACAAACTTTACTCCACATGTAAAAGGTGTTTCAGAGTTTTTCTGTTGTTTGACTCCAGCCTCTCTGACGTTGACTATAGTAAACACATTTTTATTAGAATTAGGTTTTAAAGTTAAATTAATTTTAAACATGAGGAGAAAACATTCCAGATGTGTCCTGGTTGAGTTTCACTGCATTTGGATCAATTTAAAAAACATCATGAAACTTGGTACCAACACATGACACATGATATTTACTAGTTTTATATTCTAGGTGGATTAAATACTCCTAATTTATCATTATCTTTAAGTTAAATCATTTTATATTTCGTGTCAAAAAAAAAAAAAAATCACAAAAACGTATTTTTGTAAAAATCAATGGTACAAATAGACTTTTACATTTACATGAAAACATTATTTGAATGATTTATCACTGATGCATTTACAAGTTGGACTCAGGAAATGTTAAATTTAACAGATCAATATGATTAAAGCTGATTTGGTTTATGATCAACATGTTTTCTGGAGCATTTTAAAAGCAGAACTGAGCTTATTGGGACTATTTCTCATTTGTGTTCACTCACATATTAAGAGTAAATAAATCTGAAAAATATCCCTTTAAGGTTTAAGGTACATTTAGAACAGAGAAAATGGGATTAATTTGCAATTAGTGAGTAGCTCTTTAATCATTAATAATGATAAGAATTAATGTTGAATTTACATGTTGTAGAAAACTGAATAATCAAAATTGGGCACAAAAAGAACTGTAAAAAACAGTATTATATTCTCATTACGATTAAATTATATAGAAAGAAAAAAAAGTTCACCTACTATCAATTACAACATATTTTTAAACATATTTTTCCTGTTTCTGCCAATATGATCCACGAAATTCTACTAAATGTACATTTATACCAAAAAAATAAATTTTTTCACCATGATTCATGGTTTAAGCAATTACTAAACTATTTTTAACTTTTCCTGATTTACAGAGAAAGTTAATGAAACAAAACCACAGTTCACAGCTTCTAATTGTAATATTATTTTACTCCTGTATTGTGTCCAATAGCTGCTCAATAAATAATGATTTAACACTATTAAGTAAAATATCCTCACTGGTCTCTGTAAACGAGCTGTTAAACAACTACAGAACATTCAGAACGCTGCAGCTCGAGTCCTGACTAGAACCAGAAAATATGACCATATTAGTCCAGTGCTCATGTCTCTGCACTGGCTTCCTGTCACTCAGAGAATAGACTTTAAAACAGCTTTACTTGTGTACAAGTCTCTTCATGGTCTAGCACCAAAATACATCTATGACCTGTTAGAGCCATACGAGCCATCTAGGACCCTGAGAACCTCAGGGACTGGTCTCCTGCAGGTGCCCAGAGTCAGGACTAAACATGGTGAAGCTACATTCCAGTTTTCTGCAGCTAAAATCTGGAACAGTCTTCCAGAGAATATGAGACAGGCCTCAACGCTGACAATGTTTAAGACCAGGCTGAAAACAGTTCTGTTTAACTTGTTAGCATCCGTGCTAACTTGTTAGCATCCCTGCTAACTTGTTAACTTGTTGTTGCTCACCTACAACTAAAATCTGGAACAGTCTTCCAGAGAATATGAGACAGGCCTCAACGCTGACAATGTTTAAGACCAGGCTGAAAACAGTTCTGTTTAACCGTGCATATGAAAACTGAAAGTATCTTATCTACACTCTTCACTCTTTTTTAAATGAATGATGAATTCTATGTTTTATGATTTTCATTTTGTGATTTTGTGTAACTGTAAAGCACTTTGAATTGCCCTGTGTATGAATTGTGTTCTACAAATAAACTTGCCTTGCCTTGCCTTGCCTTGTTAGCATCCGTGCTAACGTCCGTGCTAACTTGTTAGCATCCGTGCTAGCATCCGTGCTAACATGTTAGCATCCGTGCTAACCTGTTAGCATAACTTGTTAACGTCCGTGCTAACGTCCGTGCTAACTTGTTAGCATCCGTGCTAACATCCGTGCTAACTTGTTAGCATCCGTGCTAACTTGTTAGCATCCGTGCTAACATCCGTGCCAGCTTGTTAGCACCCGTGCTAACTTGTTAGCATCCGTGCTAACGTCCGTGCTAACTTGTTAGCATCCGTGCTAACATCCGTGCTAACTTGTTAGCACCCGTGCTAACTTGTTAGCATCCGTGCTAACATCCGTGCTAACTTAGCACCAAAATACATCAATGACATGTTAGAGCCATACGAGCCATCCTGCAGGTGCCCAGAGTCAGGACTAAACATGGTGAAGCTACATTCCAGTTTTCTGCAGCTAAAATCTGGAACAGTCTTCCAGAGAATGTGAGACAGGCCTCAACGCTGACAATGTTTAAGACCAGGCTGAAAACAGTTCTGTTTAACTTGTTAGCATCCGTGCTAACTTGTTAGCATCCGTGCTAACTTGTTAACTTGTTGTTGTTGTTCACCTACAACTAAAATCTGGAACAGTCTTCCAGAGAATGTGAGGCCTCAACGCTGACAATGTTTAAGACCAGGCTGAAAACAGTTCTGTTTAACCGTGCATATGAAAACTGAAAGTATCTTATCTACACTCTTCACTCTTTTTTAAATGAATGATGAATTCTATGTTTTATGATTTTCATTTTGTGATTTTGTGTAACTGTAAAGCACTTTGAATTGCCCTGTGTATGAATTGTGTTCTACAAATAAACTTGCCTTGCCTTGCCTTGTTAGCATCCGTGCTAACGTCCGTGCTAACTTGTTAGCATCCGTGCTAGCATCCGTGCTAACATGTTAGCATCCGTGCTAACCTGTTAGCATAACTTGTTAGCATCCGTGCTAACGTCCGTGCTAACTTGTTAGCATCCGTGCTAACGTCCGTGCTAACTTGTTAGCATCCGTGCTAACATCCGTGCTAACTTGTTAGCATCCGTGCTAACTTGTTAGCATCCGTGCTAACATCCGTGCCAGCTTGTTAGCACCCGTGCTAACTTGTTAGCATCCATGCTAACATCCGTGCTAACTTAGCACCAAAATACATCAATGACATGTTAGAGCCATACGAGCCATCCTGCAGGTGCCCAGAGTCAGGACTAAACATGGTGAAGCTACATTCCAGTTTTCTGCAGCTAAAATCTGGAACAGTCTTCCAGAGAATGTGAGACAGGCCTCAACGCTGACAATGTTTAAGACCAGGCTGAAAACAGTTCTGTTTAACTTGTTAGCATCCGTGCTAACTTGTTAGCATCCGTGCTAACATCCGTGCTAACTTGTTAACTTGTTGTTCACCTACAACTAAAATCTGGAACAGTCTTCCAGAGAATGTGAGACAGGCCTCAACGCTGACAATGCTTAAGACCAGGCTGAAAACAGTTCTGTTTAACCGTGCATATGAAAACTGAAAGTATCTTATCTACACTCTTCACTCTTTTTTAAATTAATGATGAATTCTATGTTTTATGATTTTCCTTTTGTGATTTTGTGTAACTGTAAAGCACTTTGAATTGCCCTGTGTATGAATTGTGCTCTACAAATAAACTTGCCTTGCCTATCCTTTATTTTTCTTTATTAATTATTATAGAAAAACTTAATCTGAGTTTCAGCAACGGAAACCTTTTTCTGTGGCTGTTTAGTTTTTTTTAATTTTATTTTATTTTGCTCTTGTCTGTGTTTGACAAATGGCCGCCATGTTTGATGTAAATCCCTCTGGGATGTCACTAGTTTCCGCTCGCCATGATAAACCATCAGACGTGGAAACCGCACAAGCTACTGAAGGAAACGCAGCTTTTCTGACTAATGTTACACCAGGAAAACACAGGATTGAGTTTGTAACAGAGCGAGATGATCCGGTTTATGTTTAAGACGTCGAATAATCTGCATTAATGAAAATTTCACCATCATGGAAGTGATTTGAACCGTTTAAGCCCCAGGTCTGTTCTTTACTTTTCCTGCTGTAAATGATGATAAATGTGGAATATCTGTACTAACACAAAGGTTGTTGGACTTAAACCTGGAATCAGAATAAATCTACAACATGTCAGAGTAAGAATCTATTTATGCTGATGATACAGAACAAATAGTTAGAAAAGCCAGAAACAATAAATAATATAAAATCTGAAATAAAATGTCAGAAATATGAGATAAAAGTCAAACATTTAATAGAAGTAAAAAAATGTGAGGTCAGAATCAATTTATATACATGTATATATACACATGTATATATACATATATATGTATATATATATATATATATATATACATATATATGTATGTATATATATATATACATATATATGTATACATATATATATATACATATATATGTATGTATATATATATATACATATATATGTATACATATATATATATACATATATATGTATACATATATATGTATGTATATATATATATACATATATATGTATGTATATATCTACATATATATATATATATATATATATATATATATATACACATATATATACATATACATATATACACATATACACATAGCGACTAATAGGATAAGGGTTCAAAAGTTGAATTATTGTTCCATAAAATGCTCTAAATCACTGAGGATCATTCCAGAACATGAAGAATATTTTCTATAAAATGTTTAAAAGGAGATTATAAAGGAGCCAATTAAATAATCCCACAAACAGCTACAATCTAAAGTAAATATCTAAATAGTGGTTAGTTGCAGCTACTACTGATATTATATTAAACTATTTTATTATTGTATTGATGATGTGGATATTGATGATATATATTGATGCTGTAACAGGAACATTGGGTTTTACTACAGTAAAAATACTTTATTTAGTGTTGGAGCTCAGGTTTAACATGAGATTTATGGATAAAACTCAATGATGAACCTGTATTTAGAGATTTACAGGTTAAAATGATCAGAATCCACCTTTATCCGATGTAATGGTTTATACTATATTATTATACTAATATAATAATATATATTATATTTAACCTGTTCTGACCACAGTTCTTCAGTAAATGATCATATGGAACAGGTCAGGGAAATATGCTGGTGACGTGTGCATCAGGTTTTAATTTAATTATTCGTGTCTGGTTGAGAAAACGTTAACGAGCTGATCAATTAAAGACCAGATTCATATTTTACTGTAACATTATGTTGAGTTGAGCAGTTTTCAGTCTAAAAACTGTGTTTTAATGCTTCTGATCTATTGAATAAAAATAGAATTTGCATGATTCAAACCTCTGAAATCTGATTTTTTTCTTTATCTCCAGTTTATTTTTTTTGTGTTTTACAGACACAACGAGATTCCTGCCCTGGTAAATCTTGTAGAATCGTGTTTTTTATCTCTTCATTCCGTGAGCGGCGTGTGATTATATCGCTACTGTGTGGATTAGAGCGCTGGTGGGGGTGTAATCAGGTTAGACTGGATTATATTAACAGTGTTTGATTGAACATCCCATGTTTAACCTATATTCTGCACGGGAACGTCCTGACACCAACAAGCACACGCTGCTGCTGGTGGAGATTCTCCAACAGCCAGAGGACGTCGCTTCGTTAGATTTTCTGTGATTTGTTATAGAAAAGATTTTGAATTTAACACAAAATCAGACATAAAACAGAAATAAAACCCTCATAAAAGCGCAGAACGCGCGCTGGGGGAGGGGGTTCTCCTCAGGCCTGCTGCTGCCAGCTGCAAAACCCCTAATCCCTGGATTATAAACGCTGGATTTACAGGCCATTTCTGCCCATTGTGGAAGCCTCACGTCAGGAGGGAAAACACGACGGGATCTGGATCGATATTACTTACAAATGCACAAGGAGACAATGACTTTATGTTCAGGAGAAACAGGGGAAAAAAGCCTCAGAGATTTAAGTTAAATTTAACAAAATACAAGGATCTTAAAAAGATGGAGATGGTTTTGTGGTTTCTGCTTTCGTCTTTAATTTCTTTGTCTCCAACATTTCAGACTCAGTAACACACCGGTCTTTCACAGTGAACCAAGCGCTACAGACGCTTCGTCATATTTCCTCGTCTTAGCTTTGGGAGACTTTGTCTCTTTATCTCCGTCTCTCTCCGCCTGTCTTCTCATCCCTGTTAAATATGTTTTCATGGTGTCTACACTTCATACTCATACTCTGTGCTGTATGCTCCCTGTGAACACTCTGCTGCCCCCTAATGGAGTGGAGGTGCAATTGCACTTTATTCTAGGACAGTAAAAAAAAAAATCTAAATAAAGAAATAAAAAAGCATGTTTCCTGAGCTCAAACGCACCCCCCTTGACAGAACCTACCCGCTATTTGAGAACCACTGCCATACACTAATCAGAAGAAGAAAAATAAAGCAATGAACAAACATAAAAAATATTGACTAAAATATAGGATCTATAGGATCTTTTTACTAATTATTAATAGTAATAAATACAATTTTAATTCCTACCCCCTCTCTACACTTCATACTCATACTCTGTGCTGTATGCTCCCTGTGAACACTCTGACAAATCTTTGGTAAATTTCCCTTTTGGAACCAAAATCTGTGCTAAAAACTATTTTTAAACATTTCATTGTGACTTTAGGCAACGTTAAACCTGCAAATCGTTTAAACCTGTAAATAAATTGTGCTAAAGTTCCCTCTTAAAATCCAACATTTTGGCCTAAAGCCTTTATAACTCAAGAAGAAAAATTAATTAAATAATCATGTTTAGAGCTTCTTTCCAGCAATATAAGCTTTAAACAAGTGTAGAAATTTAGTCAGAGCTATATATTATTAATTATGGTATCATAACATTATGATATTGCAAAATTGTCAACTTTTTCCAGTTTTAAAAGCTGCTTTACAGCATATATATATTAACATAATTTACTAGATTAACCTGACTGTTCTATTATTCAGTATAGTCACATTATTGATGATTATTTATCAATCTCATTCTATCCAAGTATTTTATTTCTTATGTTTAATTTTGTCCATAATCACTGGACAAATACAAAGGTGAATTTCTATATTATTTTAGTGAACTTTAACTCAAAGTCCAAAGAATTCACATATTATGACATTTTAACCAGTTTACAGTGTTTTTAACCTGCAAACAAAAGCTACTTTACAGAGATTAATATTCATATTCATCTATTCTATATATATATATTATATATATATATATATATATATATATATATATATATATATATATATATATATATATATATATTATATACTCGTTACTAGTTATATCGAAAAAAGGTTCATATTTTAAATGCAAATTTCTCTATACCCTCATATCGTACTTCACATGGAAAGAATTACACATTATGACATTTTAACCTGCAATTTTACAGAAAAAATGACTTTACAGAATCACACATGGATCAATTTAAGAAATAAATGAGCACAGAGACCACGTCTAAATAATTTAATAATAATAATATATAATTATCATGGTATTATATTAAGATATTGCTGTGTTACAGTATATTATTATCATTTTCTGAACTTTTGTCTTGTTTTCGTATTCAATATATTCAGAATATTGATGACTATTTATCCAAAAATCACATTCTATCCTATAATTCTATAAATATTAAGTGAAAAATTGTGATATTTGGTTTGATCACTCACTCGTAAATATAGTGATTAGAAATATATACGTTTGCATTTCAAATGTTAGATTTCTATATAATTTCAGTATATTTCAGTGTCTGAACTTCAGTTTGTTATTTCATTCATCTTCCAGCTCTCATGCAGCGTTTCACATGCAAAGAATTTACAAATTAAGACATTTCACCCTGAAATGCGAAGAATGAAGCGAACATTCCTCAGAAACGCGTCACGTCAGGTTTTATTCTCAGACAAACATGAGCTGAATCACCGCGTCGCGTCTGCGACTTCAACAATGAACAAAAACCCAAACACGGGGTCAAAGGTCAGCAGAACAAAAGCAGGAAGTCGGATCCTGATCAGTTTTTTTTGTTTGTTTTTTTTTATCGGCTGAAGCGAAACAAAAGGAGCCGAGACAATAGAGGAGCTTGTTTTCTAACTTTTTAGGTGGAACAGACACACACAAGCAAGTTTTTACTGTGAACACACACGTCATCAGATCACATGATTTACAGCCTGAGGTTTAAAAGAAGACATAACCCTGGTTTTATTTCAATTTGTGACGTCACTAATGGAAACGTTTCGTAGATTTTAGGAAGCAAAGATCATCAGAAGATTAAGTTTAAAATCTCATAATCTCATTAATATTAATGAGGCAGATTAAGGTTAATGAACTATACAGGCGTAGTTGTGACATCACAACTTTACAGAAGTCCTGACTTTATTCTTTTATCTTATTTTTCCTGCTACCATCGACTTCCCTTTGTATTTATAGAAAACCTGGACCTTCTATGATCAAAGAATAATTTAATTTCACTTTTAATGATAAAAAAATTGAAAATTAGGAGTAAAAGATAAAATTAAGTTTTGACAAAAGCTGTAATGATTAGTCGATTAATCGATTATTAAACTATTTTGATAATTGATTTGAGTCATTTTTAAGAAAAAAAAACTCTAATGTTCTCCAGTTTAAAGTACTCTAAAAGTAAATTTTCCACTGATCATTATTTTATGAATCAAGTAACTTTTCGATTAATCAATTAAGAATCTTTAGACATGTTTAGATATTCCACTGCTGTTGTATTTACTGACAGAAACAGGAGAAGGTTTGATGAAGGTTTGATGAAGGTTTGATGAAGGTTTGATGAAGGTCTGATGAAGGTTTGATGAAGGTCTGATGAAGGTTTGATGAAGGTCTGATGAAGGTTTGATGAAGGTTTGGTGAAGGTTTGATAAAGGTCTGATGAAGGTTTGATGAAGGTCTGATGAAGGTTTGATGAAGGTTTGATGAAGGTCTGATGAAGGTTTGATGAAGGTTTGATGAAGGTTTGATGAAGGTCTGATGAAGGTTTGATGAAGGTTTGATGAACGTCAGGAAGCAGCAGATCGTACCAGACACAAATTACCACATGGAACATGTTTCTGAAGCTTCTGTTGAAATATTAACTCCTTATCGTCAGATTAACACATATGGCAGTTAGAACTTTGCCGGTTAGACTTTAACAACCAGTTATTTGAGCAATAGAAACTATATTAATTAACAAATAGGTGAATGTGTTGATTAATTGATCGGCTTGTTAACATCTTTCTTATCGTGACACATACGTCACATGAGGTTTTTTAAGGATTTTTGTCAGTTTTGAAGAAGATTTGTCATTGAGGTTCCAGTTTTTGTCTCTAAAGGCTGATTTACAGCAGTCACAACATCTTCAGATCTACTGTTTCACTGGACAAATACAAAGCTGAATTTCTATACTACTGTTCTAAAAACGAATTATTGCCAACAATTAAATAATCGATTTGAGTCATTTTTAATTCTAAAATTCTCTGGTTCCAGCTTCTGTTCTCTGGTTATTTCCTGGTTTCTTAATTCTTCTATAATAGTAAACTGATGATCTTTGGGTTGTGGACAAAAAAAGACATTTTATGAACCAGTCAACTAATGAATTGTTCGTTTCTGTTCTAAAGGACACTAACATTTTCATCTCATTAAACACAAGTATATCCTCTTAATGACCTCACAACTTTACATAAAACAGGGGAAAAAGGTTAAATAGGACTTAAAATATGTAAAATACTGTATTCCATATCACACTGGGACTGCAAAGATTAATTGATTAATCACTTAACTGTCACATTTTTCTCATCAATTGAATCTTTGAGAAGAAAATGTCCAAATTCTCTGGTTCCAGCTACTTAAATATGATTACTTTATGTTTTTTTAATCTTCTATAATAGTAATCTGGTGATCTTTGAGTTGTGGGGAAAATTTTCCGATTTGGGAAACACTTAATGACGTTTTACACCTTTTTATGAACCAAACAACTAATCGATTAATCAGTTTGAGTCATTTTCAATGAGGAAAATGTCCAAATTCTCTGGTTCCAGCTACTTAAATCTGATTATTTTATGTTTTTTTAGTCTTTATATTAGTAGTAGTCGTATTTTTGTGGGGAAAAAAAAGAGACATTTTAGGTTAAATTTTGGAAATAGTCTAAAAGTTCCCTCCACCTCCAGAGTCTTCATCAGTTATCACACATATTGGTACCAACAGGACGCCGTGCGCGTGGAGCCTCGCCTGCTTCCTCACAGCAGATTCCTGAATCACAAGATCCTAAATCACATTTCACCAAAAACAAACTAAATAAACAGGGCGAACGCAAAGATTCAATTTCTGCTCCCAGATGGGGAGTCACATGACCGGCGGGTCCTAATCCCCGTCCTCCCAATCCGCTGTCGGGTCCTGGGGGGGGGAAACTAGGCCAGATGTTGCCACAGGGGTCAAAGGTCAGTGGACTAGTGCGGAGTCGATGGTGAATAAGAGGGAGTTTACATGAGGAAATTAGGCGCTTTAGCGTCGCACGCTGCTCCGCTGGGGGGCGAAACGCTGGGAAAGCAAACACGAAGGAAAAAAACATCCAGAGATATGAATTATATTATTATTATTATTATTAATTATGCAGAGAAATCAACTACAAAATGAAACTGCAGCAATTACTTGACGACGGAAAAAAGTTTTATCTCTTGATTATTTCCCGTTTACATGGATTAAATATTTGTTCTCAGACTAAGAATTGATGTTTATGTTAATTAATCACCAAATACTTTAAAAAATTGATAAATTAGAGTCATTTTTTTACTGATAAAATGTCCAGATTCTCTGGTTCCAGCTTCTGTTCTCTGATTATTTCCTGGTTTCTTTATTCTTCTATAATAGTAAACTGATGATCTTTGGGTTGTAGCTATAAATACAACCATTACAATATAATAATAATAATATAATTAAAACTGGACTCTGTACATACATATATACACACACACACACACATATATATACACACACACACACACATATATATATAATATATATATATATATATATAGGTCAATATAGAGGTTTGTTTGCTTTGAGTCTTTTCTCGTTTTGCCTTTTATCACAAATGGGTCAGAATCTGATCCTAAAAACACCATTAAACCTTTTTTTTAATCTGGCCAATCACAGACCAGATCCTTTGGTCTCTTTTGTGCCACATGTGGGTCATGATGTGTTGATTTTATGAGGTTTTTTTTTTTTTATCCTCTACACTGCTCGCTTGCGGTCCTGGGGGGCTCCTCCGTCTGGGCAGGGACCCAGACCACATCAGAACCGCCCAGAACCAGGAGCCAACCGGGTCAAGATGTGGGGAGCAGGAAGCAGAGACATTGGTGGATTTTTATTTTTATTATTATTATTATTAATAATAGTCCAGAAAAACCCACTGGAAAAACATATCTTCCTTCCACTAAACTCCACCAAATCCACCTTTTTATGTTTAAAGTCTATTTTTAAAGTATTTTTGTGTTATTACACTTTTACTCTTTCTCCTGTACATATTTTGTAAAGAATAAAAGTGTATTAATTGTATTTATTTGGGACAATCAGTCCAATATTGTGTATAATTACATGGATTTATCTTAAAAAACAATATTAAATGGGCTAAAATAGATGAAAGAGCCATTTATTTTCCATTGGGTGAATGGAATAAGACATTTTTCCAATTTTTTTTGGCTTTTTAAATACAATTTTTCAGTTTATTCACTAATAAGGAGGACGCCAGATGGAATCTCTGGTGCCAAAGCTGCTTTACGCGCGGCCGGTCCTTACGGAGGAGCCAGACGCGTCAGGACGAACCAGAGACGCACGCGCGTTTTTCCCTTTTCTCTTGTTTTCCGTGTTTTTCTCCGCGTGTTTCTGGGACTCACGTGAAGACGAAGAACAGGGACGTGGATCCCACCAGGAGGCAGGCGGCGGTGCACACCGGCAGGAAGGCGCTGGGTCTCAGCGCGTCGGCGCCGCTGCTCGGCATCGTCTCCGCGGCGCGTTCATCGGCGTCTCACGGAGCAACAGGAGCCGCGACCATAGCCCGGAAGGATGCTGAAATCTAATTAAATGGAGGAGGAAAAATAGAGTAAAAGTCGTGAACGCAACAGCAGCAGCGGCCGCAGCTCCCTGCTCACTCCCGCCGCATCGCGTCGCGTCTGTTCCGCATGCGGCGGCGACGCGGCGACGCGCGAACTGCCGCGTCCGGTTGATCCCAGAGGAGGAGCCAATAAAGTCTGATCACGTGGTTCACATACATATATACATATACATATATATATATATATATATATATATATATATATATATATATATGTATATATATATATATATATATATATATATATATATATATATATATATGTATATATATATATATATATATACACATATATACACACACATATATACATACACATATATATACACACACATATATGGTTGTACTACTGGTTGTAGTTTCCACTATTTACTACTACTTCATTACAGGCAAAAGTCCTGCATGGAGTAAAAGTACACAGCCAAGTACTGGCATGGAAGAAGTAAAAGTACTTGTTTTTTTTAAAGTTAAACAATTTTTCAGCATTGATGGAATGGATAAAAAAATACTTCAGTGCAAGTAGAAATCCTGCATGCAAATAATGTACTTGAGTAAAAGTATTATCAGCTAAATATAGAGATAAGCACTTTATTAGTCCCATATATATTAGATAATTAGATAATATGAAGGATTCCACTGGTTGTAGTTTCACTACTTTACTACATTACAAGTAAAAGTAGTGCATGTAACATCCTACTGCAGTAAAACTGACAGCAAAGTGTATTAAAGTATAAATACTCCTTTCATCCTGTATTATGATGATTATAGGATGTTATAGTATTAATACACAGCATCAGTAAAACAGCATTTTTTACTGTTGTAGCTGCTGGAGATGAAGTTATTTAACTACTTTATACACAGTTAACGAGTTTAAATACTTAATTGGACCAAAAAAAGATTTAATGGGTCTACGCCAAAAAACGTCATGTGTTCCAACCATAAAAACGAGTTCCATGTTCTAAGTGGATTAAATATTTAAAACTCAGCTTTTGACATTTTTGGAAAAAAATAATGATTCCATGAGATATTTGTCTTTTTTCTTAAAATTATAAAGTTTTTAACATTTTCTCATCTCACCATTAAACATTATTTCTTACCTTATGCAGGATTTCCACCAAAAAACCTAAAATAAATCAGCTGTAATTATAAGAAGAATCAGACATTATAGACATCAGTAATTTATTCATTTTTTTTTATTCAATTAAGACTTTTTGTGTAATAAAAAAATCATAAACTTCCTTTCAAATGAAAAACCAACAAACACAAATGTGCTTCTAAAAGTGTATTTTTAAGAAATTCAGATTTTCTCATCTTACCATTAAACTTTATTTCTTACCTTTATGCAGGATTTCCAGAAAAAAATCTAAAATAAATCATCTGTTCTGGTTCAGGAAGAACTAGTGTGGAATTATAGAAAGGATCTTACATTATACAAGTTTTATACAGGTGTATTTATACCAGAGACATTATTTTTTATTTCAAAAAGACATTTTGTGTGTGTGTGTATATATATATATATATATATATATATATACACACACACAAAATATACATACATACACACGCATATATACACACATATACATATATACACATATATATAAATCAAGATTTACCATAACTTACCATGAAACCTTATTTCTTACTTTATGCAGGACGATGCTTTTCTGGAGCAGGAAGAACAAAGGTGGAATTAATAAATAAATTAAAATCATACATCACAGTCTGGATGTTTTTATACAGATATATTTATACCAGAGTCATTTCTTCATTTTTTTAAATTATTTTTTTAACTTAAAAAAAAAAGGACAGTGCACATTAATTAACACCATTATGTGAGTTACATCCATCGTCCCTTTAGGTAATAGACAAACACTAGAGTAATGGAACATTTTTTTTCTAGAAGTCATAATAATAAATTAGAATTTTTATTCACACAATCATTTTAAAAATCTGGATACTGAAGTTAAACTGGTGGTTAAACTCAAATTAACTCAAACTGCTGATGTCGTATATTCACAAAATCATGACTATAATTCTGTAATATGACTATTTACTGTCGTAATATTACATGTGTAATCTTGTTTTATCTCTTTCTTAGAAAATCAATACAATAAGGAAATACTTCAATACGGAATATTTGTATATATACTCATGGTTTCTGTTACAAAAAAAAAAAAAATTAAACTAAACCATAAGACTCTTATTTTAAAATCCTGATACTGGAGTTAAATTGATAAATTTAATAGTGAAATTAACACAAACGGCTCCTCTGATGTCGTATATTCACAAAATCATGACTTTAATCCTGTAATATGATATATAATATTCTTATAATATACATTTTTAATCTTGTATTATAACATTTAACATTTCTTACAAAGTCACAAGCCTAAATTTATTCTAGATACACATTTTGTACAAATATAATTTGAAGTGGCCTGTTTCACAGGGTAGAATTTAAAAGCCTCCAGCAGGTGATCGGCTCCGGTCGCTCTGATTGGTCGGAGCCTCTCCACCTGGTCTATAAAGGACAGGTGAGGGCGTCTGCTCTTCTTCCTTCTGCGATGGACGTGGAGGAGCTGATCGAGTCGCTGGTGCGGGCCCTGATGTTCCTGGCGGGCGTGCTGGGCAACAACATGCTGGCGTTCCTGTCGCTGCCGCGTGGCCGCACGCCGCTGCGCACCAACGAGCTGCTGTTCATCAACCTGGCGGCGTCCAACCTCATCACCAACTACCTGGTGGACCTGCCCGACACCATGGCGGACTTCGCCGGCCGCTGGTTCCTGGGCGAGACCTTCTGCGGCGTCTTCCGCTTCTGCGCCGACCTGTCGGAGACCAGCAGCATCTTCACCACCTTCCTCATCAGCGCGCTGTGGCGCCAGAAGCTGGTGGGCTCGCTGCGGCGCGGCGGCGCCCCCGGGCGGCTGGACAGCGTGGCGCTGGCGGCGGCGCTGCTGGCGGGCAGCTGGACGGCGGCGGCGGCCTTCAGCGCGCCGCACTTCTTCTTCGTGCGGGTGGAGGGCGGCAACGGCAGCGGAGAGGACTGCCTGGACGTGTTCCCCGACGCGATGACCCGCCACGCCTACGAGGTGGTGTACCTGACGCTGGCCAACGCCGTGCCCGTGGCGGGCATCGTGCTCGCCAGCGCGCAGATCGTCGTCACGCTGCTGCGGAACCGGCGGCGGATACACGGCGGCGGCGGGCAGGGGGACGGCGAGGTCAAAGGTCAGGTGTCGGCCCAGGTGAGGGCGGCGAAGAGCGTGGTGGGCGTGGCCGGCGTGTTCCTGGTGTGCTGGCTCACACACCTGCTGCTGAGGATCACCAACAGCGTGCACGCGTCCTCGCTGGTGGTGGAGGTGGCGAGCTACATCGCCGCCTCCTACACCTGCATCATCCCCTACATCTTCCTGCACGGCGTCAAGAAGCTGGCGTTCTGCAGGAGGCCGTGAAAACGTCTGCGACGAGCTGCGACGATTCATGGACGCTGAGACTATGACAATTGATTCGTAGAGTAGAAAAAGTCCAAATTCTCTGGTTCTGGTTCATCTGAGAGAAAATGTACAGATTTAAAAACACACCTGGGATGGATTTAGTTCAACGGGAGTTGCAGCGACAGATCAACCAGTTTTGATCATCGATTTATTGATTTGAGTGAATTTAAAGAAAAAAAATGACTGAAATTCTCTGGTTCTGCTTCTCTAAAATTAATGTATATTCCTCTAGAGTCCACCTGAGACACAATTTACAGATTTATTGGGCTCATCATTACATCTTTCGTTTACAGGTGGAGAAAGAAACGGATCAGGATAATCCTGAGGTCATTTGTCATTAAATATTGATCTAAAATCAATAATTATTGAACTTACAATAAAAAGAGCTGCAAAGATTAGTCACTGTCACATTAATCACTGACTATTTTGATAATTGATTAATGTATTAGGTCAAAATATGACACTAAAAATTAACTATTATAATAGATTTAAAGAAAAAATCTAACCAGAGATATGAATTATACATTAATTACGCAGAAAAACGCACTAAAAAATAAAACTGCAGCAATTACCTGATTAATCGACAAAGGAAAAATGTTTTATCTCTTGCTTGTTTTCCGTTTTCTTTATTTTTCTATGATCATTTACATGGATTAAATATTTGTTCTTAAGACTAAGAATTGATGTTTATGTCAATTAATAATAATTTGTTTGAGTCATTTTTTAATTCTAAAATGTCCAGATTCTCTGGTTCCAGCTTCTGTTCTCTGATTATTTCCTGGTTTCTTTATTCTTCTATAATAGTAAACTGATGATCAATATTTCAGGTTAAGTCTTAATAGATGAATCGATCATTTGTTTAAATAATTATATATAAAATATTTATCTATTATCAATAGTTATTTAACTGATAATAAATAGAGCTCCAAAGATTAATTATACAAAAGCAGGTAAAATACACTTATAGTTTTAAGTAAATACTTTACTTTAAGTTTCATCAGCTTTGAAACAAACTGATTTTAGGCCATTTAAAAAAATTTTCTTTGTATTAAAGCTCAGAAACGACTAAACCTTGATAAATATTCATATCATACCGCTTAGGAAAAATAATAGAAGCCATAATAATATTCGAATAAGTCACAAGAACTTTTCTTGGCACAATAATTTTAAAATCCTGATACCAAAGTTAAATTAAAGCTTCACAGTCCTCAAATTAACACAGGTTTATTCTCTATTACATTTGTAATCTTTATTATAACTTTATTAAAACGCTTTATCTGCTTTATATGGGATTGTTCACTGCTCGTCTTATGTTATTTCTTACGTTAAAATCAAGTTCAGCAGTTGTGACATTTAAGAAAAGCAATAAACCATCAAGTTAAAATTATTATTTATTCGTTTTTTTCTCAAAGAGGCTAAAAACTGAAGTGCACGGTTAATTGGAGAAACAGAGTTAACGACGACGACGATGATGATGATGATGATGACGTCCCTGTTGGTAAAACCCTGAGTGTCGTTTCCAATTAAAGATAATCACATAAACACACTGACGACACTTCTGTTGATTATGGACCCCCTGCTGAGAATCGTTTATACAGCCTGACACCAGACGTTGGTGTAGTGTGTCCAAAACATCTCTATACACAAAAGCAGTGACACCTTTTTATTATTTCTTTATGAACGTTTTGATAAATTCGGGGCCGAAAATTTCACTGTTAAAAAAAAATCTACATTCAAATCCACCTCCACAGCATCGAACACAACAGGAGTTTAGATTTATCAGAAAAGTACAAAACACTGAATGAGCTCTGACGCCACGTTTATGTACATTATTACAACATCAGCACTGAACTGTTCGAATCGGAATCATTCCACCGCACGAAAATAGCAAAATACCCCCCCCAAAAAAATCAATCATTTATCGCTTTTTTTTTTTTTTTAATATAAGACTTGTAAAATTCAGAATGAGGTCTGATTTCATGTAACGCAAGAATCTCAACATATTGCATAATGTTTAGAGTTTGAACAAAACGCGATAAATAAGTTAATAAAACCCGTCTCCTGGGGGCTGGTCATTATGGCCGTTTTCTCCCACGGTCCTTGAACGCAGCGCGAAAAACAGGCAAAAACCGTACTGCAGAATGAACCCCCCCTGTTCTGTACATGCTTCTGCTTGCTGATAACGTAAATCACACTTCAAAAAAAAAAAAATCAGGCGAAAAAATTTAAGGCGGCAGCGAGAATGTCCAGGGGTCACCTGTCCTGTCCAGGTGGGGGCGGGGTCACCTGTCCAGGTGGGGGTCACCTGTCCAGGTGGGGGCGGGGTCACGGGGTCAGTGCAGTTTGTCCAGCTTGGCCTGCAGCGACTTGAAGTGGCCGATGGTCTGCTGCAGCGCGGCGTTGGGGCTCAGCGACTGGAGCTCCACCAGGTAGCCACAGATGTTGTCCAGGCAGACGTTGGTGAAGCGGCGCCTGGGGGAGAAAAAAAAAAAAAAAAAAAAACGAGAGGAAGCGAATTAAATTCACAGAGAGAAATTATGACTCAAAAGATAAGCAACAGCAGAAAAAATGCATCGTTATTTATTAATATTATATAAATCAGGCTAATATCAATAAGAAAATACTTCAATGTAGAATAATTGTTTAAATATCTGTGATTTTATTATTGAACAAAATAATCAATGATGTTTCCCAGTATAAGAGCAGCTAATGTGTTAAAAACCAACAGCACAGCGCCCCCTACAGGACGACAGCTGTTAGAAATAAATAATAATAATGAAAAGTCATTTTTCCCCCCCCCACGCTTAAATGATTTTTATCTCATTCTCATTCTGAAGGAACACCACGGGGGGGCTTCACCTGTCGTAGGTGGGCACTCTGCTGGGGTCGTCCACGTAGCCCGACAGCAGCACGTGGATGCACTCCACCAGGTGGAGGGGCTTCTTCAGGCGCTGCCAGCAGGGGTCCTGCAGGGGGGGGGGGGGGCAGACCACATTAGACCAGATTAGACTTTATCAGAGGAGCAACACTATAACTGACTAGAGTAGACACATTTTGGCTTTTAAAGGTGAATAATTTATAAAAACATGAGAAAACATTCCAGATGTGTTCAGAGTCCTGGTTGAGTTTCACTGCATTTGGATCAATGGTAAAAAATACCATGAAACTTGGTACCAGTTTAAAAAACACATATCAACTAGTTTTATATTCATAATTTTTTATTCGTTTTGAGTTCATTCAAAAAAAAAATATATTTTTTGTAAAAAAAATCAATGCTACAACACTAAATATGACTAAATCTGGTTTGTTTTTTGTTGAAAATGATTTTTTGGAGCATTTTAAAAGCAGAACTGAGCTTATCAAGACTATTTCTGCCTTAACAGACACTATAATAATAAATTATTTTTCAATAAATCAGAAAAATATCCCTTTAAGGTACATTTAGAACAGAGAAATGGGATTAATTTGCAATAAGTGAGTAGCTCTTCAATCATTAACAGTGATTATAATTAGTGGTGAATTTACATATTGTAGAAAACTGAATATCTCAAGATAGAAGTGAAAGTGTGTTCTGGGCTACTGTAGAAATAATGTACAAAACATTCTCATTATTTAATTATATAGAAAGAAAAGAAATTTCATCAAAGTTCATTTAGCAGCAATTACAACATTTTTTCATCCTGGTTTTTGGACACGTTACAGGAAACAAACGAGTTTAAGCTGCTGTTTGTCAAGGAGCTAAATTATAAGGAGGTTTTTCTGTTGTTTGAGTCCAGCCTCCATACGTTGACTATAGTAGACATTTTTAATTAGATTTAGGGCTTTTAAAGTTAAGAGTCCTGGTTGAGTTTCACAGCATTTGGATCAATGGTAAAAAAAATATCATGAAAACTTGGTGCCAGTTTAACACATGATATTAACTAGTTTTATATTCTAGGTGGATTACATATTCATAATTTATCATTCTTTTTTAAGTTACATCATTTCATAAAAAAAAAACACTAAATATTTTTTTTAAAGTCAATGGTATGAATGGAGTTTTTTTTTTTTTTTTTTTTTTTTAACTTTCTCATCTTATACATTATTCATCACTAACCCACATACTAGTTGGACTTCGCTGATATTACTCAGTTAAATTTAAGAAAGAAAACTTGGTGCCACATAGTTTAATACTTTTAAAATTACACATGTAATCAACTAGTTTTATATTATAAGTGGAATAAACCTGACGAATGCTTCATAAAACTTTATTTAAAAGGGTTTTTGACTTTTTTTTCATCCTAATGATAAATGCGTGTACACGCTGGTATTATTGCTATGTGTTTCCTCCATGCCGTACCCGCGTTTTGAAGAGCTGGTCGTAGACCTCCAGCAGACGCGGCAGCTGCACGCCGATCTCCTGCATGGTGACGGTGACGAAGCCCACGTCCCAGTTCAGCCGGCACACCTCCTGCTCCAGGAACTTCACCAGGAACTCTGGGATCGGCAGGAAAAATTCAAACGACAAGTTTCAACAGGCCGCTTCGTAATAGGAGGGAGAACATAAATACTGTAGAGCAGCACCTGTCGACCCTGTGGAGCTGCTCCACAGAGACAGACAAGTGTAATTATTTTACTGTTAACACGGCACAGAGATATCAACGTAATTACAGGAAGCAGCGAGTTGTTTTTGTTTATACCCAGGGGGAAGTAACGAGGCGTCGCAGCGTAAATCTTCCCCAGTGAAACCAGCTTCAGGCTCAGTGATCGCATCCTGTCGACTGGACTCATGGCCACCGTGTCGCCCAGTTCTGTTTATATAAAGTTAAAAAAAAAAAAAAAAAGGCAGAATAAAGTCAGTTGAATGATAGAATATCTCTACAACCATGAAGGTTATTGGACTTAAACCTGGAATCAGAGTAAATCTACAATGTGAAATGACTAAGAATCAATTTTTGTTGCTTAAAGAGCAAATGTTGAAAAACTACTTAAAAAATAAATAAAATACTTTATTTAAAACGTAAAGCCACCAAGAGCAAACTGAACGAAAAACCTGAAATAAGCTGAATTGTTTGCTCTGAAAAAGTAAATGATTAATAAGATAAGAGTTCAAAGATTAATACATTTTTTTATATTAATTATGAGTCCACAAAAATCCTAGAAATTACACTTTTTATAAATCACAATATAGATATATTAAATAAAAAGTCAAAAATATCAGATAAAAGTCAGAAATATATGTTATTCGTCAGAAATATCAGCAAAAAAAAGTCATAAATATGAGAAAAAGTAAAAAAAACTGTTAAAATAAATCATTAAAGTGAGAAACATGAGGAAAAAAATGTCTGAAAATCAAAAGTAATAATTACAGAATTATGAAGAATATATTCTGCAAGATGTTAAAAAGGAGATAATTATATTTATATAGATTATATCATTTTTTTGTATTGATGATGTGGATATTGATGATATATATTGATGCTGTAACAGGAACAGATACAAATACTTTATTTAGTGTTGGAGCTCAGGTTTAACATGAGATTTATCAATAAAACTAAATGCTGGACCTGGATCAGGAGTTTTTTTTCAGGATTTTATCAGGTTAATAAAACTAAACTAAATCAACCTGCTGCAGGTTTGTAGTGTCAATGCACCTGATTTAATGTTTTATTCATTTCAAAAACTGTCTTTATAACAACTTAGAGATTTTAGTAAAACAGCAGAAAGTACCAAAAAACACCTTCAATGTACATATCAAGAATAAAAAACAAAACTTTTCTCTGACATTAATTCCACTAATAATTCTTAGTAGATCTAATAGAGGATCAACTGTCTTGATTTTCACTACTATGTTTAGACAATAATCTAAATAAATATCTAAATAGTGGTTAGCAGCAGCTACTACTGATATTATATTAAACTATTTTATTATTGTATTGATGATGTGGATATTGATGATATATATTGATGCTGTAACAGGAACATTGGGTTTTATCATGTGATTTATCAATACAACTGAATGCTGGACCTGTATCAGGAAGTTCTGGATTATAAGCGGTTCCTGAACACACCACAGTAATTTAAACACTGCTGTGGCTTCAGTGACGATGCTTTGCTGCAGCTCCGTGAAACCAGCGTTCCACTTGCCTTTCTCCATGATCTCCTGCCACAGGGAGTGGACCAGGATGGGGTCAGAGTGCCCGGCGCAGTGGATGATGGCCAGTTTACACTCGGACAGTTTGAAGTGATCAGCGAACTCGCCGTAGAGCTGGGGGAGACCAGGACAGCGTTAGCAGAGCCCCCCCTCACAGTTAGTAATGTAATCTGATGCTGCTGCTACCTTAGTGATGTCCATGAGCTCCGAGTCCAACTGAGAGATGACGTTCTTCACAGAGGGATGATGGGAGTACTGGCGGATCAGGGTCTCCTGGATCTGGACCTGAATACGTACAAGCTGGGGGGGGGGGGGGTTAATTTATTAGCAGAGTATTCTAATAATTGATTTGAGTCCAGATTCTCTGGTTCAGCTTCTGTTCTCTGATTATTTCCTGGTTTCTTTATTCTCATAATAGTAAACTGATGATCTCTGAACCAAACAACCAAACAATTATTGGTTTAGTTACCAACTATTGTAATAACGATCATTAATTTGATAATAAATTAATTAATTAAACAGGAGGTTTAGGAGATTATATTTATATACAAGTATATTGTTAGTGGAAAAACAACTTTAAATATAACAACAGATAAGTGTATAATATGGTGCTAAACAGACTAATGTTGGGCTGCAATGATTAGTTGATTAATTGATTAGTTTAAAATTAGTTGCATCTTTGGTGGGATTCAACAACCACATTATATAAGACATGCAGCTATAAAAATAATTGATTGATCAATTAGTTGTCGACTATTATGTTAATTAACTATTTTGATGAGCAATTAATCAGTTTGAGTCATTTTTTAATCCTAAAATGTCCAGATTCTCTGGTTCCAGCTTCTGTTCTCTGATTATTTCCTGGTTTCTTTATTCTTCTATGATAGTAAACTGATGATCTTTAGATTATAGCTATAAATACAACCATTATAATATAGTAATTTAAACTATATATATATATATATATATATATATATATATATATATATATATATATATATATATATATATATATATATATATATATATATATATATACATATATATATATATACATATATATATACATATACACACATATATAATAAGACTTTTATAACAGTTCGGTTGAATTTTGAACATTTTATTTTATGAACCAAAAAACTAATCAATTAATCATTTCAATAATTGATAGAAGAATCAATTATCAAAGCAGCTCCAGTAGTTAGTATATTAAATAAAGAGCACAACTCATTTACAAAAAAGACAAAAAATGAATAATATTTCATGTCAAATCTGCATCTGAAAAGCATCTAAAGCTGTCAGATAAGTGTAGTGAAGTGAAAATATAAGGTAGCATCAAATGCAAATACTATAATCAGCCTTAACACTAATGATTCTGTTTAGACGTTTAAATTTTCTTGATTCCATTCCATCAACTGCTTCTTTAAATCAGATCTTCATGCTGCCACACTGAGGTCTGGGCTGCCCTGGTCTGTGAATCAAACGCACCTACACTTTCATCAATCTGTGCCTTCATGATTAAGTTTGGAAGTTTTTAAAATCAACAGAAATAGAAAAGTTATTTTAATGTCGAGGTGATAATCGGTTATTCGTTTTGATAATCGCCACACCACACACCTCCATCTTCTCCTCCAGCTCGTGCAGGAATTCTCCATCCGACGCCTGCGCTGAGATGCAGGACGAGCTCTTAGCGGAGAGGATGGCCCGCGCGATGTACTCCAGCCGCTGCTGCAGGGAGATCTCAGTGCTGCCAGCAGAGAAATACACTTTAGTCTGGTCACTAACACGTTTAAAAACCTGCAAAAAAAGCCTATGATATCCTAGGATAAACATCCTTAACGCCTGAGGGCTTTCTGTACAGATAAATAATACAATGCATTGAAAAGATAAAACTCTGAGTTGTTAACCCTCAGTTGATGGGTTAGAAAAAAAAATATTTCATATGATTGATTCATATAATGAAGAAAAACATGTTTAGCTATAAAATATTAATCCATCTGACCAGTTTTGTTGAATTATCTTAATTGTAATTCACTGTCATTGCTCATAAGGTCAGTCAATCAGCAATTTTATTTTGGCGGTCTCAAAAAAAAAAAACTTCTTAAAGATAAAAATCTATGAATCAATCAGACTTACTTGTGCTTTTTGAGACCGCCAAAATAAAATTTTTCGGTTTCCCTATTGCTCTTAATTTAATTTTTTTATTTTGAAATATAGGCTTTTACTTCTATCTATTGTGCATCTATATATAATTAATTTAGAGCTATTGTGTCTATTATTATATAGAAGGGCAGGTAAATGTATTGATTATTGATGTAGGGAGGCGCAAAACTTTTTTTTTTTTTGAGACCGCCAAAATAAAATCGCCTCATGGCCAACGAATCACATGATACTCTGCTGGTCACATGGTTTTCACATTCTGTGTATGTGAGCCAATGGCAGTGAATTAAAACGGATGGATCATTATCTTAAAGATAAATAAATATGTTTTAAAATGTTATTGATTATATGAATTAATCATGTACCACCCCGCTGCCCGTGCACCGACCTGTGCATGTCGGCCAGCCGCGCCAGGACGTGGGCCGCCTTCCCGAAGCTGCGGTTCTTCTCGTAGTAGCGCCACAGCAGGTCCATGTTGTGCACTTTGCTCTGGTCCTGCTTGATCATGTGCATCAGGTGCTCCTCCAGGTACGGAGAATTCACCTGGACGACGCAGAGAAATAAAGACGAGACGGACAAGCAGTTAATATGGACGTTTATCTTAAAGATCAGGTGTTTTTATTGGACAATTTGGGAAAGGAGGTTGAATATTTCATGATAAAAAAATATAGCTCAGCAAAACCTGGAAATATATGATAAATTACTCTCAAATCTTGTATTAAACCAGTTTGATAATAAATTAAAATATGCTTTTATTAGGAATTGTGGGTTATTTAAATAAAATATACACATGCACGCAGTGTTAATTAAAAGTTAGCAATTATCTGCAAATATTTATAATATTATTTATGATTATCTATGCAGTTTTTTCTGCAGATTTTATCACAGAAAGTCTGAATTTCAAGTTTTTTTCCGTACTGGAGCCACGGTGATGTACAATTAATCCATATTACCAGATAAGGTAAGAAATACGTTTTTCATTAAAGTCATTTGACAGTGACGCAATAAAAAAAAGAAAACCACACATCAGGAAAATTAAAAAAAGGTACTAAAAACTTAGTAATGAGAATATAATCTGCAATGAAACACTATTTAAAATAAAAAGGTGAAGTAGTCAGGACTTACCTGAGAAAACAAACAAATATTTAGACGATTATAATAAAAATATTATACAAATTAACCCACGTTATCTTGAAATGTAAAATGCCAAAATAATAATGCCGCCAAAATAAAAGTCCTGACTGAATGACCTTATGATCAACTCATCACATGGTATTTATTCCTTCCTGTGTATGTGAACGAAGGATTAAAATTAAATGCTGCATGATGGAATTATAAGATTTATTATTAGAATTTATAACAGTGAATCAAAAAACTAGAAATATTATTACGTTATATTATTATTTCCCTCTACAGAATTTTAAGTTCATGTAATTTTTTTGGAACTATGATAGATGCAAACCTGACAGAGGTAAAAGCTACTGAACTTTAAACTACCGTAAATTCCAGACTATAAGCTGCTTCTTTTTTCCCAAACTTTCAACCCTGCAGCTTATTCAGTGATGCGGCCAATTTATGTAATTTCTCTAACGGCCACCAGGGGCGCTCGAGTAGAAAAGGTGAGATTAAGACCTGTGGAATATATGCGTCGAGGAAGACTGCAACTTATTGTCTTGTGCATAAATTAAATTAGCGTGAACATACCCTCATCATGGGAAATGCAAAAAGAAAGGCATATGACGCAGCTTTCAAGCTAAAAGCAATCGAGCTGTCCGATAAAGAAGGAAACAGCTGCTGCACGTAAACTTTGTCTCAGGATGAGAGGACAGTGGCCAGACCTGTTATACTGTGTTGCTAGCATGTTGCTACCATGTTGCTACCGTTTTACTGCCCTGTCACAGGCACCGTTTGGGAAGAAAGTTATATTATTATTATTATTAAGTTATATTATTAAAACTTTGAAAACTCTCTCTGTGTACCGTCTTTCTTTGTAAATATGTTTACATGTTTTAATGTGGGCACATGCGGCTTGTGTATGTACAAAATTGTTTTTTCGCTAAAAAATGTAGTGGGTGCGGCTTATAATCAGGTGCGCTCTATAGTACGGAAATTACGGTAATAAGACGCCTAGTCAATAGCTTATAGCTCATAGTAATTATTACTTTTATCTGTTATCTGTATTACTGCTGTTAAACTGAGAACTGCTCCTCCAGGAGTGTGAGAAACCTAGTTTGGATTTCTGTATACGTCCAGCACATAAAGGCGACTTTTCTCTTTGCGTGACGCGTTACCTCCAGCAGCTTGTCGGTCAGGTCGGCCTGGATCAGCCAGTTGTACAGAGCGATGTGGAACAGCTCGTCCTGGGACCTCTGGGCCAGACCCAGCATCTGCTCGCACTGCCGAGGCAACGGGGGAACGCAGTTAAAAAAAAAAAAAGTAAAAAAGGAAAATAATATAAAACATTCACGTGTCCGCGGCCGCTCCTCAACTCACGTGGGCCGTGGCTTCCTCGTTGCTGAGCATGTTGGGGTCAGAGGTCATGACCGGGGGCCCCGGCTGCTTGGGGACGCTGGGGGACTGGGGGGCGGCCTTGCTCTGGTTCACCAGCTCCTGCATGGTGTCCGTGATGCATTTATAACAGGAGAGTCTGCAGGGGAGAGGACAGGGGTTTTTATGCTGCTGCTGCTGCAGGAAAAACAAATCTCAGCACAAATCTCGTTCAACAAATCATGGAAAAAACATGCTTTTTATGCATATGCAATTTGCTTTGCAGCTTTTCACATCTATTTATCTAACCAACACCTCCAAATAAAGACATAACATCCATATCCACAGATATTAGTCTCATTTAAAGGGATATCTGATCTATTTGTTTTTCTCTCAAAATTATTGTTAATGACTTTTAGGTCTATATAAATATTTTAGGCCTAAAATGTAAGCCTAAAAGTAAAGAGTAAATAAATTAAAATAGAAAAATAGGAAAACATTCAGAAAATATCGTAAATTATCAAATAACAGTCGGGTTTCATTGACTCAACAGATCAAGTGTTTTTCTTTTTTGACGGGATAGGAGATTGAATATTTTCCTGAAAAACATCTAGCTCAGCAAAACTGGAAAAACATGATAATTTACTCTCAATTCTGCATATGAATGACAATTTTCTAAAGTCCAATCACAGTTCTGTAGTTAAATGTCTCATGGCTGCTTCTGCAGAGTTTTACTCTGCATATTTTACCACAAAAAGTCTGAATTTCATGTTGTACGAACTGCATTCTGAACTTTAAAGAGAACCTGGTGATTAACTGAAATTCAGTGATTACTTGGTAATTTATGGTGGTGATGTACTTTTAATACATAAATGTAGAAGTGTGTAAGGTACCATAGCTGCAACACACCAACCCTATTTTAAATGCACCAGAGCCAATTAATGAGTATTACCTGTGAGAGTGTTTTAATGTCAGTGGAGCACAACATGTGATGTGATCTTAAATACACACCTGCACCTGTCTGTTAATTAAAACTCATCTTTTATTTGTTAGTTTCAGTATTTCCGCCCCACCTCTCCTGGAAGGCCTGCTGTCCCGCCCGGTCGTCCTCAGGCTCCCCGTTCTTATAGAAGTGAGGCCCCAGCCGCTGGGGGTCCTTCTTCTCCGCCGCCGTCAGACACAACTCCAGGACGCCCTCGTAGAACCGCACTGAAAAAGGGTCAAAACCTCGTTAGCGGACCGGGTCCAGATACGAGGACGGAACAGAGATAGTGAACATATGAATAGGACAGAGTGAAAGAGGACATGAAGGTACTGGACACAGACACAGGCACCTGGACCTGGTCTGGTCTGGTCTGGTCCTACCTTGTCGGTACTGGGAGCAGACCAGCGGCAGGTCCGTGTGCTGGCTGATCTGCTGGTACAGACGCAGAGACTCCCGCAGGGTTCGTTCTTTGTCCAATTTATTCTGAATGAGTTTGGAGCTCTGCAGCAACTCGTTGGCCTGAGTGGAGGAAATTAATCAATCAATTAATTAATCAATTAATTAAGCAGCAAATTCAATACAGACTCTTTTATGCCCTTGTTGCTCTAAATAACATCCTGAAGACATAAGAAATGTGGAAAGAGTCACTGAAGTTTTTATGAAAACTGACACTAAATCATGCTTAGGGCTGCAATTAATGACTATTTAGATTTTTATTTAATCTACTGATTATTAAAACAATTGATTTGAGTTGTCTGGTTCCTATAATAAATATATATAAATATATAACATTATATTCACTGGTCACTTTTTCTCTTCACACACACCCTGCACCTTAAGTGTGCATTAGCTATGTATGTGTACATGTGGGTATGTGCGTGGATATGTATGTCCATATACATATGTAAATATGTG
>JAYKQN010000013.1:23645000-23720000 GCA_036785175.1 Eupleurogrammus muticus
TATTAAAAAATAAATCACTCTATCTATAATAAATTAATAAATAAAGTAGTAGATTTGAGCACTTCCTCTCTCACCTGGAGCTGGAGAGCTCATCACGGGTCCCACGGTGCTGGGGGACGTCATGGCTGCAGGGAACCGCATCTGAGCTTCTCCTCCATACCTGGTTATTAACACCTGTTACTGTCAGCGTGCATGTGTGTGTGTGTGTGTGTGTGTGTGCGTGTCCATGTCTAACCAGCGTTATCTGACCTGAAGAAGGCTCTGGTCGCCCACTGTGACACTTCCCTGTCGGAGGCGGCGCTGGAACACGCCAGAATCAGCGCCGTGCCGCAGGCCTGCTCCTCCTGCACAGAACAGAGGCGTAAACCACACAGACGACGTAACACTGGCTGTGGTGGAGTAGGAAACAAGACCAGGACATGGTGATGGTGGGTTTTTTTTTACCCTGTGCAGCTTGAAGAAGCGCTCGATCTCTTCGCTCTCGCCCCCGGCGCAGCTGACCAGGAGGTGACGCAGCTGGTCGACAGGACGCAGCTTCTGGAAAATGTAGCTCCCCTGAACAGCAGCAGGAAAAAAAAAAAATCAAACTTTTATGCAGCCACAGAAAAAGAAATCCCACCAACACCACCAAATGAATCTGTAAAATCAGCCTCCAACAGCAGGTGGCGATAGCACTCCGCACAGGAAGGAGGTTTTTAGCCAATCAAAAGGCTGGAACGCTACTCAGGTCTCCATGGATACTACTTCCTGTTTACTATGACAGCGCAACGTCACACAGCAAGAAATTTGGGATTCATGTTTTACTTTTGTTTTTTTGTTGCAGAAATTATGTCTTTGAAAGGAAAGAGTTGATCAGACAGTAGCAGAAAAAGGCTGGAAGAAACAGGGTCAAGTTTGAGGAGAAGGCGATATCACTTCTGGATTATATAGTAGTATGGAGTATATGGTAGTAGTTTAAGATGTACGCCAGTAAACTAATCCTGCAGAGGGCAGGAATTGTTTTTGGAAGCCTAAAGAATAGGAAGAATCTGGTTTTCACAAATAACGACTGAAACCTGAAAGACTTTGAAATTGAAAATAAAAAAAAATATATTCACCCTGGACTCGGTTATATACACACACACAAATACACATATATACCTACACATATATATACACATATATACAAAATGATTCCTTCCCCTGTCAAATACAGGGGATTTCTTTATTTCACTTTCAAATTAGTATTTCACTTCAGTTTTTACTTAAATAGACACAAAGAAAGTCTGAAGCCATAAGTGATGTTTGTTTTGTTAGAATGTGTAAATACACCAAAAATCACATCAACAAATGACTGATATAGAAAGCTTCTGGCAGGGCATGCTTTGTGTTTTATATATACACACTTTATAATTGGAAGTCTTTCTTTGTGTCCTATTTAAGTAAAAGGTGAAGTGAAATACTCATTTTTAAGTGAAAAAATACAGAAATCCCTTGTATTTGATAGGGGGGGTGAATAATTTTGGGCTTAAGTGTATATAAAAATATATACAAACTGGTGTTTCAGGAGCCAATAACTGCAGTTATGAGTGGATAAATGACTAAACCAAGATAATGTTTTTTCACATTACAATAGGATATAACGACAAAGTGTGACGTATAAAGACCTTCGCAGAGAGGAGGACGAACTTCTGCGGGGGGACGTTGTGCTGCTGAACCACCACCGGAGAATCCGTGATGGGGATCAGCTCGGCGTTCAGAGGAGTGGAGATCTTGATTGGCCGCTCCTCGTTAAGGGCACAGAGCGCCCAGGAGTGTCCGTCCACGCTGGACATCATCTGACACACGAGGAGGAAGGATTTACTTCAGTCAGTGTGTGGACAACTACAGCTGGGAATACCAATGATTAGCAGGCCTCTAGACTGTAGGTCAGACTCACTGAAATCACTCAACACACATATTGCAAAGCTGTTATTTTCTTTAAAATGGTTTATTTAAAATACAAATATGCCAAAGTCGCAGCTAAAATCTTTGTATTGACAAAGAAATTGAATTTTTTGACTTGATGCTTTGACCCTATTAATGTACAGTTACACACCAGCTTTGTTATTATAGTTAGAAGAAGCAACGTCATGTGATTTAGTGAGGAGGAAAGATGATCTGATCTGTGTTTTTGGATGAATGTAGGTACTTCAAATCAAACATTTATGTAAGAAGTTGCAGTAAAATGTCCCTTAATAGTAGGTAAGCACAGGTGTTAGCATAGATTATAATTAGGGCTCTGTTCTATTCTATTGTGTATAACAGATATCTGTATCTTTATATACTGAGGCATTTATTTATTCATTAATTCATGATTATGGGAATTTATTCCTCCATAATTTGAGTTATAAAACATCTAAAAGCAGAAATCTCATCGATGGGGTCTGAAGTCTAGTTTTTGTAATTAAGCGTCCTTGTCTACCATAAAAGAACCTGACTTTTATTTTTCTTGTTTCCTGACACGTCTGCAGCTCTGACCTGAGTCTCCATCAGCGGTTTCTTGAAGGGGAAGGAGTCGTGGTTGATGCACCACAGAACTTCACTGTCCTCCGTCTCGCTGGCGGCCATCAGCAGAACGCCTGCAGCACGCAAACACAGGAAACTCAATAAGGGTTTGTTCAACTTGAGTTTTTTTTTTTTTTAATATATATATATATATATATATATATATATATATATATATATTTTTACCTTTGCTGTGAAGGGCCTTGTGGACCTTCGCCGGTTTCTGCAGAGTGGAAGACGCAGAGAATCCCGGAGGCAGCCGGACGTGGACCAGCGCCAGCAGGCTGGGCCGGGCCGCCGCCTGCTTCAGGTGTGGAAGGGCGAAAGGCGTCGTGGTGAAGTAGAGACGCACACCTGCAGGAAAACAGAAAACGTCCCATCTGTCGCTTTAGATTAAAGAAAAAAAGCTGTGTTTCCTTGTTCTTGTTTTTAAATTTAATTCTTCATCTTTCAATCAAATTCAATTAAATTGTATCTTTCTGTTATTTTGAAATTTGTTTGTTCTTTTTTTTTTTTTTTACTCTTTCCTGTTTCAAACTGTTTTTTTTTGTTTTTGTTTTTTTTTTTTAAATTGTATCTTGACGCTTTAAACATAAAATGGGCCTTCACTATCTTTATTATCTAAACCCTAAAACCTTACCAGATTTGCTATAATAACTTTATGTTTAGGATGGTCTTGTCTTGCGCATTTGCACTTTACTGCTGTTGTACATGTAAATGCATAGGCTAGTGAGAAACGTCATTTTGAATCCATTACATGTCAAGAAATTGACAATAGAACTGACTTTTATCTGTCGCTTAGATAATAAAAAAAGATTTTAGGCAACTGTTTTCCTTTGTTCTTGTTTCAAATGTAAAATTCATTTAAATTGTATCTTTCAGTAATTTTTAAATTTGTTCTTTTTTTTGATCTTCCCTGTTTAAATCAACTGTCTTTTTTAAAATTCTATCTAGATGCGTTTGATGTTAGATATAAATGTTGAAAATGTGCTACGCAAATAAAATCGCCTTCACTATCTTTATTATCTGAAAAAGCAAAAACCTTATTCGATGAGGAGAAATCTTCTCAAATGTGTCTCTGTGCTCGAATTTATTTCAGTTTATGGGTTGCTTTAAGTTCAGGCATTAAAGCTCTTTCAGTTCTTTGTTTTAATAACTGCTGTTATTTGCTTCTGGTTAATAAATAAGACATTTGAAAGCAATTCTTGACTTTAGTTTTAATTCCTGCGTTAGAGTTGTGGCTTTTTTTGTTTTAATGATAAGATGTAAGTTTCTTTGATGCTTTTAAACGTTGATGTGCGCTGAAACTTGATGTGAAGGAAAAACCAGACTCAAATGCCAATATCTGCCACAAAAATCATTCCTCCGTACTCCATGGATGCCACTAAGCTGCTGATCTTTACCTGCGTGAGTGACAGCGAGCAGGTGACAGTCGGAGGACTCAGACCTGTCGATCACAGAGATCTGCACGATGGGTTTGAAGACGGAGCGATCAATCGTCCTGCAAAGAGACGAGTTCCACACATCAAAAAGATGAGTTTTTTTTCCTGCTTGAAATGTCAACCCACGATAAATATTGAAAATCTATCTGGTATCAAAAGAACATTTAGATGAATACAGAAGAGTCAATAACACTCCATGTTACTGTGACAGAGCAAATAAAGCTGGAATATTGCAAAAATGAGTTATAAACCCAAATAACCCAGGAATCATTAGTCAAATGCCTGAACCAGTGCAACTTTAGGAGTTTTTTTCAGACAGAACTTTATTTTTTTCACATTGTTCCTTTTTCATGTACAAGACTGAATTGTGCTTTATTACAAAATAAAATTATTGTTTGCAGGTTAAACTTTTCTCATGCAGTAATAAAGTAATGTTACGGGAAAGTTCAATGCACACAACGTATGCAGCCTCCATCCTTGTCTTTTTTATGTTTTTAATCAGCCACCAACCTGGCGATGTTCCCAGCAGCCGCCACGATGCTGTTCTGCGACATCGTTGCCACGCGACTCATCCCCTGCCCGTCGGCACCCAGATCATACACCTGAAACAAACACACACACACACACACACACGTGTGGTTACCCAGGACCACGACGGTCTAACCTGTAAGGTTCACCTGGCCCGGCGTCTTACCTGCAGAACTCCTTTCTCTGAGCGGGTGAACAGCGTGTTGCGGGAGTTGTCGACGGCGATCTGCATTATGGGGTCTGTGGGAGGGAAATGACAGCAGAAGTCATGTTTAAATCAGACTCGGGTGGATCCAGGTGGACCCAGGGGGTCCTGCCCCCTCCTCTCACCGTCCTCAGAGAAGGAGAACTGCAGCACGGAGGGCACGAGGAAGGACAGCGAGCTCTTGGAGTGGTTGATCTTCCTGCAGCGCTGGCTCAGCCAGCCGGCCTCGGCCTGGTAGGCCACCTCGTACAGGCAGCCGTCCTTCCCCGCCATGAAGATGCGGCCCAGGTCCGTGGAGGTGATGGACTGGATGTAGGTGTTGTCCGTCGGGATGGAGAAGAGGGGGTCGGGGAGCAGCTGCATGGCCCCGGACATGCTGTCGTTCAACCCTACCACACACGCACGGGGAAAGAATTGCCTTGATGCTAATGCAGCAAACAAATATAAATGCTTTTTAGACAAAGGAACAAGGGAATAAAACCCTTCTGCATTCATAGAGAGACATAATCCACCAGGTTGGAGAGAAAATACTGATGCAAACAGAGTAGGGCTGAATGATTTTAATAAAAAAACATGTCAAATGTCATTGTTTTAGCAATGGACGGAATTATATTTAAAATAAAATATCCCCCCTTTTTTCCTGGGGGTCCCTGGAACCCACGTTTAGAAGTGATCTTGATTGTATAAGTCACTCACCGGTTTGACCCTTTGGGAAACTCAGACCCAGAATCACGACATCTACAGATGTGGCCAATACTAAGAGGTAGTGAATGTGTGGCTGTAAAATCCCTGTAGGGATAAAACAAAAATCATTATAAAAAAATAAAATCACAAGAACAAAAGGAAGAGATAAAATAAAGGGTGAGTTTAAGTGTCTAATACCTTGTTTTGGTTTTACAAGGCCGACTGCGAGAATAGTTTCAATAAGGCCGTCGAAATAGGCCACATCTCCTCTGAAAGGAAAACAGCAGGAAATAAATACTCTCGTCAATGGAAACACACAATTTAGAGTAAAAAATAAATTCTAAAGCATTCAATTATAATCTCTACTCACCCGTCTTCATAATTCCACATGAATATGTCGTTGTCGATAGCGAGCCAGGCTCGACAGAGCTCAGGAAACACGCCCATCATGCAGTTACACTGCATATCTATGAACAGGTTAAGTGGAATCTCATGAGAGAAAATCAGCCGATCAACAACACATTTTACTGTATATTTGATGCTTTAGATTTTTTGATGAGAGGATACGGCCGAACTGCTCCACCAGCTCCGGGGGTAGAGGGACTCGACGGACCGCACTGAGCTCCGGGAGGTTCGGCACGCTGAGTAGACCTGGTCCCTGTAGGGGGTAGTCCATGTCTGACACGCCAGAGAGGGACGGCATGTCTGCAGACACAAGCAGCACAAACACAAGAATGACCATTAACGATGAGGTTTGGTGCCACATCATAAAACCATGTCAGATATATAAACCAGCAACACACAGTGCTGCAGGTTATTAAAAGGTGCATCGAGCTATGAGTAATGTTGTCTAATGGAATAACAACCACCTTTTAATAAATACATTCATGAGGTTTATAATTTTGATATTTAGTTTAAACAGTTTTGAGATGAAACGTGATGACAGGTAAACCAGTTCTGTGTCAGACACACACACTTTGATCACCTCTAACACACACACACACACACACACACATATAGAAAATATTGTGATGCATTTTCACATTTAAATCTTCTTTAAGCCATTGACAGATCACAACTTCATATATTGAATTGCCGTAAAACTATGTGATGCAGTTCTGAGAATGTAAAATGAAAAGTTTTCGATGACATAAAGAGTACAAAATACTTTTTCTTTAATAATCCAATATAATTAATATTTTAATATATATATTTGTAGTACTTGTGACCATACAAGACTCCAGATTGTATGGACACATACACACAAAATATAAAATATCAAAAAAATATATACACATATTTACATAAGTTAAGCATATGTTTTGAGTGCAAGTATCAACAAGGATATAAAAAAATACAACATATAAACTGAACTTGGTAATTTTAACATAGTAAACTGAGCTTAGAACTAGTTCATGTATAAAGTGAACTTTCCCAACACTGGGGACGTGTGACTCAAATGATCCGTGTGAATGTTATAGCAGTAAACTCATAGCAGTATTTGTTTTTATAGTCATCCTCCACGGTTTATCCTCACATCCCCGGTGTAAACAGAGACTTTAGTCCTACAAACTCACTGTGAGACGGCACGCTGAGCAGCTCCGACAGGTCCGGGTAGCAGCGGTCGTCCTGCAGGTGTCGGTCCACCAGCCGGGCGGAGTTCTCCAGCGCCTCGGCGAGGGCAGCCGCGGGGCTGCTGGGTCCGGCACTGGACGGCATGACTGGGCTCCCACCGCTGTGTTCGCGTATCTACGAGGAAAGAGGGTTTAGCATGAGCCGAAGTGTGCTATTAACATAAATAAACCGGTGGGATGCGATACAAATGTCAGTGAAGTCGCCTGAACTAATGTTAGCAGCCGGTTAGCAGCCTACTAGCATTCAAATCATATCACTTAGCATGCATGCTAAGTGCTAGCAAAGTGCGAAATAACGCGTCTTAAAAGTTAATTTGTGGCGTGTACCCGACTGAAAGGAGTCCGAGTGGTAGTGAGTTATCCGGCTAAAAAGTTCTGCTCATCAGTTCGGCTCTGAAGTTTGAATAAAGGCAAGCAGCGCACTCAGAAGCAGCAGCCCGCCAACCTCATGCTACAACCGCCGCTGCCGAGGCGAAAGTTTTACTTCCGGTGGACTCTTCTTCTTCGTTGTTTCTGACGAAGTGAAGCGTTGTGCTGCCACCTACCGGACACTCTTATTAAAAGTCAAATTAAACTGTAAATTCAGATTTATAATATAATATAATATATATAACACATAAAATCTATATCATATTGTATTGTAATTATATAACATATGATATAAATGTATATATTTTTAAATGTACACTTACCTAATCTAAAGTTTTTAGTCAATAAATTCTAACAATTACAAATTATTTTTAAAAGATTAGACAATAAAGTATGTCACACATTGTCCTTTTTGTTTTCTTAATATATTATATAAAGATATTTCAAATATATGTTTTAAAGTATTCAATAGTTTATAATGCATTCTTATATTTTGTATGGTTGTGTGGCTATTGTATGAGAACTGGAGACTAAACGGATACTACAATTTGAATTGTTAGTAAAATGTGTGAAAAAATTATAATCTTCTGTAGAATATTCCCATACAAATATGCAGACTTCAAATATTTGTCATTATCATTATCATTATGATTATTATATAAAAATATTTTTGTTAATTATTTATATATAATATTATACAACAATAATACAAATAAATCCTAACAAATATAACAACATTTAACTGATTGAATAAAGCCTCATATATATATATATATATATATAATATATATAATATATATATATATATATATCTTGTTGCAGAAAAGCTTGATCCAGTAAATTCTTTAAATGAACAGAGAAGCTGCAAACAGGTTCTACATATTCCATTAAATTACCAGCCAGCTGTTGACGTTCACATCCTCATTATCAACAGCTTTTTTTTTATTTCTTCAGAGGCACAGACAGCTGGTTTTATCCGTCCCAAGGTCGTGAAAAAAGGCCTTAAATGATAAGCTCCAAAAACTTCACGGTACAGGCAAAAAAGGGAAAAAAGACTGAGCCCAATGACTTAAAAAAATAACAAAAAAAAGCTCAAACGAAACAAGCGCAAACAAGTAACAAAGATGTAAGAAAAATTTATTGCAGTATTTGTTCCACCAGAAGTGCTGAGGGCCACGTTCCTCTCGCTCTGTGTTCTATAACATCAAATTCTATATTAAAAACAATATAGCTCCCCCTGCATGTAGGCATAGATACTGCACTGCGTTTAACATAAGTAAAACCATTTCAAAGGTACTCCATTACACAGTGTGGGTAACAAAATGTTTAAAACAAGAAAAGAAAAGAACAGTTAAAGTTGTTGGAGCTCAGGTCAAGTGAATAAATCCATCTGGTGCTAGTTTAAACTCCAAAAACACTTTATTAAGAACATCATCAATACACTAATTTTCCAACATTCACTTTAGTTTTTTTTTGTTGTTTTTTTTTACAGAATTATGTTCCGATATAAACATGTGTTTAGTTAAACTATGATACAGTGGGAGTAAAAATCAAAAACAACCAGGTTGCTGCACAACAGCGAAGGAGCTCCCACACAATGTTTTTCCCAAACATTTCCTTCTCGTGTTTTTTTTTTTTTTTTAACTTAAACGTGTCCCGTGTGTGTGTGTGTGTGTGTGTGTTTTTTTCCGAGCCGATCTGAGTGTTCAACAATACTTTTTTTATTCCCTCCAGCGCGTCCTTAAATATAAAGAGGTTCTGTCTTCTCTCTGTAACATATGGGATCCGTGGGGGGTTTAGTTTCCCTCCTTGGCGGCGTACAGCGCCCGTAACGTCTGTGCCACTTTGTTCGTGAGCTTGTGTCCGCTCGTCAAGGAGATCTTCTTGTAGATAATGTCCGACTCCTTGATGGTGTCGACCCAAGGCACCTTTTTGCGGCCGTCCCGTCTCTTGGCCGTGGCCCAGGGCCCCGAGTAGGAGCCGGACATCCAGTGTATGCTGTAGCCGCTCTTGGTCTTCATCATGACCCTGGCGATCTGGGGCCTGTCCTTGTATTTGGGGCGGCAGATGGCGATGATGTCCATGGCCTTCACCTTCTCGTTCATGTGACCCGAGTCCTCCGCGGAGTCGCCGCCTTTCCTCGGTTTCCGCTGTGGGGCGAAAAAAAAAAAAAAAGCAGGAGAGTGTTAGAGGAGCTTTACTCCTTCTTGGCAAGATGAGAAAGTCAAAAACTTTTAAAATACAGTTTTAGGAAGCGTTTATCAACGTACATGTTGTGTTCATGTTGGTTTATGTCATTTAAAAGTCCATTTGGATGATTTGACAAAATGTCAAATTGTGTAACCGAAAAAGAATGATAGATTATTACTGTTTATCCACAGAATATCAAACTATACGATAGCATGTGTTTGATTTGTTTACAACATTTTTAAGAGAGTTAAACCATCTGGTACTAAGTTTTTATGATTACACAACATTTGACAGTTTTGTTCTCGTCACTAATGCAGGAAAAGTAATCAGGCTTTTTTTTACAATTGGAACCAAGATTACAATAGTATGGATATTATCATTATTTCTTATTTTATTTTAACTGTCAGTTTCAATTTCAGTTTTAATTAATATTATTATATATAATTAGAGGGCGACACTGTGGTGCGGTGGGTAGCACTGTTGCCTCACAGCAAGAAGGTCGCAGGTTCAAGACCGCCTTGGGCCTGGGTCTGGGGCCTTTCTGTGTGGAGTTTGCATGTTCTCCCCGTGTCTGCGTGGGTTTTCACCGGGTACTCCGGTTTCCTCCCACAATACAAAAAACATGCTCAGGTTAATTGGTAAACTCTAAGTTGCCCATAGGTGTGAGTGTGAGAGTGAATGGTGTGTGAATGGTGTGTGTGCCCCACGATTGGCTGGCGACCATCTGGGGTGTATCCCTGCCTCTCGCCTTAACGCGCTGGGATAGGCTCCAGCAGACCCCCTGCGACCCCGAAAGGGAATAAGCGGGATAGACAATGGATGGATGGATATATAATTAGAACTAATTTTGCTAAGTTTAGTTTTCAATCTGCCACAGAGATAAAATAAAATAAAATAAATATATAAAGATACTACTAAGCTTAGCAGGAAACACGTTGACAAAATAAGGACATTTTCTCCATGATTTAAATTAGTTTTGTAAATACAAAATACCATTCAGTTATGTAGTTATAAAAATGTTTTTCAACTCTAGTTTTCATCATGTCAATATCCCTGTATACAGCTCTTTAGTGGTGGATATTACTGTTAACACTGTGGTTTATTGAGTATAGATCAATAAGGGGAATTTAGATGATTTTAGCATAGATGTGTTTAACAAAGTGAAGAGGTCTGAATCTTTTCTGAATAAACTGTCCACGTCTCACTGATTAAGCAGTGTGACGTATGAACTAATGAACCCATATCAAACTCTTTCTGTCCGTTCTCACCGTGGGGGGGTCCTCTTCCTCGCTGTCCTCCTCCTCCGACTCCACAGCAGCAGCCGTGTGGTGGTTGTGGTTGTGGTTCTGAGGCTTCGGGCCCCTCAGCAGAGATGAGATGGCTTTGTTCCTGGCGTTGGCGCTGGCCTCGCCCTCCTCCTCCTCTTCGTCGCGGTCCAGGTGCTCCATCAGTACCTTGAACTGTGGAGAGAGGGGAGGAAATAAAAAGGGCTGAAATCAGTCCAGAAACCTGGGGGGGAAACGTCCGGATTCCTCTGGAATTCAGTCTGGACCAACAGCCTGCAGCCTTAGAAATTCTCATTTTGAATTTAGGCCTCAAGTTTTATCTGAAAAGTGATCATCAGATATTAGTGGAGCTGGGCGGTTTGACCAAAAGTTGCTGTCGCAGTTTTTTTCAATAGTATATCGGTGTAAAAGGTGTTAAACCCATTTTATGAATACAATAAATAACTACTGCTGCTTTTCTTGTCCCATCAGTCAAATCAAAAGCATCTTAGTTTCATGCATTTTTTATATTCTCTATATTATTTATATTCTAGAACATGTTTGTGGTGGATTCATTTTTAATTAATTTTTTATCCTCTAAAGAGGTGAAGATGATAACACTGTTGTATTATATGAATATGGTTGTATTACATAATTATGCTGTATTATTGTGTATTACTGTACTTGGATGAAAAACCCAATAAAAAATCAAGTTTAAAAAACAGAAATATTCAAAAATACACAGGTGTTTGGTATAAAACGGTATAATTCCTAGTCCTGGGTGTCAGGTATGTTTTATACTAATATTATAAGCTACATACAGACTTTCATAAAAATGTGGATATGAACAACTGAACATATGATGAACTCAAAAATACTCGTCTCTCACTTTAAATCAGATGACAAATACAGTGAGGCTGAAGTCTTACGTCTAAATACTGCTTGACGATATTCCTCTTGGCCTCGTAGCTCAGGTCCCTGTTGGCCACGCCCCCCTTCAGGAAGTCCAGCGTCTGCCGGGGGTGGAAGTGCACCTTGGACTTCCTGTTCACCGCTTTGTCGTACACTTTGGCGGATTCCGTCGGCGAGTACTTCTGGATTTTGCTGCGAGGGTCGACACAGAGTTTAAGCAGCTGCAGAGGAGAGGGGGGGTTAATAATGAGGGCGGGGGGGGGGGTCCTACCTGTCTGAGAAGCCGTACAGGTTCTTCAGGTGCTGCTTGAGCACCAGCAGCAGCAGGATGCCCTGGGAAGCGCTAGCGAAGTCCAGCAGCGGGTTGGGGTTCTCAGGCAGACGCTCCATCACCGCCTCCTCGTCATCCATCTCAGAGTCAGAGTCTGTTTTTTTCCTCCTGTGGACCTGCTCCTCCTCCTCCTCTTCATCACTACTGCTACTGCTACTGCTACTGGTACTGCTGCTGCTGCTGCTGCTGCTGCTGCTGCTGCTGGATTCACTGCTGCTCTCCTCCTCGTCTTCGTCTTCATCGTCCTCCGAGCTGTTTTTCCTCCTCCGAGGCTGCTTCTTCTTCTTCTTCTTCCTCTTCTGTTTCTTCTGCTTCTTCTTCTTTTTCTCCTTCTTGGGCTTTGTTTTCTTCTGACGCTCGACGGGCTCTTTGAGCAGCGACTGCACACAGATCAAAATAATCAGATATACTGCATTATATACACACACATATATTTTATTTTGACAATACTGTGTAAAGTTTGGGTCAATAAACCAATCAGAAATCCACTCTTTACATTGTTAATGTGGTAAATGACTTGAGTTGCAAATGTCTATATTGTCGCTAATGGTTTCAAATCCAGTTTAGTTGTAATTAATATTATATATGCTTAGAAGCGAGTTTGTTTGCTATGTCAGGTTTTAATATAATATCTCTATAGGTGAATAGAGGCCCAGTTCTCCAGTGTTCTAATGGTACATTACACACACGCTAATGGATGATTGAAAACACTTTTTGTAATGATGTTAAACAGTTTATCTGCTCAGATCAAACATTCTAAATTATTATTTCAAATAAAAATTAGTATTTCTAACCTTGTCAATCAATATGTTTGTAACCCATTTATAAATAGAAGTGTGATCTTTAATGAAAAAAACTTTCCATCAGTAGTGTTCAGCTTCTCCAGGTTTTTATTATATATTTTATATTTTAATATTTTATTATATTATAACTGTATTGCCGCTTGTAAAACAAATTACCAGGAGGTGCAGTAGATTCTCAGAAAACTATAAAAAATGCAGCATTCATTCAGCTCTTAATTATTAGAATGGGATGTGTTCAAATAAATAGCAGAATTATTTTTTTACTCACTAGTTTATTTCTGGGATTTAGCAAACCTAACTAAAGTCACTAAACTAATATTTTTATAACTGATTCACATTATTGTTATTTTAGCAGCGTTCTTTTGAATTTCCTAATTCTGCTTCAGAAACAGCATTTCAGTTTAAAGATCATTCAGTTTAAATGGTTTAGATGTGAGAGGTGGGTGATTTTGCTGTTTTTTTCGTGTATTTGGGCCTGTGCTCCTCAGCATGAAGCAACATGAGCTCTTCAAGTATTCTGACATATGCAAACTGGCCCATGAGGTATGAGATAAATGAACCAGCAGTAGGAGAAGCTTTCATTTATATCCTGATGAGTTTTGGGGTTGTCTCAGCCCTTTCTACTAATAATAATCATCTCAGTGCAGTAGAAACAGTCCTGACCTCCTTGAAGGACTGCAGCAGGTTGCTGCCAGACACCGACAGGGTGATGTCTATGTGGTGCATGATGAACAGCGGCTCCTCCTGGCTCTGGTAGGGGAAGCAGGCCAGGTTGTCTGCGATGAACAGCAGCATGTTCACCTCCGTCTTCTGCAGAAGGAAGCACAGCACAACACAATCATTAGACCAAGCGCTCGCCGCCAGCTTTTTATTACACAGGAACGTGCTGTGCTTAGCGAGCGCTGGATTAATCAGTGTGTGCATGCATAATTAATCAGGTTCATACATAAATCGGGCCAAATGATGATTTGTGCGACAATAACTGTCACGTGTCTATTTCTGTCTCTCGCTGCATCAATTGGATCAATGCACTTTTAGTTTGAAACCACTTTAAGCAGATTAGTTCTTTATTATAAGATGAGTCCAAGACAAGAAAACAAAACAATAAAAAATAGAGAAAATTATATTGACTGATGATAATATCAATTAATGATAATATAAAAATACACTAATGGTGAGAGCTCAGTTGAAAAAATTTTAACACGTTTTTTATTACACCCCATATTAAAATAAACTGAACTGGTTTTAATTTCCAGGACAATAAACTCACAAATTAGACATCAGACCCCATCTGATATCTTATCAGATATCGTATCTGATTACTAGATTCCACCAGATATTTTTTTGCTCGTGTTTGTCACCCTACACGATAAACACCTCTATCATTTATAACCTATAATCTAAATTTATATATACAAGAAATACATCCCAGCAATTATAACAACAATAACAATTTTATTTTCTTTAACTGATCCAATAAAGCCTTATACACACACACACACACACACACACACATATATATATACATACATATATATACACATATGTGTATATCTGTATATAATTAAAAGATTGCGACTCCCTGGAACCACCATAAGCCCCCCTGGGGGGTCCCTTTTCCTTCCCCGCATATTATCCCTGAGAGAACTCTGAGAATCTGCCAGAAAAAAAGGGCTGAACTCACGGAGCTGTCGTCGAACAGATTGAGCAGCGAGATGAGGAACGCCCGTCGGTGCTGCCGGTTCCCGCGGACCAGCGTGTAGAGGTGGGAGCCGAGGGCCGAGTCGGCGTCGTCGTGACGGAATCCTCGAATCAACGCGTCGCTGGAGCCGGCGATGGCCTGCTGCACCTGGTAGGACATCTTCAGCCCCGCCACGGCCTTCATCTGTGATGTCACACAGATACAAAAACACTTATAGTACTCCCAATATATATATATATTTATATTAATTTAACTTCTACTCACGTGGATGAAGCCGACATATTTCTTGTCAATCTCCACCAGCTGTTGATCAGACTTGTTCTTCATGGTTGGCTCAGGGTCTGTTCCCATGGCGATCAAGTAGGGAACACACTAAAACACACGCACACACACACACACACACACACACACAAAAGCATAAAAATCTTGTGATGCGTTCAGAATCATATATCCCACTCAGAGAAGAACATTTATATAAAACTTTATACTCCATATATACTCAAAAAGACTATAAAAAACTATATTTAATACTTAACAATAACAATGAAGGTTTTACTAAAACCTCCCCTGTAGTAGTTAGATCATTGTAAATATAATAAACTACAGCAAACAGAGTAATTAAAAGTCATTTAGTTCATTTTTTGGTGAACATTTTTCCATAAATCATTTGATACTGAGTCATGTAATTTGCAGACGGTCCCTAACACAAACACAGAAACTGAAAGTAGATTATCAATGTGGAGGCAGTGTTTTCTGGTAAAAAAAAAGTAAATTGCAGAGTAAAGTAGACAGTAATATTCTAGTATATCAGAGTATAATGGTGTATTCTACACCTGAGGTAAATTAGATTATAGAACTTCATGGTCATGACAGTTTCATTCTTCACTTTGTACTTAGGCCATGCTGTTTAATCTAAATAATAGTGGCTGACAAATTCAACTTTTGAAGAGAATGTGATAGAGAGAAGTTATCAGATATCAAAATTCAAGACTTTTTGAGATATTATTTCCAATCCAATGCGTTTTGGACTTTTCGAGGACCCCCTGCTGTGACGGTACCTGTACAGGGTGGATGAGGCCCTGGCTGAGGGTCAGCGTGATGACGTTCAGGGCAAAGTGACGAACGGTGGACTGGGTGTGGAAGAAGGACTCCAGCACCTGCTTCAGGTAGATCTGCATTATGGAGCTGCTCATGCCCGACGAGATGTCGCCCATTTCCTTCAGATCCTCCTCCTTTGCTTGTGTCTTCCCTAAATAAGAAAAAGGAAAAAAAAACGCCTCCTGATCAGTCTGGATGTTCTACAGGAATATGGCAAAATATTATATATAACCAAGAAGGTAAGATAATCCTTTATTTGTCCCACAATGGATGGATCGGTTAGACTCACATTCTCGGTCAGCCTCCAGCATCCTGGAGTCCTCCTCCTGCAGGTACGTCTGCAGGTTTTTCAGCACCTGGATCTTCAGGGCGACGGAGCTGCTCTCGTCTGACAGGGTGTTGTTGTACAGGACCTTCACCTCCTGCACGAACATGAGCTCCGGGTGCATGATGAACTGGAAGCCTTCAGGCCAGGGAGAGAGAGATAAGCTGTCATACATGAGAATACAATTTATTGGTGTGTTGAACTTCGCTGAATCTATCAAATAGTGCTGACTGACCTAGACCGATGATGGCCTTGGCCTGGACCTCCTCGTCTTCATGGGTGGTGAAGTACAGCAGAAGCTCCGACACTTTGTCCTTGATCACGATCTAAAAGACAAAAACAGACCCATTGAAACCGCTTTCCTAACGAGTCGTGCGGGCATCGTTTAAGCGGGTCTGAGCCGTCGGGGCTAGTCTACCTTGCTGGCTCCCTTGAACTCCTCCTGGTCGAAGTCAAAGTGTCGACACAGAGCGCCCACGGTGAACAGGGAGCGCAGCAGCGTGGGTTTGTTGGCCACCAGGGTGGAGCTGCTGGCGTCCTCCTGGTGCTGCGTCTTCAGCTTAGCCAGAGCTCCTAAATCAAATAGAATAAAATGATCAGGGGTGTCAATGGGTCTGATCTGGCCCTACTGGAAGACTGCAGAAAGTGAGAAATGTGAAATCAGGGAGAATCTATAAGAGTTCAAGGAGTACAATATTTATAGATTTGATTAGTAGATAGTTTGTGTAGCAGGAGATAACTTCACTTGCTGCTGAAAATACTAAATATTGTTCAGTGAGAAAAAGGTTTTGCATTGAAATGCAACAGAAGAAATAACAAGATAATAATAACTTATAAAGACTTATACTAAATAATATTATAATAAAAGGATGGGATAAAATTTGCAGGTGTTAATTAAACATTTTTTACTGGCCCACTTGACTCACCATAATAGCGATTAAAACACGCCCAGACGAACTTGTAGTTGTGCGTGACCTTGTTCACCACGGCCCCCAGACAGCTCACACAGTGCTGCACCACCTGAGCAGGAAACACAACCAACCATGTCACCACGTGAAGAAGCCTGATGGCTTGTAACCGGAGAAAAGCCGCGACTGGGGACGCACCGTCATGCCGTATTTGATGATGAGCTTCATCAGGTCTTCTTCTATGGTGGTGAGGAAGGCCTCGCTCGGCTGCTCCATCAGCGGCACGGCCAGCTCCAGGATCTTGGCCACGTTACAGATCACCATGAAGTCGTTCTGGGTCTGGAGAGGAGGTGGGAAATAACTGTGAACTCTGCTGTGATGACACTTGTCCGCCACTAGATGGAGCCACAGCACAACTTAAAAAAGTAGGTTTTCATTATGTCCAAGATGAATGAATGAAACAATGAATGAAAAAATCTGACATAGACAATGTAAACAAACATGAGTAATTGAATGAATGAAAGAAAGTTTTAACACAAAACTGAAAATGAATAGACTGAAGTTCTTATATTTTTGCCCCTTTTTATCTGATCAACTCATTCAGATTAATGCATATAAAACATCACATAGAAGTAATAATAGACAAATAAAATCAACCTTTTTTTCCCCATATTTTTCACAAACCTCACTTCTTAAATAAACTTCTGATCCAGACATTCACACTATTTACAGAAACTAACTTATCATGAGCTGATGTATTTATTCTATACAACCCAATACAATATGAATACACATAAATTATAGCATGATACTACAGAAGAAGACACGGTTCTTACATTGCACTTGGTGGTCAGGTAGGGCTGCATCGTCATGGCGTGTTTGACCATCAGCTGAGGTCTGATCTTGCTGAACAGGTACAGGGTGGTGATGCATGCTACCAGCCGGCCGGAGCTCACCCCTTTGTCCTCGCAGTCTGAAACACAAACAGCACCTAGTGTTTAATACGAGGAAAATGTTTGTTTTTTCTACATATTCATGTAGGAAAAAATGCATTTACCTGCCAGAGACTCCTCATATTTCAGTATGTGTTCCACCAGATTGTCCACCAGCTGAACACAAGCTTTCTTGGCAGGTTTGTAGGAAGCTTTCTCCTCCGACTTCAGCAGCTGAACAGTTCAGGAAAAAATGAAAAATTTACAATTTTAGGAAGAAAAAATGTTATAGATTTTTCTAGCAGATTCATTCACGATCACGACTTACATTTTGGAGAAGCTGCTCGAACCAGTCGTAGCCTGAATCTTTGCACGCCGACACCTATGAGAAAATACAAATATATGAGTCGGATTCTGTCCAAGAACGACAGGTTTTTCTGGCGTATTAATGCAGCACGAACCACGTCTGTGATGTTCAGGATCTTTCTGCTCATGGCCTCTCTGTCATGACCCGGCGTGGGGGTGAACCAGAGCTTCTGAAACGTCTCGTTCACCAGTTTCTGCAGGATTTAAAGGTGTTTAGGCACGTCTAAAAGCCACAATCTGTCACTCCTGAAAAGGCTTTTTCATAGAAACCAGCACGGACCTTGATACCCTCCTCGTCGTTGACCCTTCGGATCATCTTCACACACATCTCTGTGATTTTGTGGAAATCCGGCTGCTCCAGACAAATATCCCTCAGGATCTTAATGACTCTCTTCCGCACACTAATACCTGTGTCCTGTGTGGAGAAAAATGAATTAAAAGAAACATTAAAAACACTTAATATAAAGTGCTTCTTTCAGTTATTTTAAGAATCATGCTAAATCTAACTTGATTTTATAGGAAAAAAATAAAAGTGGTTAAATAATAAATTCATGGTTGCAGTTCTTCATTTGGCCTTTAGGTGGCAGTGTGGAGTCAAGAGGATTTAACCTCAGCTGAACTCTTGCACTTTAAATGAACTTTAAAGTCAGAGTTAAAAAAAGTAAAATGTGAAGTCTGAATTATGATAAATGTGGTTTATTCTTTTATATAAACTCCATAGAGCTCATATGAATGACAGAATCAAATTAAAGGGGAAAAACTTGATGAATTACCAGTATCCTCTCGATGAGCATGTCGTAGTACTGCTCGATGAGCTGCGGCCGGCTCAGGACGAAACGTCCGAGGAGCTCCACGGCCGCCTCCCGGACGCTGGTGGAGTTGTCCATGAGGCGGCAGTGGACGCCTCGCTGCATGTCCAGCTACAGCGAAACAGAGGAGGGAGGACGAGTCAGGCACAGAAACACCTACTGCACGTCAAGGCTGTGCTGAACTAGCAGCAGCAGCTTCACAGGGAGCATTTCCACAGATAGAGGAGAATTAAACACACTTTTTAGTCACTCCAGTGAGGCGTGTTATGTGGAATAAACGTGTCCTACCCGTGCCAGGATACTGGGATCCACCGCCACCACCTCAGACAGACACTTCATGGCTTTAGTTCTGACAGCGATGGCACTCTCACCCAGAACTCTCAGAATCTGTGCAAAACACAAGAGGGAAAAACCTTAGTGACAAGTGTAATAAGTAATCTCATGATGAAGTGAACGGTCTTTGACGCTGAAGCCGCCATCGGGACGTTTTTGTGACGTGCACGAAGCCGATTATTCATCTTTTTTCGACTATTAATTCTTTGCAGACAGATGTCAGGGGCGAAAAAAAAATAATAAATGGGACCATGAAAGGACAGATGGGATCCTGTGTATTAATTAAAAAGACACCTGTTGTCTCTGCGGGCGACGGGCAGGAGAAGTTTCCTGATGCATACCAACAGGATCCCTGAATCCCAAGCGGCAGCTTCTCGGCTTAACGAGCTCCCGGATCCGTTCGCAAAAAAAACGTAACCGTGATTATCGCAATAAAATCCGTCCCAGCGAATTCATCATCATGACAGGAGTGATTTCCACGACTCGGGCAGCATAATATAATCCCTCAGTCATTTTCATTGGGCGAGTTACAGAGTCCGCCCCCCACAGACTCAGCAGAGGTCTCGAGGGTTTCGGGGGGGTCCTGCCCCCAGAAATGTGACGTGATTGAGGGCTCAGTTAAAGTCTGAAACAGGGTTTACGAAGAAGCCTGGAAGCAAACAGCAACTGAAGGAACTGATAGGGCCAAACGGGCAGAAAAAGGTGAATAAAAAGAATAAATTAACACCTAAGAATAATAAAACACTCCAATTATACTCAATAAAATATTGCTCATTTAAGTTTAACATAACTTTTATGCATATTTTTTTTTATAAATTATTGCATAAACAATAAATTGAACAATTCGAATTTCTTGGGTAATAACCTAAACTTTTGTTAGGTAAGTAGAATTTTATTCCAAAAGAACATTGTCAAATATATGATGAATCAGAGAGCATCTTTGAAGGCCAAACTGTAGATTTATCCTCATTATGCTGAAACTTAAAGATTCTCTTGTGCTAATTTCATTCTAAAAGGTCTTCTTTATATACTGTTGTTAAGTCCATTCCTCCAAAAATAGATTGTCTATAGACGGTTAAATCAACAACCCAACAATTTGGTAAAGACAACTCACCATTAGCTCCTATTATCGTTAAACAGTCCAAAAAAGCCATGTTCTTTAGAAGAGGTGGAAAATACACTACGTAAAATAAAAAGCATCAAACCAGCGATGATCAGCTGTTAGTTATGGAGCCAGGTGCTGTCCCATTTTATCCTATTTATAGCGCTTGCGTCTGCAGGAAGGACTCCTCTTACCTGTGATAAATAAATATCAAAGCTCTGTGCGAATGGCCTCATGGAGGCCAGATATCTGACGATCAGGCAGGAGTCCTCGTAGTCCACCGTGTCCTGGTTCACGCTGAAACACAAGTCGAGAGGACGGTCAGGACGCGTGGGATCTCAGGAGACGAAGCGGACAGAAGCGGCGTTTACCTCGGGGAACCGCCGGGCTGCGGCCGCCCGTCGTGCTTGGCGACCCTGCGGAGGAACTTCTTCCGGGCCTCGGCCCTCTGCATGATCTCCCCCGCGGAGTCCTCGGAGGGCCCCCTCCAGTCGTCGTCCCTGTCGCTCTGGGACTTCATGGCCTTCTCCGCCTCGGTCGTCGTGTCCCTGAACCACTGGGCGACGTAGAACTTCTTGGCGAACTGGACCGAAAACGCATAACATGCATACGGATGTAAAGGTAGACGGTGGTGTATTCAAAATAAAACACTCCCCAGTCTCCGGGGATGTAAGAGTATGCCTTATTCAATTTAAAATTATACATTATTCTAACTTGACTCTGTCCAGAATATTTAATGTAGGACGTGATGCAAATGTGAGGAAGGTACTTTAGGTATTTATGATATTTTACAATGATATTTAAACATATGGCGAGAGTTGCATAATTTGAAAAAAAAAGTCATAAATAACTGGCTAGATTAGACATTTTTGAAGAAAAAATAAGAGAGAAGAGATGCAAGTTTTAATATATATTATATGTATATTGAAAAATTATATTAAATCTAAATTCAAAGTACATAAGTCTTGTTATTGTTGGCCTTAAATGAATAAACATTTAAAGCTCATACTCCTCAAATCATCATAAATAAGAGTTCAATAAAAAAAAACAGGACTTTCGTTAAGTTCAATATATGATCTAGAACAGGGGAGTCACATTTATTATAGCTCATGACATGGATGGTGGTGTGGATGCTGTTGTTGAATATTAAAAAATGTTAATTACAAAATGAATGAATGAATAAAGCACTCACCGCTAACGATGAATCAGTCTCGATGTTCTCGTCGAGGTAGTCGAGCAGGGCTTTCTGGAGCTGCTGCACCTCATCGCTGCCTGGAGTCTGTTCGGGGATCAATGAGAAACAAGCGTCTCAGAAACTAATCAATGGCATGGTAATTTAAGGCTGCATTAAGCAAGTCTGGAATTAAAAAGGTTAAGGTCCCACTTTCCCTTTGAAAGTGGGAAAACCACTGTATGCTAATTGGTTTACTAGGATTAAAAAAACTTCCTGCAGTCCTCTGGGAGTTTATTATTATTATATATAAAACTCACAGCTTTTTACCTAAAGAAAAATTCACATTAAATGGAGCGAGGCATACTAGATGTTTACGGTAATTTACACTCGTACAGTCGTTATTTAGATGGTTCTATGTCTCATTCTGGGGTGAATGGAGGCTAATTCTATCGCCTCTTATCGCTTCTTCACACCGTTAGCAGCACCTGCAGCGGAAAGGACTCAGCGAGCGCAGAACAAAACCTAAAAAGCATGAGGCTGAAATGTGTTTATTACCATATTTATTAGTCAGTGTAACTCACTGGTTCATATGCTTCAGTTTTTGCAGCCTTATCCTCATCTTGCACTTTGTTTTAAGCCAGAGTCAAACTGAATCGTTGGTTATGAGGACAATAAAAATAAAGAATAAGCCCCATCGTACCTCTCTGAGGATGCGGTCTATGGCCTTCTGGTCCATCTTGCTGGTGACGGCGTCTTTGCGGAGCCGGGACGCGACGGTGCCGAGGTAATCGAGCGACGCCACCCTCAGCGCCATCTCTGTCTGCTTGTTGCTGAACTGGTGCACCTGGGGGAGGGAGGAGGACCACCATCAGAGCAGCCGGAGCACGGGTTCATACCTGGTCATCTGGACCGGGGAGGGGGTTCTGCTCACCAGCAGCCGGCCCAGGAGGCTGAGCAGCAGCTCTGCTGCAGGCCACTGAGGCCTGTTGACGGTGGACAGCAGGTCGTGGACGAAGTTTTCAAACAGAGGCCTGTAGTCCTCCTCGCCCTGTTTGCTGCCACATCTGACAAACAGGCACGGAGATAGTCAACACAACCTCTTAGACAAATGATGAACCGGTCAATAAATCTGCCAATTTTAAGACAAAACAAATGCCTTACTTCTTGAGAAACACTGATAGGAAGTTCTGAGAAGTCCTCATGGCAGTTTCATAAGAATTCGTGATAAAAACGTCTTTATCCACCTTTAGAAAAAAAACAGCATCCAACATGAATAAGTACACTCATGATGGGTTAATAAAATTAAATCAAGTAGATTCCTACCTTCTTGACGTGTTCTTCGTCAGCATCCCTCTCAGAGGGGAGGTGGACCACACACTGGATGAGCTGCAGAACCAGGGCCGTGACCATCTGGATGTACACGGGTTCTCCATCAGAATCACTGCTGTTCAACCTGGTGGAAGACGAGTGAACGCAGATATTAGCCACTGAAACTAATATGATAATAGCTCCATCCTCATCACAAACACACATTAAGGGAGATGACTTTAATTAGTCAACACACAATAATAATAAAACTGAGGTTTGAGGTTTTTATTGAGACTATTTTTTATTGTTCGATTAGCCACAATCAGATATTAGCCTGAAGAATAATACTTTTAAAACTTGAAAAATGTCACTGTAACCACTTAAGCCACAGGTTTAGCAGTTTTCCTGCTATAAATGATAATTAATCTGGCATATCTCTACAACCACAAAGGTTCAAATCAATAGATTTTGCTCCTGTACAGTGCAAATATAGCTTATACAGGTTTAACATGTGATTTATGGATAAAACTCAATGCTACTCAACGCTTTCAGCAGATGAATGTGACAACATCCTTGAAGGGTCTGTACAGTCAAACTGAAGGAATAAGACATTCTGTGAGAGGAGGGATTTAATATTCATGTATTTACCTGAAATTCCTGAGGCTGCGTTTGCCAGTAGGAAGCTTAGCCAGCGAGGTGAAGATCTCCTCGAGAATGAGCTGCCTGTGCTTCTCGTAACGGGAGAAAACCTGAGGAAAAATAAAACACATTGGAGAGCTCTCAATCAAAATAATACAACAGAGGTGTGCAGGGGAAAAACGCGTTTATTTCTAAATCAATACGAAAACTGACTTACCGCCGTCACGAGTGTGATGGCACACAGCTGCAGCTCACTGACGTTCTCCACAAAAAACGGCGTGATCCCCAAGGTGGACACCTGAACCACAAAAACAGCCCGGGTATGTCAGGAGCTCCGAAAAAAATCCGGAATTCAGCGGAATGGGCCTCGCATTCAGACGCTCTCACCTGCAGGATGGTGGTGTCGGTCAGCAGCTGGATGTCCAGCAGCTCCGACATGCTGCTGACGATGTCACACACTTTGTTGTAGAGCGTCACCACCACCTTCTGCTTGTGGGACGAACACTTGGCCCTCTTGCCCTTCGACTTGCCCGTGCCGCCTTAAAAATTAAAGAGAAAATAAAAGACGTTATTTAATACAAGAGTGAGAGGTGTGTCAGATGCTCTGTAGAAACGAGACGAGATGAAATATATTTGTCAAGATGTTTTTTTTTACACAATAACGATAAAACACTAAATACACAGCCAGGGCTTCTCTGTTAAAACCTGCTGCCAATCAATCAGTCGTTTTACATGTTAACCTGCGTTGCAATGAAAACACACAGAAAAATACAAGAAAAAATGGATAATTTCCTGGTTATATCTACCTGCCTGCTTAAAACATTTTATTTAGTGTGATTTTATCAACAGCAAGTCACCTTCTAACTTCAGACTCACGTCAGCAGAGTTTTTGGTTCACATCAGTAGTTTATTAGTGAGGCCGAGACAGAACAGCAACACATGTCGACTCGTTGCAGCTGTTCCTCTACAATCTATAAAAATCTGTAATAAATCTAGATTAAAATAATTTACTAGACCAAAACACTTTGGAGTTTCTTTGACTAAAACTAGACTAAAATGCTTTGGAATTTTCATTGATTCAAATGTCTAAAAACGAATAATACAAGTTGACTAATTATAACTAAACTAATATGGGAATTTGCTAAAGCTAAAGTAAAAATAAACAAATAGCTGTTAAAATGAACACTAGTGAGCAGTGACGTGGACTCTGCTCATCACTGTCTGTGTGGTTGATGCCAAAACACAAAGCTCTAAGTGGTAGAAGATTAAATATATATATTTTTATATAATACTTAATCCCTTAATTACTTTGACTGCTCAACATACTCATAAGAATTCAGTGTCCACACCTTCAGCTTTAATTACTACACATATAAATTTTAGAGCGCAATCATTAAAAAGCACATTAAGAAAACTGCTTTTGGAGGAGGAGGCTGGACCGGCGCTGACCTCCGTGGGGGTCCACCCTGTAGGCCGGGTCGTACTGGGGGTACAGGGAGTTCTGCAGGTGGAACTTGGTGTACTGCAGCACCCTCTCGATCACGTCCTCGATGTACACGGCCTTGGGCATGCGCGGCGACGTCATGATGTTGAGCGCCGTCAGGCAGGCGTCGGCGGACTTGGTGACCCGCTCCATGATCAGGTCGCGCCACAGCCGCTCCTCGTCCATGGAGTCGTTATCCTGCACGTTCCACAGGCGATCAATCAATGACACGACCCCGCCGATTGATTCAGAATTACCGTATTTTCACAACTATAAGTTGCACATAAAAGTCCTATACTTAAATAAAGCACAACCAAACTCAGTATCTATAGTTAGGTGTGCCTTATATGTGTGTTATTACGGTAATGACGCACAGGACTGAGACTGAGCCTTATGGTCGTGTAAATACGGTAGGTAAAAAATAAAAGAATAAAACCAGACTCACGTGATTCATGAATGTGGAAAGTTTGACGCTGTCCTGAATGTTCTTCTCCAGGATGTTCATGAGTTTCACCAGTTTTTCGGCCGGAAACTGTGGATGGAACGGATTGTTGGTTGTTTTTATAACAGCTGTGAGTCGACGGTGTTCACAACAGACGAACGCGAGCGTGACGCATCCTTCTCTCACCTTGTTAAAGACGCCCATGGCTTTAATCTTAGCCGAGTCGCTGCCGAGTTCACTCAGCTGGTATTTTACAAGCAGGAGTTCTTCAGATATCTCGTCATCGTCTGCGTGAGGAAACACATTCACAACGTTGATATTTGTTGTTTTTAACTCATCGAATCGATGACAAATGTGCAGGTTTTAAAGTTAACCTGTCGCTGTGAAGTCCACGTCCTCCAGGCTCTCTAGAATGTTGTCCACGTTGGCTGAGAATCTCTTAAATGAAGAAGAGTCCAGCTTTTCTGTTAAATAAAAATATAGTTTCATATTATAATGATAATTAAGAGACAACCACCGTTTTTGCAAAAGGACTCACAATTTGAATTAAAAAATGCTTTCAAAAAGCTTCAATTCATTTGCACGACCATAAGGAATGCAATGAATCCTGGAAACATGTTTTCACATCTGGTATGTTGGTACACATAATAAATAAAGCAGTAACATATTGAAATAAACTTCTATCATATTTATTTACCCATGATAAATAACGAAGTAAGAAAAATATTTCCAGAGATGCAGTTCTTGGCAGGGAAGTCAGTTTCTAGTTGGTTGGTTTATTCTAAGGGTAAAATTTTCAGTTTAAGGGTTTTGTCCAGATTTAGCTTTGTTTTTTTCAATTGTAATCGTAATAGCTGTCTATTATTGGATTATGTATGAAATGTAAATCCTTGGATTCCAGGAAGAATGGTCGTCACTGCAGTGAGGACTAATGGTAATAAATATAAGAATAAATAAACACAGATTAAGTTTATATCGACTTCATACTGTATATTCATGCCATTACGGTAATATTATGATATAATTCCAAATGGTAAAACAAACCCTCTGTCGTCATCTTGGAGTCGTACGCCTTCTTGTTTTTCTTCTTCTTCAGTTTTCTGGCCACTGACACAAACAGAAACACAAAACTTTGACAACAGCAACTGAGCCTGAAACAGCGAGGAGAGAAAAGGCGTGAGGGAGTGATCCAATAAAAGTGATAATATCACAACCACTCACCGTCGTTGATGCTCTGAGGGGGGGAGCTTTCGTCAGAATCATCGGACGCTCGTCGTGAATTGTGAAAAGCTTTGCTCCGCCGGGGGTCTTTCTTCTCTTCGTGTTTCCACGTCTTGTCGTGATCTTTCTTGTGTCTTTTCCTCGCAGCTGAAACAAACGTTTTTTCTTAATAAATAAAACATCTCAGGCAGTTTAGTTTGGTGTAATACAGTGAAGTGTTTCAGATGTGAAGCTCACACTCGTTCCCGGAGTCGTCGGACTCCTCCTGGTCTGAGTCCAGCTCGGCGTATTTGGGTTTCCTGCTGACCGCGTTGTGGCCGCGCTTGTTGGGCCGGTCCGTCCTGGACTTGGAGCCGTGGCCGCTCCTGCTCTCCTTGATGATCCTCTTCACCTCGTCCACGTCCAGCTTCTTGAGCAGCACCACGGGTTTGGCCCCCCTGCTCAGGTTCTCCACCAGCGACACCCGCTCCAGCCGGACCCGGGGCTCGGTCCAGCCGTCCGCCGGCTTCTCGACCGGGGGCGGGGGTTGGGGCGCGGGCGGGGGCTGGGGCTCCTTCTCCCTCGCATCCCGCTTTAGTTTGGGAATCACAAAGTTCTTCAGGCTTCCCGACTTCCCGCCCAGCAGGTACTGGGGGAACTCCCCGGGTTTGGACTCCGCGGGGGGCTGCTTGTTGGTGGCGGCCGGGCAGCCCCCGCCGGGCCGGTCCTGGGGTCCGGGGCCGTCCCCCTTCTGCCGCCCGTTAAGGTCGCTGGCTTTCCTGCCGCCGTCCGGCTTCACCCGGGGGCTGTCGGGCCTGGCGTGGCGGTCCGGGGACTGTTGGTGCCTGCCGCCGTTCTCCCTGGACAGCAGCTTGTGTTTCCTGTCCCGCTCTTTGAGCCTCTCCCTGTCCTTGTTCCTGTCTTTGTCTCTATCTCTGTCTTTATTCCTGTCTTTGTCTCTCTCTCTGTCCTTATTCCTCTCTTTATCTCTACATTTGTCCTTCTCCCTCTCCGGGTCCTTCTCTTTATCTCTCTCCTTGTCCACCTCCCTTTCTCTATCCGCCTCCTTCTCTTTATGTCTATCCTTCACCTTTTCTCTCTCTCTATCTTTATCCCTCTCCTGCTCTCTGTCCTTGTCCCTCTCTCTCTCCCTGATTTTCTCCTCTCCCAGCCTGGAGTTACGCTCTCTCTCTGCTTTGCCTGTCGTTTTTTGGCTCTCATGCGACCTGTGGCTGTTGTGGTTCTTCTCCTCTTTGTGCCGGGAGTCCGAATGTTTCTCGTGGTGTTTCTGCCGCGGCGTTTCAGCCCGTTTCCCGTCCGCGTTCCCCTTGCCGCCGCCGTCGGGCCGGTGCTTCTGTTCTTTCCTCTCTCTCTGCGTTTCCGGCTGGGCGTCCGGGCCGGGCCTCGCAGCGTCGTCTCCGTGCTGCCTGATGATGCCGGGCCTGTTCTCGCCGGCCCTGTCCGGCCTCCCCGGGTCCGTCTTGGACTTGAGGCGCCGCAGGTGGTCCTCGCAGACCTCCCGCGCCTCCAGCAGCACCACGGGCTGCCCCTTGGCCCGGCCGGCCTGCTGCAGGTCGATGCTGACCATCAGCGCCGGCCGGCCCGCGCCGTTGCTCGCTGCGGTCGCCTTCCTGGGCGTCAGCCTGGCGGCGGCGTGGCCCCCATCACCCACCTCCGCGCCGGGTTCCTGAGGATAAGAGTCCTGCTTCCGTTTCTTCAGTGGTTTGTCTGCAAGTTTAAAAAAACGATGTAGCTCAGCTTTACTATAAAAAATGCACAAGAACGGATCATGAAAACTAAAGCAATAAAACAGATGGGAAAAACGTTCTGCTTTTTCTCACAGGTGAAGCGTTTCCCCTCCAGAGCAGCAGGTGGCGCTGCTGCATCTAAAACAAACCACCTTTAGTAAGCTCAAAAGAAGAAGAAAGGAAGCAGCATAGCTGGAGTAGCAGATAGATGAAGAGAGGTAGAAGATGCTTCGACCTACGATGACGGCTGGAACAAAGTTTGACAGTGTGCAGCTTTATGATTAAAACACTGCAGCTACATGGTGATTCCTGAACTATATGAAGAGACATAAATTCAGACATAGGGACCCGAGTCTAGTGCTGATAGAGCCTCTGCAGTAAAGTAAACTTTTTTTTCTTGCAAAATAAATGAAACACATGTTGGAACTATTGCATCTAGAATCTAGAATCCCATTCACGTTTAACCTCAGATTGTAAGATTTTCCCAATTCACATTATTTTTACAGGAAAGGGGCTGTTGTGTTGCTTTGGTACAAACTGTAAAAGTCTGGGCTATATAAATAAAACTGAATGGAATTGAATTGAAAGATCAACACAACAAAAACCATGATTTTCTGTCCCTCCCCTAATGAGACACCCACCTTTGTCCTGGACTTCTTTAGACCACCTCTCCCTCTCGCTGACGGACTCGCGTTCTATCCTCTCCAAGTCGGCAAAGTCAGCGTCGTCGAAGGCCGTCTCCTTGGCGCCCGGCGGGGGCGGGGCCTGCTGGGGGTTGGCCAGCTCTTCGCCGGACCTCGACAACCCGCGACAGGCGTGGTTCGCCGGGCTGATCTCGCGGTCCACCACCCCCGCGTCAGGGGACGGCGGCTCGGGCTGGTCCAGCTCCAAGGCCCTGACCCGGGTCAGCTTCAGCGTCAGCCGGGCGGAGTCTTTCAGCGGCGAGCTGACGATGTCGTACAGCGTGCCCGACTTATCCGTCTGCTCCTGGTCCGCTTTGCTCCGTTCCTTCTGCTTCTTCTTGCGGTCTGAGATGAGCGGGTCGGAGGCCGGGGGGGCGTCGGGGGGGTGGGACTGCATGATGAGGGGGGGCCTGGACCCTGCCCACGCACAAATACACACATAAGGAATTAGTCTGGGTGAATGATAAGTGGCAGCGATCGTGAAAAACAACGCAGACGTGACGTCGTACATTTGGCAGCCTCCTCGCTCCCAGCGGGGGAACACGCCGACTGAGGAGATCGAACTGGAAACGAGGCGCCCCTTATGGAGGGATCATTCTCCTGTGGAACACAAGGCGTTTATCAGCATTTATCATCTTTGCTGTGGGCTCAAGATATATACATATATATATTTTTTTAGGTGATTTCCTCTGGATTACCTCGTTCCCCAGCCTGCGGGCCATGTTGGCGTAGTCCTCGTCAGAGTCGGGTCTGGCGTGGTGGTTGGAGGGGTTGTTGGAGAGCTGTCCGGACGCCTTGCTGTCATGGAGACTTCTGAGACCACCAGCGACTAAAACCAGACAGAAACGACCTCTTCATGGTTTGTGATGGGACAGATACAGCTTTTTCCTACTTTTACAGTGGGCTCAGGTCGGTTTAAAATACAATTTATGGAATTATATAAAAACGCTTTGCTGAATACTACATAGAGAATATCTGATGTGGTTGCTACGTTTTTCTTTATTTTTCTAATATTGCATAAATAGGGAGGCTACTTGATTATAGAAAAAAATCACAGTTACAGTTGCACAATCCATTTTTTTGGCATGAGTGACTTTGTGCTTTTGTTTAACCTTTTTAAGATAATAGACCTTTTCACAGCAGCTATTCTGACATGAAATAGCAGGTAAACGCAGGTGTTTTTACAGAATGAAGGCTCTGTTCCGTTAGGTACAGAACTTGATTAACGTCATCACAAGGAGAGTTGGAGGCTTCTTTAAAGCAAAATGCTCACATATCATATAAATCAATATAAAAACACACTCACCTTGCTGAGACTGCTGGTGCTGGGAGTAACTGGGGGGGCTGTACTGCATGTAGTCAGCAGGACTCTGGGGGGTGTAGGGGCTGGGGATGGGGCTGTTCTGCTGGGCTATGAAGCGACTTCCCGACCCGGACTGAGCAGACGTGAAGCATCTGCAGAAGAGGATGTAGTTTTAGCGGAGAAAGCAGGCGGCTGTGCCCTGAACGGAGGCTCCGACTTACCCAGACGGGCTCTGAGCGACGGCCGTTTGCTGATAGTTGGATGCCGGACTCCCGTGCACCTGATTCTGAGATATCTTGTACTGCTGTATCATCGGCTGCTGCCTCACACCTGAGAGATAAAGAAAGAAGAAGAGATAGAACATTAAACAAGGAGCTGAACACGCGGCACCAAAAACTAACACTCAGTGATAGAATGTCAGATCAGGTTCAACTAAATACTCAGAAGGAGGATAGAATAACATCTACACTATAACTATTAATCCACTTAATTATATCACCAGTGTCAGCAAGAACAGAACATTAAATTCACTTCATGAAGACAGGATTCATTATAATATAAAAATCCTATAATCCTTCAGTCAAACACTCTAGTTCCATTAGTGTTGTCTTGACAATTATGATGTTAAAAGGGACAATTAAGTATTTTTCTATGGACCCAAACTGACAGATATAACATGTTTGACGAATACCAAAAATAAGTCAAGCTCCATTTCCAGATTAACCACCTCGAGCTTTCATTTAGCTCAGTATAAAATTCCCTGAGTTTTTAGGTTTTACACTCGATAATAAGCAGCTGTGGAACAATATATTCCTGCCCAAGAAATTGTGAGATATTAACGGTGAGGCTACAACAATTTGAACCAACTTGATTATTAGTTTCATCACAGTGTGAGAACAACCCCAGAAAAGGAGGAAAATGTTTAGTAAAGCTCCGTCAGTGTCTTTCTATCTTTCATCATATCCTCGACTATTAAGCTCCTTCCAGTTAATTATATCAGTGTCAGCATGAACTGAACGTTTAAGGCTTCACAAAGACAGGATTTATTATAATATTAAAATAATCCCAGTGACATAGTAATTGTTTTTAAACTTCAGTCAAACACACACTGTAATGTATATATATATATTATATGATAGGTTGTAATATGATGTGCAGCGATTACTATGATAATTGCGCCACTAATGTCGTCATCATTTTATATTATGGGCTGTTCATAAAGCCCACACTACTGTTACTGTATTTCATATTTAATCATGTGTGAATCATTCTGAAAATAAAACGCATCGCCAAAAAAAGCTATTTGGGATTCCGGAGGAGGAGCTGCAGGAGAGATGGTGAGTGTTTACCGAGGACCGAGTTTGTGTACAAACCGTCCCATGACAAATACACACTTTTTTTTTGCAGCGTTTCACTGGAGCAGAAGCGAGTTCCAGCTGAGCCGAGACAGCGGACATGATGACGATCCATCGCAAAAACGCCGCCATTAAAAACAGCGCCGTCCCCGTTTTATTAGCGGGGGTTCTTTAAGGATGACAGTGTTTTAATAAGAGCCGTATTTCCTAGGAGGGGACGAGGCCGCCGCTCTCCAAATGCATCCTGGGTGTGCTAGACTTGGGATTCACATGCATGCTGCAGCTTTCACGGTGACAGAAACAGCGGCACGAGGCTGCAGGAACGAGTGGTGTTGACAAAGCAAACGCACAGAACTAAATACAAAAAACCCAGATACGACAGATAAACCCACACAGGCCAACATGGATTCTCTGTGGTTGTGTCTAGTACATCTGACCTATTTATCTATTTAATTGTTTATTTTAATCTACATCATTGTGCATCTTTAGGGGGAGAGACGCTGGTTTAGAAGTGAGCAGAAAATCCAGGATCAAGCAGCTGATCAGGTTTAGTTTGAGTTATCCTGAGTTTAGCCAGTTAAACTCGATTTATCTCTTTTTTGAGACACTTATTTATGTTAGACTGGACAAAATAAATCTGTTCCATTCTTTCCAGAAGCCTGAAACCTCCTCCCCACACCTGTAAACACCTGTAGCAGAACAGCAAAGCTTATCCCCCCTTTTTTTCCTCCATTCGGCACAAATAATGACACAGTATGTGTACTACATACTTATTATGTAATCGCAAGCTATAGGAGCTGCTCATGAAACTAAAAGGATTTCCTGAACAAAGGTGAACAGGCAGTTATGTAATTGTTTATGGCAATTAGTGATATCACGGTTGATGACAAAACAAACGCAGCTCAGCGTTTAAGAGCCGTGTTCAGATCTCATGTTAAAATACTTTTTCTGTGGCTCCATAATTCACACCAGAGTTGAGGGGTAAACTTTTTATAGAAAAAAGAAAGCTGGTCTTCAATCTTTGAGCTAAGCTAGGCTAACTATTCAGGTGTTGCTCTTTAACCTTTGTGATGATCTCGGCCAATTAACTGCACCTGATGTACGTTCGGTGATAAGAAACTGTGAAATAGTGACTGTTGACAATTCTGACAACGCAACCGCTCATATCAGGGAAAATAACCACATAAATGACGGCCCTAATGTTGGGCTCTCGGTTTTGGAACCACTAGAGTAGTGAAACTCAGCACAAAGAAAGTGCATCTGACCCAGGAAATGATGCATAGCTAGCAACGTCTCCGCGCTACCGCCACCAAACCTTGTGCCGGGTTCGTACTTTTGTCCCTGAAGATTTTGGGGTTTCTGGACAGCAGGGTTTGTAGAAGCGCTGGCATGTCACCCTCGGGTTCATCGTTCCCCAGGTTGTCCTTCAACTCTCTGGAAAGAAGAGGGAAGAAAGTGGAATAATCCTCAGTTATATCACAGGCAACAGCTCTGTTTCCCTCAGTCTCAGGCAGAATTTTTCAGTGCAGCTTAGACCAGTGCTCTCAATTATTTTCTGTCCCCCCCCATGGAAGAAGAAAACATCTCCCCTCCCCATGCAACTAGAAATAAAGGATCGTTTGTCTATAAATTGTTATAAGTACCTCTGTATAACACTGTATCCTTATTAACGTATAAGAGAATAAAAAAGAAAGAAATATGGACCAACTAAGCTAAGAATAGCTTTATTAACTAACAGAAAAGATTCAAAGTGCATCTGAAATCAAAAATAAAAATAAATCTTTAAATAAACATGTTTGACTGACCATGTCAAACCCTATAAGTTCTTTGTCTCCAACATTTCAGACTCAGTAACACACCGGTCTTTCACAGTGAACCAAGCGCTACAGACGCTTCGTCATATTTCCTCGTCTTAGCTTTGGGAGACTTTCGTTTGTCTCTTTATCTCCGTCTCTCTCCGCCTGTCTTCTCATCCCTGTTAAATATGTTTTCATGGTGTCACTTGGTGTCTACACTTCATACTCATACTCTGTGCTGTATGCTCCCTGTGAACACTCTGATGCCCCCTAATGGAGTGGAGGTGCAATAACACTTTATTCTAGGACATAAAAAAAAATAAAAAAATAAAGAAGCATGTTCGCTGAGGTCAAACGCGCCCCCCCTTGATGGAGCCTTTTGAGAACCACTGGCTTAGACTAACAGTCATGATTCTGACAAGTCAAGTTGACCTATCCATCCATCCATCTATCTATCCATCTATATATCCATCTATATATCCATCCATCAGGGCTGTATCGATGTGTAAATCTCAACAGAAACCTCAGCTCCAAGCCACCATCCTGTGTCGTGGTGTAAGAATCAGAACAGGGACGCGACCTCTCAAAGACCAAACTCCCAGTCCCCCATCAGTCCAGATTCAGTCACGAGATGACGTGAAATCAAAGCTCAAAAACAGCATCGCGTCACAGTTGTTGCCAAGGAAACGAGCCCCGCTCGTGGTTAAAAACGAAGACGTGAAGTAGAAGCTTCAAAAATGAAACAGAAGTGATCATCTTTCACATCTGATCGCCTTGTTTTCACATTAAAATGTTCAGTGGTGTACCATTTCACCTAATTTTGCTTTTTTTCCCCTTCTCAACGGAGCGGCTGATTCATCAAATTTAATCGCCACCAAAAACTCTGAAATCGTCACCACTGGCGACTGATGATTTTAAACGTCTTGCTTCTGTGATCGCAGCATTTTGTTGTTGCGTGTGTTTTAATGTGTTTAGATGTGTTTTGGGGTTTTGCATCGTTTCTGTGTTGGAAGATGCTTGCAGGTGCATTGAACCGTTGGTGTATTACAGCTCTATTATCTATCTATCCACCTATCTACAGGGTTTCCCCACAGCACTTTATAGTCAAGGCAGCCGCCTCTACAACTCTCCTATATTCCTCGGAGGAAAAAAAAAATCATCTCCTCATGCAGTGTAGTGTAAAGTCGCTCAAAAACCGCACTGAGACGTGCTGGTTCAGCTGCTGCTTCATTCCTCACCAACACAGGCTACTTAGAAAGAAAAGTTCAGGAACACCGTGACTATCTTCTTCCAGAGGAGAATCACACCTGAGATTCAGCGTCGTAGTCCCAAGACGCGTTCACAGACGCTCAGGAAAACCTGGCACTATCAACCTGGGCCTATACTTTATGTGTTGTCAACCTGGTACTCACATGTGTTCCGTGGAGACCTGGTTGAGGCTGTGAGCCAGCTGAGTCACCAGATTCTCGTCCCGACACACCAGCAGGCCGCTGACCTCCTCGGAGATCCTTCCATTGTAGAGCAGGCTCTTGGCGGTGGTGGCGGGCAGAGGAGAAGGTAAGGGCAGCTGGTTCAACACTGGGGGGACGGGGAGAGAGACGGGTTCTCATGGGCGGCGGAGCAGAGCAAGCAGGATCGGTAAAAAATAAAAAATTCAACTACTGAGTGTTTTCTTCCAATCGAACACACATAGGGGATGCCGTTTTTTACCTTAACATGGTAATAACAGTGCACAAACTCCATCTAGTGACATTCTGATGAACATGTTGAGGTAAAAAACAACATCTCCTACACATGTCTTCAATAGAAGGAAACAGTCATCAGTCGTATTATGAATGAAGAAATAACAAACCTCATGCAAGCATAAAATGAACAGACAAAGCTAATGCATTTTGTTTTTGTGAATGTGGACATAAAAAAATAAGTGGATTCATCCTATTTCAGATCAGGAAAAACATTTTGTAAACCTACATGGTCAGAATGCATTGTTAAGTATAATGTAATAAACATGCTGTCTATCCTTTTAACAAATGGCTTTAAAACTATAGCAAATGTAAAAGTGATGAAAGGTCCATTAACCTTTGTACGTAAAGTTACCTGTTTATTAGGTAAACTTTTACATTCTTCATTCATACAGTTAACTAACTAGGAAAGAAAAGCATCACAATAACCAGCGTTTACACTGGTGCGGCTATAAAGTCAGTCAAACTTGCAGCTTAGCGGTCATGAATTCCTCTGTTTGAATGTTGGTGTTTCGGCTGTGTGAAGCGGCGTTGGGAGAGACGATGTTGTTGCACTTACAGTCTGTCAGGCTAGCAATTCCAGCAAGAGTAGTGATGGGAACATGAGGCATATCACCATTCATGCTGAAGATGAGGTCAAGAGGTCGTGTCAACGCACAGGCTGCTCAAAATCACCGAGCTCTTCCTACTCCTCACATCTCCAAAATTCTGCGGGGACAGAACAAAAAAAGTGGAAACTCTCAACAGGGTTGTCGGATGTTTTACTACTGCTCAGGTTCAGGGATGTTTCCCATATATCGACGGCGCGCTACTTCTAGAATGAGGATTCAAAGTGTGTCAGGTCGTGAGTGTGCATTATGACAAAGGCAACACAACGGCACTTCTGACGTAGACGGTTTATGAAGGCCGTATAGACGTGCTTTGCCTGTCTTTGTGCTTTATTGATTCATGCAGCTCAACCAGGAGGTCCTGGTGCTCCAAAATGTCCCATTGTTGTCCTCTTTAAACACACACACCTTTAGTGTGTGCGTTTTTTCCCCCATTTTTATTATAAATGTGATAGTTCAACCTGCTCAGGTCTCAATGGATGGCTGCAGAAACACTCTCAACAATAAACAACAGCTATTCCAGCTCTTACATGAATCAAGTGTGTCGTGCGTTGTAATTACAGCCGAATGGTGACAGAACCAACGCGATCTGCTGCCATCAATTCTGCACAATTCATGATAAAAAGTTCAACAATCCTGGCTCTGTGGAATATCTATGCATCTCTTAACCTCTAACGTTAGCTCGATTGAGGTTTTATGTTTATTTCTGCAGCCGAAACCAACGTTACTAAACAAAAAACTAAAGGCTACGACAAGAATGGTTGTATCTGGCATTCTTTCTTCTCTTATGGACTAAAGGCTTCCGGGGCTCCACAAAAAAACACAACAGCAGCGACATTAGCTCATCTCGACAACAGACGTTGAGTGTATTATTACACAGTTGTACTCACGTATGGCGTTATAGACACTTGATAAATAAGGATAACAGCAATAACGACGTCTGTGAAAGTGAATACAATCACTACTCGGGATTAGCCGGCTAGCAACAACTGGAGATGTAGCCTAGCCTCGTACGAGACTCTCCAGGCTACGCACTCTGGAGTCTCAGTTTCATCCACTAAATGTAGGGAATCGGCGCCATACATTTCGCTTCTACCTTTACCTGCATTAACCAATCATACCAGAACCGTGCTTACCTATTATAAAAGCTTGTTATCCGAGGTGTCGGTGCGTTCGCGTTCTTCAATATTGCGTGTTTTTCAATTATAAAAAGGGTGTTTCATCTCGCTGGCGAGCATCAATTTCCCTCGGATGTGTAATTCCGGGGTTCGCCTGCTGCACAGTGAACGGGAGGTGGGGGCGCTGTGGAGCGGCTGAAACTCCAAATTCGCAAGCCGAAGCAGGGTCTTTTTGAAAGAAAAATCAAACACACCAGCGAATTAAAACACCATTTTTTATTAGGGAGTACAAAATGTGAAGTAAAGCGAACAAACCGGCGCGTCGAATAGCAACGTCGGTTTTAAGATAAGGATTGTTCTCCCAATGATTAGTGAGTGTAGGGAAAAGTAGGGGCGAAAACGCAGGGCGTCCGTTCCCCAGGTACAGACGATGGAACCGGGACTCTCCGGAGTGCGTAGCCCCGGAGAGTCCACATATAGCCATGCTAGCCGAGCTAACGCTAGGTTAACCACAACTTGCCTAAGCTAGCATCACCGGGGAGCACATCAAAGCCAGCTAGCCCGGTGTCGCCCGCTCGGAGACGCTCCTTTTTTTTTAGCATTCGGGTCGCGTACGTGTTGAGATTTGTCACCTCGCACTTCTCATGGATGGCCTCCGTCGTCGTTATCTCTAGCTCTCACAGAAAAAAAAAAAAAAAAAGTGGTGGACCTCGGACTTGCCTTTCGGGAAGCGTAACCCCCGACCCGACGCCAGGAGGAGGCAGGCAGGCAGGCATAGGGGTACAAAGCAGCAGCAGCGGAGGAAAAAAAAGCCCCCATCACAAATCAAGATTGCCCCCCCCCCACCACCACCTAAGCACCCACCCACCCCCGCCGCCCGCCCTCCTTCTCGGCTGTTGTTGGTGTCGGAGCCTGACAACGCGGAAAAAACGACTGTTATTGTTGAATCTGTCTTATTATTTTACCTTCGGGATGTGATGAGGAAAGAAGTGGCTCTGCTGGTGGAGCAGGAGGAGGAGCAGCAGGAGGAGGAGGAGGAGGAGGAGGAGGAGGAGGATGGCGGCCGGGGGGGCTCGAGCTCCCTCTCCGTCCGTCCCGCGGTTCTAACGGCTCCTCCGAGTCAACACAACGGCAGCGATCCCCGTCCGTGAGGAGGGGGGGGGGGCGGGTAATCTTCCCCCCACGGTGCGGGAGGGGGGGCGGAGGGGCGGAGGGGGCGGTCCCTCGAACCGGCTTTTTTCATACGATTTTTTTCCAACGGCAGCCGTTGCGGGTAAAAAAACCGCCGGTAACGATCGAGAAAAAGAGGGAGGGGGGGGTGTATAATAATAATGATAATAATAAATAAATATGGAGGGGGGGGGGGGGTCCACGGTCCTGTGTGTGTGTCCGTCTGGTTCAAAATGTCCACCGGAAGAATCGGTGAAAGGAATCACTCCCTCAACCGGTGAGGAGCCACATCCGAGCCCGGCTGCAGGCACCGGAGAACCGGGGCTCCTCAGTCAGGAGGTACCGGTGTGCCGCCTCCACACTTCCGCTTTCACCGCGGTTCTCAGAACGATTCATGTTTTAGTTGCTTATCGGATAATAAAAAAAATGTCATGTTTTAGTCCGTACATTTTTTTAATTTTTAATTTTCTGTGTCAATTTTAAATAAAAACTGACTGAAACTAGCTAACGCACTTCTAGTTATATATAATATTAAGTATAATATATATAATATATAATTGAAAACAGAAAGTTACAATCTAAAAGTTAAAAAAATATTAGATTATCAATAATCACCATTGATGATAATATCAGCTATAGACTATCAATAATCACTATTGATGATAATATCAGCTATAGACTATCAATAATCACTATTGATGATAATATCAGCTATAGACTATCAATAATCACTATTATTGATAATATCAGCTATAGACTATCAATAATCACTATTGATGATAATATCAGCTATAGACTATCAATAATCACTATTATTGATAATATCAGCTATAGACTATCAATAATCACTATTGATGATAATATCAGCTATAGACTATCAACAATCACTATTGATAATATCAGCTATAGACTATCAATAATCACTATTATTGATAATATCAGCTATAGACTATCAATAATCACTATTGATGATAATATCAGCTATAGACTATCAATAATCACTATTGATGATAATATCAGCTATAGACTATCAATAATCACTATTGATGATAATATCAGCTATAGACTATCAATAATCACTATTATTGATAATATCAGCTATAGACTATCAATAATCACTCTATTGATAATATCAGCTATAGACTATCAATAATCACTATTGATGATAATATCAGCTATAGACTATCAATAATCACTATTGATGACTAGACTGGTATATGTGTATTTTTGTATGGAAGAAAACACATGTGATAATATATAATATAATATAATATAATGTGTCAGACTCAAACATTCTGTCGGGTTTTCTGTTTTTTTTCTCTGTAGATTATTGTTTCTAATGTAATAGTATCCATGTCAACATATACATATATGGGAAATACTCTTATTCTGTGACTTTCATTTGTGGATTTGACATTTTTTGACAATATTGAGGAAGACGTATCCTCTCCAGCCTCCTCCCTCTTTATGTATATGTGGATCCCAGAGTTTGGTTTTTACGTAATTATTTTCATATAAAACTCAAAGAAGATGTACATGGATCTGTGACATTAATATCAGGATTTAGAGTTCTAACTGTGTTCTGCACCTACTTATCAAAGGGAATCAAATCATTTCCATCACAAAGTGTTAAATTATGTTCACTCATTCTATTCACATTTTTAAAAATCCGTCTTGTCTTTTTAACCGAGGAGTGACGCATGTCTGACATCACAACAGACACATGTGGAACAATGAGCCGGTCAGCTGACTGCCTCCTAGAGAACAGAAACAGGCTCATTTAGCCTCAGTCTCCTCTTCCCTTCTCCCACATGCTCCACAGCAATAGGACGAGAACCATCAAACGTACACACTGGTTCAGCAGCTCTAGCGAGGCCGTGACATTAAACCTTCAGGCTGAGGGATTCAGCTCTGAAAGCAGGAGCTGGTCTCCCTCTGCTGGAGAAAACACGAGCAAACTTGTTGCCGTCTCCTCCTCATCTTCTCGCCTCCTTATCTGGCTTCGCCTTTTCAGACTGTCACATTTCTATTATGATGATTATCCGAGGAATATCTGCACAACACAGCAGCTCAGGTCCAGGGGCAATAATGATAGCAAAAAAATATATAATTAAGAATGAGTCAATTTACCAGTGATGTTTATTATTGATTAATAACGTCATCAAAGAAACTGACTCACAACACAATAAAATGAAAACATTTATTTCCAAATATTGATTTAATATGTAAGAACTGTGGTCAGTTGTGGGAATTACAAAAACACATTCACTCAAGTACTGTAATTCAGTACAATTCTGAGGAGTTTTTTCATTTTAATGCTACTTTATATTTCACTACACTTATATTTTCTCCTCAAATGTATTTATCTGACTTTTAATATGCAGATTTGGCTCAATGTATAATATAAGAAGCTGAAAATACTTTATTTAATACTGTAATTAACATAAAGTCTTACTTTCACATTAATAAATGTTCAAAATGATTCAATATTTCACCAGAAATCAAAGATTAGAGGAAAAATTCCAAAAAGTGAAAAAACAGAAAAGTGAATCAGAACATTGTTTGTTCAATGTTTTTCTCTTTCCCATTAATCATCTCATGACCCCTCACGTTTATCTGCTGACCCTTTGGAGGGGCCCAACCCCTAGGTTGGAAACCAGTAGATGACAGCTAACTATAACAAATAAATAACAATAAAACTAGCAGATATAACAGTAACATGCTGCATTTATACCTTAATTTAACTTAAATAACTTATACTTAGGTTATTTCTCAAATGTAGGTATTATTTGTAATATGTGTGATCACAGTGATGAAAGAATTATTACAAGCTCAAATATTGTTTTCATATTCATCATAAAATTATATTTTAACCACTTTATAACTGAGAGCCAATGCACATTTAATTATCAATTAAGCAAGAGAAAACTTTTCCAGGCGTGTAGATCCGTTGACACGTTAACACTCAATAATGAGCTCCTATGACCCCACAGAGGTCGGCCATGATGCAAAAGCTGCAATATTTTTTAATATTATCTTTTATTCTCCTGATGGTGATGCTGGTGAACAACAATGCCACACACAGACAATCCGCCTCATTATGAGCGGCCAGCAGCTGACTGGTGCTGCGTTCAGGACCGCGGGGTTTCACGGTAATTACTCTGCTTCAATGGGTTTAACCATGAGCCTCTAACCCGTGACGGTCATGAGGGTTTTTTCCGCCCCTTCTCAAGATATTTGAGCGGCGGAACAACACACGAGCTCGGAGGGCCCACTTTCTGAGACGCCGTCACAACAAGAAGATCCCTCTGCAATCTAATTAACCAATTTGGTGAGTCAAAGGTCTGCTTGCTTTTTTGTTGTTTTTTTCCAACAGATATGGTTTATTATAGAGATACTGTAGAATATTTTATATTTGGAAGGAGTTAGGCTTCTTTTTAATTAATTGTCACCTGCCTCATCAAACAGTAAAATAGATTTTATCCTATAGAAACATGTAATGCTGTTATTGTTAAGGATTAGGCTGCATAAGAACATTTATCATAGTTTAATAGTTAAACAGAAACACATTTTTTTTCCTGTTGGAATTTAGAATCTCAGCCTGATTGTTGGAGTGGAATCAAAACAGGTTTAATACAAGAAAAATGGCTTTGACATCCATAACTCTATTCGAATTGTGCCATTAATTTACCTGAATGAGACATAGAATAATAAAGAAAAGCAGAAATGACAGTTCACAGCATCGTGGTGGTTAAACGAGTCGTAATTTCACATTTGGTTCCTCGTGTGGGAATAATATTAACTCATAATCTTAACTTTAATGTTCAGCACCATAATTCATTCGTATACAGGGCCTGTCAAGTGGTTTAAAATATTGACCATCGCGGACCATAAAGCGATTTTCTGTTGATTTTCAGCTTGATGCTGTGTAATCGTACAGACGGGATGCCTCGGGGAGACTTCAACATCTACTTCGCTAGCAGCAGGCGAGGATACGTCCGAGCTGAGGAGTAAGAGCTAATCTACTTTATTCTGTATTCAAGATGTAAAACAGGCCAAGTAGACAAAGTCTCACTCCTGATCTGTTTTATATTACAGTGAATAAAAGAACTGATATGCCAACATTAGAAATAAATGATGCTTTTAACTATATTTAACTTCTACTTGTAGAAGTTAAATAAGTGCATTTAATAGTGTAATTACTGCTCTGTGACTTTATATTGAATTATTTTTTTACTAATAAATGATTAAAATGCACCTTCAGGGCGGTGGGGATAATTCTGCTGGTAGTCATCCTGGCAGCTCTTCTCATCCTGGGCTGCTGGTATTTCAAGAAGAGGAGTGGATATAAAATCATCAGGGTGAGGCCTTTAAAATGTGAATAATAGAAGCGGTTTCTGCAGAAATCAACAGTTTTACGGGTGAATAGTGTCGCTCAACATGAAAAATGAACACGCCGCCTGTGATTTACAATGTCTTTTATCAGATTTATGTTCCTCCTTGTATTTTTTTTTACCACCATGACCCCCCGCCCCCTGCAGAGCCCCAGGTCCGGGTCAGCGGGTTACACAGGAGGCCAGTTCTCAGAGGCCGGACCTTCAGCAGAAAACAAGATGGCTCTCACGGACTTCGGCAGCTTCCGACCTGTGGTGAGGAACAGGCACTTTTACCGGTTTTAGAGACAGACAGAACTGTTGTTTTATTTTGCTCCTTGTCCCAGAATCAAACTTTTTTAAAAGCAGGAAATAGACTAATGACAAGTCAGAAAGACGAGAGGAACAATACCTTTTTATTTCTATACATCACCAGACCTGTGGGCGACTTAAGCTCTGCTCAACCCAACGTCCATGACGGCGTTCTGGTTGAGAACAAAGCCTCAGGGCTCCGATCACAGTGCCGAGCACGTGAGGCTGCTGCACGGATTCCTGAAGAGGGAGATTATGATGTCACCAGACTGGGGGAAAGGTGTTTAATGTGTGTGTATGTACAGTAAAAGAGAGGGAGGCAGAACCAGATCAGCAGCTTTTAACATGACTGAGCGCCCTTTAAAAACCTCCATAGGTTTTCTACAGCAGCCACTATAAAGGTGGCAAGAAAGTTTTTTTTTCCCCTGGTTCTCCACACGCAGGGATTGTTTTAACACATACGCTTTAATTTACAATTCTACTTAAGTGCTTTCAACTGTGCCAGACGCACTGTTTTCCCCCGGTGGCACAGAGACAGAGACTGTTCAAACCCACCAGAGCTTTAAATTCAATTCTAGTCAAGTTGTTTGAGTGTCACAAATTTTAGTTGATGTAATTACACAACTGTAATACAGCGATTTGTATAATTGTTATAGGAGAAGACAGCGTGTATTTTCAGCCGATTTTTTTCCATCTCCCTCTTCAACAGATTCAAAACGCTCCTCCGGCCTATGAGAAGATCTCCACAGGGACACTTCCTCCTCCGTATTCCCCCTAAAAGGATGCACATCTGCAGAATAAAAAAAGGAAAACACTGGACATCTGTTTGATGATATATAATCTCACACCACTGTCGATATTCTCCCTAATACTTAGTAGTCGAGTAGCCCATTAGGATTGAAGTACTGTATATCTCACTTTGTAAAAAATATTCACATGCATGAACATAATGTACTGTACATAGGCTGCTTCAATAAACAATAAAACGTGATTTAACAAGTAGTGAAAGCGTGTACAAGGAAGCAGCTCACACACATTGTTGGGGACAGTTGCATTGTTTATTTCCATGCATTGATGTCCACATTTGTTCAATGAAAATGTACCTAGTAAATATTTTTTTGAAAAATCTATATGGTAAAAATAAATAAATGCAACTTCAAAACATTTTTATATGGGCTCAAACATGTAGTACAAATTTATCTATTAGTTTATTTATATTTCTAAAGGTAAAATGTAGTTTTCCAAACCATTACTTGTTGAAACGAAGTACAATGTGGTGCAGTTGTGACGCAGTATTGTTCAAAGACAGTTAAAGTAAAGCCAGGTGTACCAATGAAAAAGTATCCCAATAATTACCTCTCAGAAGTGTCTAGTAGCATGGAAAAGTACTACAAAATGTATTTTCTACCCTTTCATTCTACTGGTTTTCATAACAGTTGTCAATACTGGCCATGAAATAAAAAAAGGGAAGTCAAGAGTCTACAACATTCATCTGAGGGCAACCTCAATGGTTTTCAATTTAGAAAACCATCATCACAGTATATATTTCCAGTCTGGTTGATTGAGTTTATTTATAAGATGAGATAACCAGAGGGTTATGACCTAACATATCTTTAATTTTAGGCTATGAGTCAAACTGTAGCTGGAAAACAGTTCCAAGATCACTACAAGTGACGGATACGAGCCCTGATGAAAACCGAGCAGCTGAGCGGTGGCGTCTCAGTTCTCACGTCGGCGGTCTCAGAGTCTTGGTTAATTGGTTTGATTTGTGTCCGCCTGCGAGGGCTGTAAAGAGGAATCATGTGGATGCAGCGCTCCGACGGAGCTGTTGGGGGAAACCACCAGCGCAGCGAGTGGTTTGGCTGGTTTGACCTGGCACTGAACCGTGCTCAAAACAGCACCGTCTGGACTAATGAGTAGCTTGGATGCTACGTTGGTAGGCGTACCTAAGGCCGAGGCCTGCTTTCCCAGTTCCTGATTGGTCAGAACCATTGCTTGGTGGGCGGCGCTGTTCGTCTTCAGTGACGCCAGCGGCTGAGCCGGAGTCAATATCACGCTGTTGGTGGATGGAGGCGTGCTCGCCGCAGCGGGGGCAGCTTCCGAGCTGTTGACGGCGCTTCCGATTGGCGGGACCTTAGCGACGGGCAGCGTCTGCATCCTGGACACAGCGCTGACGATCGGAGGGACAGCCACAGTCGGCAACACTTGTGTCCGCATGGCCATGTGTTTCTTGACTGACGTGTTTGCCAAGAACTGCGACGAAGCGGTGAAGGGCGCTGCCATCCTGACTGCTGCCGGACCCGGGTTTGTCACGGAAAACTCCTGCTGAGCAGGAAAAGGATGCAAATGCGGCGAGTTTGGAGTTGGGGAAATGGGCCCTGGAACCGGTATGATTGGAGCGGCCGATGGGCTGGGTAGAACGGGCAAGGACGACAGCGGAACAGACAATCTGGGTAAAGGCGGCACCACCACAGGGGAAGTGGTGGATGAGCATTCAGCTTGTGTGGGCGTAGCTGCGGCGGCTAACGTTATCGTAGCCAGGACTGAGCCGAGACCGGTGGCGCTGGTTACGACTGGGGAAACCAGGGCTGGAATGCTACCCAACCTGGGCGGCGAGGACACCAGCGTGGGTGACGACGCAAAGTTACCAGACTGCGAGACTGGTAACTTCGTCAGAGCAGACACCACGCTCGTTTTGCTGGGCAACAATGTCGAGCCCAAGCCAGGAGTCCCTGATAATTGGATCGGCACGACGTTGGGAGTGGTTGCCAAAAGCGACGGCCCGATGGCAGGCGTGCATGCCACGAAAGGGGAATTCATGGCAGACACACCGGACGGCCTGGCAGGGGACTGGGGTAAAACTGGTCCTCGTGGGGCTACGGTAACAGAGCTTCCCCCTTGGGGCGGTACCGCCGCTCCAATGCTAGCAGAGCTGGCACTAGGCACTTGTGGTGCAGGGCTAGAGAGAATAAGGACATGGCTCCCCGGACCTAAACCCTGGGGAGGGACTACAAAGCGTGCATTGTTGAGGAGGATCTGCGTGCCTGCAGCGAGGGGCGTGGAGGTGTTGATGACTATCCTCTGTTGAATTGTGCCAGCAGTGGAGGTGATGAATGGGGAACTGGCGGTTGTTGCTGAGCAGATCTGGGTTTTATTGAGAGCGAGGTGAGATGAAGATTGGATAGAGGGGAGATCCTCGCCAATAGTGCTTTGGATATTTGGGGGCTGAGGGACAAAGTGGGTTGTCCTGGTTTGGGCTGGGCTACTCTGCATGGTAGTGGTGGGTACCTGAGCAGGAGAGTTGCCACAGTTGGACAGACCAACATCCTTATTGACCATGTTTCCCCCAAGCGGGGCAGCGGTAGATGTCTGAGAGGTCATGGCGAAGGGAGGGATACCCTGGAGCTGAGATCTGCCGCTCAGACAAGTGTAAGACGAGGGCTGGGCAGGAAAGCTCGTGATGGTACCGGAGGAACTCATGACCAGTCGCGCGGTGTTGGCTGCTGAACGTCCTGCGTCCAAGACAGACGCCGCTGTGCTTTTAGACGGGGATTGCGACAGGGCGCCGATGGTCTGCCCGAAGGTCGTCGTCTTGCCCGACAACTGTATTTGAACCCCTGGAGACACACAAAAGCCAGTCGTTTATTTGTTGAAAAATCACACAACGGTAAAAACAGACCAAACAAAACTCACCTGTGGGCAAGGTGATGTTCTTGACTTTGGCCAGTGCGTCTGATTTCACTTCGCTTGACAGCTGCGTGGCCAGCAACTGTCCCCCGGACCCCGCCGCCATCACTTGATTTGGAACGCTTCCCACAAACGTGGTGGATGACGTCGCTGTGGGCTGGCTGATGAACATGACTCTCGAACTAGGAATCGGTTTTGCGGAAGGTGGCACGTCTTTCGCCACGGCTACATTCGAAGCAGGGGAAGAAGAGGGGGTAACCAGAATAAATTTAGTCACTTGGGGCCTCTCGTCTGTGCTGGCCCGTTTCACACCGGGCTTGCAGACGAACTCAGGTTGGGTGAGAACTTGGGGGGCGCTGGAACTATTCAGTGATGGGACAACAGTGTTTTTTACTAATGAAGCTTGAAAAGGAGAACCAGGGGCTGTCGTCTGTGCAAGCTGACCAGTTTTTGATGCAAACACGGAAGTAGACAAAGTGTTGGAGCCTTGACTTAAGGTGACAGTAGTCCCTGCTGTGTGGCTTCCTGGGCCTGCAACAGGAATGCTACCGGTGAGGGCATTGACCATGGGCGTTGTAACAGCAGATGGGGACTTTACCACCGAGAGAACCTGCTTCTGAGGATGGGCTACCGAGAAACTTGTCATTGCCGGGATGGTGCAAGAGGAAGTCTGAGAAGGAGCAGAAGGAGTAGACGATGACGTCTTGGACACGAGGAAAGCCTTAAACTGAGGTGAGATGGTGATAACTGGACTCGTGGGCAAACAACCAAGTGCATTCTGGTCCGAGGACGTCTGAACTTTGACGATGCCCGTGTTGCCTCCTCTGGTGGTTACCAGGATGGACTGCGAGTCCCGGATACAAACAGTCTTAAGCTCCTGTTTCGGATCTGCAGCCTTAACAGGCTCAGTAGAAACTGCACTGGGGGGAGTTGTGATGTTCGAAGGGTTCAACATACCACCCTGTGGCGTGCTTGGTTCAGAACTACAGACTTGTATCCCCTTGAACCCTGGTGGGTTTGGAGCCCCTTGCTGCAGCCGAGGCGACGGGGTCCTCACGGTCCTGGCGTCTTTTAGGGGAGCCACCTGCTGAACAGGGATTCTGTTTTCAGGAATGGTGAACCCAGGCACATTGGTGGACATACATAAGGGGCTGGTCGCCTTAGAAACCGGGACCTGAACGCCCTGGGACTGCCGTTGATATATTTCTTCATTTTTGTGGATGAGGAGCTTAGAAGGGAGGATCACCACCTGCTGCATGACCTTCTCCCCGGTGTTCTGGTCCAGGACGGGATGAACGGCGATTTGTACTGGGCCGCTGTCTTTTCTCACCAGGTGACCCAGCCCCTCAGGGACCTTGTACACCACCTGGACAGGACTTTTTGGTACGGTCTGGGTTGGTTTGTCCTGTGGCGATTTCGGAGGCGCTGCTGTCACCGTGGACATCGCTGGCAGCCTAAGTACTTGTGACTGTTGTGGTCCCTGCACCTGAAGCTGCAAGTTCTGCTGGGAACCGGATGGAGAACATTGTGCTTTTGAGAGTTTTGGGGTAGCCACAGCAGAGGTAGGCAGGGAGATTAAAGACCCTTTGCTCGGTCTATCCACGTTGTTGACTCCTGTGAAATCAATGGGCCGCTTCATTAAGGTCACTTTGTTTCCCACGCTCTTAGCCAGCAGGGTGGGGATGGGCGTGTAGCCCTTAGGTAGTCCAGTGGCGGGGTGGAGGATGGGAGGTCCGTGTGAAGGAGTCGCCTGGGCTGGCCAGGCCGAGTGTGAATCCCAAGGTTGATTTGATGGGATCAGTTCCGATCTTGACTGTGGTCCAGAGTCCGAGAGAGAGGTAAGGTCACTGCTGCCCGTCTGACCCCCCGGCGATAGGCCGACCCCCTTCTCCGAGAGGGCCAGTGGTCTCAGGTGATTGGGAGTTACACAAGTCGCCGTTCTGTCTCCAGAAAACTCCGCAGCAAACTCCCTGGTGCTTGCTGGGAACAAATTAGAGATATTTATTAGATATGCAAAGGACAATAAGTTATTATACATACAGTCTAGGGATGCAACTATTTTAATAGTTGATTAATCCTTTGAATACTGCAATGATTATTGATCATTGTTAAAGTGGTTTGGTTCATAAAATGAGGATCATTGTTTTCCAAACAAAAAGATGCAACCTAAAATTATGTTTGTCAAATCTCAACAGTCCACAACACAAAGATCATCAGTTTTCATATAAAGAAGACTAAAGAAACCCAACTGACATTTATTTTAATTCCTATAGAACATTTAAACAGGCATTTAAATCCACTGCTTACTTTAGAGCACAATTAAAAACATTATCATTGTATAACACTTTAGAATTTAGTTTATTACCATTACCTCCACTCCAAAGACCTCTGGGAACTACATGTTCCAGATCCTCATCTTCTGATCTCCTGTGATGATCCGACAGAGAACAAGCCTCCTTCCCTAAAGCCCTCTCCTCATCATCATCCGATGACGACGATGACGACAAACACTGCTCACGCACAAAATTGTTGTAGTCCGGATGCTTCTTGAAATCGTCAAATTCCTTCTTCAACCGAAGCCTGACAGGGAAACAAGAAAAGAAACGAGTAAGCGAGGATTTTCATCTATAGCGCAGCAACGATTCTGCTTTGTGATGGTCAGCTGAGCCCAAACTGCATGAGATTATGTAATATAATCACCACAAGGGTTTGATAAAATATAGTAATAAAGGTCTAATGCAATCACCCTCTAAATGTCAAAAGATGTGTACCTGTTCCTTTGGTAGGCCTTAACAAGTTTGGGTTCCCAGGGTGAAAGCTCATTCAGTAGACGGATTAGAGTGCTGTGGAGGTCCTTCACTGCTTCTCTCCGATAATACCACCGCCCCTGTCAGTGCATAGGGAACCTCATCAACCTTCAAAAGTGAGAAATCCAAAGCAGGCACTCCCTACATCTTGTAAACGGTGACACAGTCACCTACCAGCCTCTTTTTGCTGCTTTCCAAGTCATCAAGCTCATCTTCGGTTCTACTGATCAGCTCTCGCAACTCTTCAAGACTGGTGCATACCAACTACAGAGCAGACAAGTATATATTATAAAAACATCAGGATAGTGAGAGAGAATAAACAGGAAGGGTAGAAGAATGTCGAGGCTTGAATCAAGGTAATAAAATAGTGAAACTACTAAAGATATAATAGTGGTGTTTTTCCCATGAATTTGACTACCTTAAATAACGGCTCAACTGGAGGTTCCTCTTTAATTTCCTTTGAAGATTCAAGCTTTTTTCCTGTCAATAAAACAAGTTGCACAAAATGAACCAACAAATTACTGCATTGTTGTTACTAGTGTAATGTCTGTAGAAAGTCTGTTTTCCTGTAGCAAAAGTGGATAGATGGATAAAGGTGATTTTTGTGATGTCCCACAGTATGCGAAGTAAATGGTGAAATGATAATAAATCTTTAGTCTTAATATTCACAACAATATACCCATCCATCCATAAAACAATAGTGTCAGGATTTCCTGAGGGTCTGTGAATGCGTCTTGGAGTTTCAGCATGTAGTTTATAGAAAGTTTCTAGTTTTGTCCTGTGTTAGTGAGGAATCAAGTAGCAGCTAAACCAGGAAACCTACTTTCACTACATTGGAGCAGGAAGACAACGAAATAAATTTGAATGGTGATAAATTGATGGAATAGAATTGCTATCGTGATCCAGAGCTGTAACACTTGAACAAAAGAGCTGCTGCAGGATAATGATATGCAAGTGTTATATTTATTTATTTATTGATTTTTTTAATATTTTGTTGCATAGATGCAAAGAAATTGTTCAGCTAGTACTCAAATACGGGTGTGCAGCTTATGAAGCAAGAACACTACCCCCTACACCACCACAGAATACCTACAGGACTTTAAGTTTTAATGATAATATCATTTTGATGATTTGACTATCCATCTGAAATATTTCATCAAAAAGGATACCCCCCATCATGCAATGCCGAACTATATCCAAAAGTTAAGGTTGATTCAACTAATAATCAGAGAAACACTCCCCGAATTATAGATGGATGGATAAAAGCACATTTACTAGAAACCTGATGCAGTTCTAGAGAAAAACACTAACACTAACAGCATCACTTAGCCGTTCCTCACCTGCTTTAGGTTTCTTCTTCTTGTCTTTTCTCTTAATCGTTGGGGTGACCCTCCTCACCGTGGACTTGGCGGCCTCGGTCCTGGTCGGGCTCGTCCCGTCCACGTGCTGCTGCAGCCGCCCGTGCTCCTCCCCCTTCGCCCCAGGCGGCTGCTCCCTGCCTCGCTTTTTCTTGCGCTTTTTTTTTTTTGCCCAGACCCTGTCAGGCGCCCTCTCCTCGCCGGAGTTTGGAGCGCTCTCCGACGACGGCCACGCTGCTCCGCAGCAGGGGCCGTGACGCTCCGACCTGACCGGGCCGGTTTTGTTTCTGCAACAGTCTGAGCAGGAAGAACTCCGGGGTTCTGGACTGGGCCCCCCCGGTGGTTTGGTGGGGGAGGCCAGGCCGGCGGAGCGGGCTGGGGACCTGCCCGTGTAGCTGTGCTCCCCGACACTCAGACAGGGATCCTGAGTCTCCGCCTTAATGGTCCGCACAGAGTCCAAAGAGAAACCATGCCCTTGTTTCGTGGCAGGTCTCTTGGGCCGAGGCTCAAACTCTACAGAGTCTTGCTTCAAATTTGTTCCCGCGCTACTTCCTCCTCCGATTGATTGTGAAAGGGAGTTAGTGTGAATCTTTAAGCCGGATTTAGAGTCCTCGCAGGAGTCTCCTTCGGAGGTTTCCGATTCGGACCCCTCTTCCTTTTTCAGTAACCATGATTTAAACCTTTCCTCGCCTTCCTTGCCATCTCCGTTTTCCCTTTTTAAATACTTCAATGTCTGTGCTTTCCCTATCCCAAAATCGTCAGACTCTGCCGTGTCCGCGGAGCCTCCACAGCGCCCCCTGTCGCCATCACCCCCCTCCGCCTTAACCCTGTCCGACTCCTCGCCCTCCGTCCCCAGTTCTTTTTCGACCCTTTTCACTAAAATTGACGGGAAAGGGAAAGCCGGCGGTATACTGGGGCTCTGGCAATAGATCCTCAGGTCCGCCCCGCAGAAATGTGGAAAGTGAATATAGGCGTTCTCCTTGCTGTCGTAGCCCAGAATGGACTCCCTGCATTCGTGGATGGGCTGGGCCAGGACGGCGTCCTGCACGTCCTTCTGCGTCTCGTACACGTGGTCGCACAGGCCCTTCAGCAGCCACAGGCGCTGGTAGAACGGCAGCAGGTGGAAGGGCTTCTCCTCCAGGGGGCTGACCTCGCCCAGCGTGCTGAAAAACTGGTGGCAGAGCCCCAGCTGCTCGGCCCGCCGCGGCTGGTCATGGGCGCCGCCGACGCTCCGGTACCAGCCCATGACCCGCTGCCGGAGCTCCGACTCCCAGCGGCGGTAAGGCAGGGCGGGCCGGCGGTGCACGGTGGACCTCCGCTGGGATGGCGACAGCAGGGAGGACATGATTTTGGAGAGGAGGAGGCTGCAGCGGGGCATCAGCAGGCAGCGCTCCAGCTCGAAAAACACGATCTCGGGGAGGTTGAGGGCGGTCTGGGCCAGGCACAGGAAGTGTCCGATGGCGGGGAGTTCCCAAATGGTGTCCACGGCGTGGGGGGACGCCTGCGACAGCAAGCTCTGCTCCCACTCCTCCACCTCCTTGGCCGACATCTCCTCCGCTTCTTTTTTCTCAAGCTCACGTTGCCTTGCAAAATCAGAAAAACACAAACGCAGTTTTAAAAGCATCCAAAAAATTGGAAGTTGTGTGCACAGATAATTTATCATTAATGACATGACTTAACATTGCATCACATTATTTAATATGACAACCAAACCATAGTCATTCACACTGTGATTGAACATGACCTGGTGACTACAGCCCTGCAGACTGTATTATGTTATCCGTTTGATTTTAATTGATCTAAACTTTTGGTGGCGATTGACAGTGTGCAGGAAACTCAACTTTAACAATGAGATCCATTTCATACCAGTTGATAGCAATCTTTCCTTATAAACGTTCACGCACCTCTTCTCCTCCTTGACCCTCTGCTGCTCCTCCAGCCGTAAAGTCTGCACCATGATGGACTCGTGCCCACCTACAGTGATGGTGGCCAGGCTGCGGGGGGCCAGCCTCCTCCGTGTGGAGGTTCCTCCCGAACCTCGTTCCTCCTCTGCACCAAAACGACCTTTGGAAGTCACTGCCAACGTTGTCTTCTCTCGGAGTGTCCTGGTTTGACAGATTGAGAAAAAAAAAATGTAATAATGGGAGATTTTATTGAAACTGTCAGCACTGTGAAAAGTAAATATAACTCTAAGCTAATATATTACAACTATTGGTTATATTAATAATTTATAGATGAATCTGTTGATTATTTTCTCAATGAATCCGATTGTCTTTTTTGTGTACAATATATTTTATTTTTCCAACAAAAAATGAAAATACTGACATGACATTTAAGTATTAGTCCCTTTATTAATAAACAAATAATCAATAATGAAAATAGTTGCTGATTGATGATTGTCCTATGTATTTTATCTATAAATCCAACAGCCAAACAATTGTTCAAAATTGCATTAAATTGTATTTGGGTTGTTGAGGTTATATTATGTTTTGGTTTCATTAATTAGGGCTGCAACTTATAATTATTTTAAATAATAAACATGCTGATAATATTTAGATTCAATCATTGAAAAAAGCCTCATTTAATATTTCTTTTCAAATTGGTCACTCAGATTAAAGCGTATCATACTATCATATTTAACTTTGCTGCTTATTCTACTGTAAAGCACTTTGATGCAACATTTTAAAGAGGCTATATAAATAAAGACCTTGACCTTTACCTATTAGGCAAACCAGCAAATACTCAGTTTCAGCAGTTGCTGTTTACTTTTTTCAGGTCTATCATTAAAATTAGTAACATCATATGCTTTATCCTTGTGCAATGTACAAATACTGGACTGTAATAAAAGTATTATTACAACTTCTCTGTTTCAGAAAGTGCATATCAAGTGAGAGTACTGAATACACACTTTGGATTCTCTAGGATTGCAGCCGTTTATCGGATTTCAACATCTGTCAGCAGAGTGAATTGTGCAACGCCGGGATTCTTTTTCTACCTGGACAGCAGCGTGAGCTTCTGCTCCAGCATGATCTCCAGCTTCTGGGCCTGCTTGGAGACCCAGTGGTCCACGCCGTGGTAGCGGTAGCAGTTCTCCAGCATCAGCCGGAAGTCCGCCACGAACTCCGTGATGGTCTCGTACTCCTGGCCGACGAACCGCTCCTCCATCCTCCGCAGGCACATCGACTGCTTGAGCTGCGACTGGCCGTGGCCGCGGACGCCGCCCACGCCGTGCTGGGCGTCCTGGTGGCCAATGGGCTGCAGGAACGGGCCGGTGATGCCCTTGTGCTTGTCCAGAAGGAAGCCGGTGAATATCCTGTACGCCTGCTGCACCTCGTAGTTCATGTTCTCCTCGTAGCTGCCGCTGTTGGTGGAGACGCAGACCTCCGGCAGCGACAGGTCGCTGGTGGAAAACTCCGACATGCCGTCGTTGCTCGCCGAGAGGCGGTCGCCATGGGCGTCATCGGGACAGTGCAGCGCCACGATGGCCTCGACCCCACAGCCGTTACTGAAGCCGTCTTCGGTCGCGATCAGGTCGATGTCGTCCGTGCTGCTGCTGCTGCTCACCCATCTGGAGTCCGAAGACATGATGGCCGAGCAGACGACTCGGTCGGTCTCGTTTGCAGAGAATCCGTCGGCTACAAGCCGCTGTGATTTGGTCTGTTGCGTCCTCCCGATCCACGGTGCAGGCACCTGACATGGGAAACAACAGGTGTCACCTATAGAAGATGTTAAGGCATCAACACTTCTTACAACAAATCTGACAGTAGAGAGAGCATCATATTTGCATGAATGTTCAGTCATCCAGGTAATTTTTTTTGTTCTTGTGGAGTTGCAGAAAAAAAAAAAAATCTGGACTTCTTATTGACTAATGCAAGAAAACCCAGGTATTTAAAGACTGGACCACCCACTCTGAGCTTCAATACTTGTGTTTCTTGCATAAGTCTCAGAACTGAAGAAGACTCGGATGAGAAGTGAAACATCTTTAAACAAGCTAAGAAGTCCAGTTGCCTTTTTCTCAACATTCACAAGAAGAGATCATCATCATTAACAGGTAGAGTATGATTAGTTTTAATTAAAATCTGTATATATGCATTTATATAACCCAAAATAATCACTTATGCCCCACTGGAAGTGTGTAGTTCATGTGCAGAGATTATGTTTCCTGCTTCTATTTTTTTCATTGTTTTGGTTACAAAACTGATTATTGTGTTTTAGCTATAAAATAAAACGACTGATCATATAAGCAATTTGCAAATAAAGCTGTCAAAAATGTGGGTAAAAATATAAAGTTTATGATATTTAAAGGATGGATTTCAAGTTGTACTCGAGTACTTTATTACATCCCAACATCGCTATAACATCATACTCACATACCTGAGGTCAGGTCAGCTAAGTTGGGTTTGCTGACATGTTAATTCGTGTCATGACAGGTGCTCACATGATTAAACACAGGAATGTTGACCTCGTGTGACTGAGTTAAAAACATCAGCAGCTAAAAACCCTCGTTAACCAACCTGCTGGATGTTTGCAAACTTTTTCTCCCTTTTTTTCCCCTCTGGATCAATTGCTAGCTAGCCATAAGTTAGCATTCGGCGAGCTAGCCAACAGTTAAAACAACAACAACATTAAAAAAAAGTAAAGAAAGTTTGTCCAGTTCGCTCACGGAAGGTGGATTACATCCAAAGCGGGGGCTCCGCCGGGGAAACAAACCTACCTCGACGTTTCGAGCGCGGCTGCAGACATGCACGCGGACGGGACGCGCAGCCCCTTTTTTAGCGAAGCTTAGCTTAGCCGCGCTAGCTTGCTATTGTCTCCGACGCGGGGCCTGCAGTTGCTGCGTTCGCCGCCCATACTGTGGGATTTTTTTATAGCGTTTAAATGTCCGCGAGCGGAAAAAAAAAAGTTACCGCGGACGCTTCATGTCGTGGTCGGTGTCGGTGGCGGCGGAGCGGCTAAACGACGCGGCGCAGGGAGCTGGACGTCCGACGACGCGCCGCCGGCTCATCTTCCGTCGCCGTCCGCGCTAACCGGCTCCTCTTCTAGGAGTTGACAGCGGCGCGGCCGCACGCTGCCGCCGGCGCGTTAAGAGACGCGTTGTGCGGCATGTGTCACGTTTTTTTTTTCTCTGGCCGCTAAACAGGACTGTTGTTGAGTTCTCCAGGAGGAGGGGGGGGCGGTGAGGGGGGGGGGGGTTGTTGTAATATGTGGAGAACTGAACCGTCCGCTACACTTCCACCCTGCGTGCGCGCGTGCGCCCGATGCATAACGTGACGTTGCAGCCAGATGAGCGCGTGTGTCGCACCACATTGTTATTTTTTTGCAGCCAGTGACACACACACGCACACACGCACACACACACGCACTTTACACTCATAATAATTACCTTTTCATGAGTGTGTCAAACCATGAATGAGACACGTGTTAATCCGTTTTAACGCGTTCCACAACAACAACAACAACAACAACAACATCCACGTTATTGTGATGTTAAAATATTCATTCATAAACTCTGCGCTTTAAACGCCTCTCGTGCGTGATGCGGCTCTAACGTGAGCCACGCGCAGCTCCCGCGTGTCACCGCCGGGTGTCGCTCGCCGCCCGCGCGCGCGCTGCAGCAGGACTCACCTGTTCACGCGCCATGCAGGTGTTGCTGCTGCTGTTTGCGGGTTTATTCTAGTGCAGGACACCTGTGAGAGTGGAATTCGTAGTTGTAGGAAGTACAGTTGCACGTGTGCAACAGTCATTTTTCTGCACACACACATTTCCATCGAGTCCACCTCTTCACTGTCCTAAATGTGCACAAATAATAAAATAAATAATTTGATTCATTGCGTTTCTTCACTTGTATTTACTCAAAGGGACAAGTTAATACTACACTAGAACTTTATTCGATTTATTAAATTTGACTTCTACCTACTGTGATTTTGATGGATGTCATTTTAAGTGGCAGGAATAAAGTTGTATGGCCTTTTTTTCCCTCAGGTCTACTTTGTACAATCTTTGCATTTTTTAAAATCTAAATCCTCCAATTATGTTCAACTGAAGCAGAAATAATGTTTTACCATGTGAAAGTAGTAAAACATATGGGACAAATGCCAAAAAAGTCATGTGGTGTAACCCGAAAACCCTCTGTGCTATATACTTTAAAAGCAGAAACTAGAAACTAAAGCAAAACTAGTTTTATATTCTAGATGAATTAAATAAATAACATCTGTTTCTGTTTTTTGTCCCAGTTTACACCATTTGGCATTTTTTGTTAAAAAAAACAAACATAAAATTGTGATTTTTTTAGGAAAAAAATGGTACAAATGGACTTTTAAATGACATGAAACAAACTATATTTATTTTCTAACTCAATAAATATTAGTTTTAATCAGTTTTTAGTGAGTATAGTGGAAGTTTTTCACCACTTACAGGTCAAGAATTCGTTTGTTTTCAATATAAACCCATGTTTAAAACACAGACAGACAGACAAATAGATAGATACTAATCCAATCTTAATTGTTTTGGTGAATAGTATATGGATTACTTCAATAAAGACCAATCTTAGCATTTTAATACACTGAGATCTTGGCCTCAGCAGCAACATGAATTCATTATCAGCTTTTTTTACAATGAAAAAACAGTAGCAGGAGTTTTCATGTCCAGTCAAGAGAAACTCATTCATGGCTCCATCAGGGTCTTATCTTCTAAAATTAAACAACTGCAGCGTTGCACAGCGCTGCCAAGAAACACCAGGCTAGAAAAATCGTATTAAAATAATTGATTTTAAAGTGCTGCTGCTTGTTTTCAGACCAGCCTGAAGGCCAAAACACATGCTTGATATATATTTTATAGGTCCCTTAGACCTTTTCCGGGAAGTCAACAGCGTTTTTAAGGCAGACCCAGACACAGCGAGGACACAGTCCACTTCTTCACTGTCCTAAATGTGCACAAATGTTGAAATAAAAACACTGCTGAGCCTCTTCTGATGGATTCATTGCTTTACTTCACTTGTATTTACTCAAAGGGACAAGTCATTACTACACTAGAACTGTATTTAATGTATTAAATTAGTTTTCTCTCTATTGAAAGATGTCATGAAAATGTTTGTCTAATATCGAGCACTTGGCATTTCCTCTGCCTTTTTCAGGACTGAATTAACCTAAGAAAGAAAGCATTAGGGCATAAAAAGAATATTGATTCCTACTCTCTGTATCCAGTAACTACCATTTTAGTTGAAATGTGCTTTATGAACTACTTCTCAATCTCTCTTTAGCTGTTCTATAACCAATGTGTGGTATTTCACTTTTAATGTCAGCTCCAAATTTGCTTTACTTAGTGTGTTTTGTACATATACCACATATCACCTGATACATTTGTATTCTCATTGAAAAAATCAATAAAGAAACCTTTGAACTACTTCTCAATAATCAAAACTAAATAATGCTGAACCCAGAGGCCTTTTACATTTATTTAAAGAATCCCCATTAACTGCTGCCTATGGATAGTAAGCTAATCTAAACACAACCTACAACATTATTATAAATACAATATAAAACAGAAAGTAGACTGCAAATTACACTGTGTTGAGCAGCAGAACAAATATTTAATTATACTTTTAACAAAAAACAGTGTCAGAGCTGTGAAATGGTCATGGGATGATCCACGGTGACACGCTATGAAATACAACACAGGCTTTCAAATAGCGAATCACATAACACGTCAATCACATTTCTAATAGCAATAGAGTATTTTCTAGTTCACGTGCAACTCCTAAATTCCAAGAACAGATAATAATAAGAAGAAGAAGAAGATTCTTAAAGCTCTTCTAGCCCTCACGTTTTTTTTTTTTTTTTTTTTAAAAAGACTGTATTCTACTATAGTGGAATGAAAGTACCCGTACATAAAATCACTGTAAAGCACGAGTCTCTCGTGGCAAAATTGCTTAATTAACAATGGTCCCAGCTGGAGATTTCCTCTATCTGCCACTGGCAAGTCTGATAATAAATCTGCTCTCTCTCCTGATGCTGCATATACATACTCGATAGTTTTAATGGTGCAATATATGTTCAGGGGATTCGCTGCTGTTATAGAGGCTCATCACCTACAACAGTTTAGAGATTTACACCCACAAAAAAGCGTTGGAATCTCTGCCTGATGTTCGTGTTCATTGTTAGGAATCCAACCTGCTGCATAGAGTAGAATCACTCAGCAATAAAGCAATTACCATGGAGTGAATATTATAATAATAATAATAATACTGATGCATTTAATTTGTGTTGCAGTGAATTTAAAGTGCTGCAGCTTTAAAAAACGTAGTTTAAAGAGCTTTATTGTCATTAAACTAATAGCACCCAGTTAAAATAATAGCCTAAGTTGTTTTTTTCAAGGTTTTGGGAAAACTTTATCGAAGGCATGCAAAGAATTTTCCATTAATATCTCATATTGACAGTGAGTGACTGTGGATGTGTGATTGTATACCAACTTTAAACCTGGGTTAAACTCTTTATTCCATAGTGAAAACATTTTTTATTGAAAATGGTCTAATATTTTTCTACTTTTTGTCAAAATATTGACTTTTTACTTTCATAATAATATTGATTTCATTTTTTTAAAAACATTTTTTCCTAATTTTGTGACTTTTTTTTCTGCTTTGCATCATAATTTTGACTTTCTAGCATATTTTCACCATATATCTTTACCATGTTTCTGCATGTTGTCAGTATATTATTGAATATTATATATTGAAAACTTTACATAAAATTTCTAATAGTCAAATAGTTTCTTCCTAATTAAGTGTCAGAGATGAAATAGAAACAACAGGTGACAAAATATAAACCTCAACAAGCTCATTATTAAATACTGTTTTCTGCATCATCACCCTATTAAAATAATCAACTATGACATTTTTTATGTTTTTGAGAAAACACAAATAATCTTAACAAAGTCAGAGAATTTTCTTTTTCTATTTTCTGACACATGTTTAATGGATGAAGATCCTGGAACTTCCTTCATTTCTTTATATTTGGCTGCAGATTTATTGAATTTATTGAAATGCACAGCATTTTATATCAACATATAACATGTGAAATGTAGACTAAATCACTATAAAACATAAGAGCCTAAAGCCTTTATCACTCACCAGTAGAAACTGATTCTAGAATCAAAGCTTTTTCAGCATTGTATTTTTTTTTAATTTTTGTGTAATTTTATGTGTACATGTATTACACTTTTTGTTGTTTGAGTTCTATATTATTATTATTATTATTATGTAATAATTGTAGTTAAGCTTAGTTTTTCTCCCTGTGAATATTACCTTATCTACATTTTTGCATTATATTTTTACTTTTTTTGTAAATTTATGTGTAAATTCACTGCACCTTTTATTGTTTGATTGCTGAGATTGGCGTCTATAAATAAAATGTATTATTATTATTATTATTCCTGTGGGTAATTCCTTCTTCCTCCCTATAAATTTCATCTTTTCTACATATTTATATCACATTTTTTTAAATGCAATTTTAAGTGTAAATTTATTGCACCTTTTATTTTTTAGGCACTGCCTTTAAATAATAACTTTTCTATATTTTTGCATTAAATCTTTAGTTTTTGGCATTGTATTGGTTAGAGGTTATGAAAGCTGTAAAATTGTCATTTTATCCTGATTTTGGTAAAAAAAATACTTTAAATTTAAATAGAAAAAAATGTCCTTAAATAAAATGTCCATTGTCCTGTAGGACATAAAGAGTCTGATCCTTTAATTCAGGATTAAGGTGATTTTACCAGACGTGGAGCATCATCAACAGACATGACAAGAATGTGTAAAACAACACTTTAAATGTACATTGCATCAGTTTTAGTTTAAGGCACATTAACAATGTAAGAGGTTAAAACAGAGCTTTTGATTAGTTATTATCCAGGTGTCATAACTGTCATAGCTTTCCTGCTATGAATGATAATACATCTGTAATATATCTCTACAACCAGAAAGGTAATTAGACTTAGACCAGGATTAAAAAAAATTAAAAAGTATTTTATTTAATGTTGTAGCTGAGTATTTAAATGTAATTTATATACCAAATGTGTTTATTTGATACCCTGCTCAATGCATGCAAGCCAATTGTTTAATTTTACAACCAAAAACTCAATTATAGGTGACCCTGAAACTAATTCTACCACAGAACTCACCTAGAAAAGTTCAGGACTTTACCTGAATATGACATTTTTTTTTATTTTCAAAGCCAAGATGCTCTACGGAACATTTCAGGAAGTGTGTAAACGCTGTTCTGGATTTGTATATTCTGCGACTACTGCGGCCTTATTTTATTTTATCCCCCCACTAAAAGCCTGTTTTTCCTTGTTGCGCTGCCAGTAGTTTATGAATTTGTCTCTGGCCGTGTTCGGCTGTGATTTATGGGCTCTGGCTGCTTCCTCACCGCTGTTCCTGTTGCAGTGGTTAACTTTTATGCTTTTGTGTGATCTGTCTCTCGAGTGTCTTTTTATTTCTGTTGTTTTTCACCGGGCAAGTGAGCAAACAAATCCCCACTTTGGAGATTAATAAAGTTTATCTGATGTTATCTTTCAGCAAAGAAAAGAAACTGTCTTAATTTATTTATTCTGTAATTTTAATTATTATATTTATTGAACTTAATGGTTAAGGAAATGATGAATAAATATAATAAAGTATCTATCCTTCTATCTAAAGCCTAAATAAAAAAGTAGTTTTTATTGAAAAGAAGTCAATAAATTTGATTCCCCTCAATATTGATTAAATTGATATTAATTGAGGTAAAGATGAATATGTATTTAAACTATTACGACATTAGTGGTGGGTCATTTTCTGCTGTGATTTATGAGTTTTTTTAGATGAAAAAGTGCAAAGGTCGTACACCTGAGGAAAAGAGGCCATAAAACTTTTTGACTTAAAATTCCTGTTGCAGATGTTATATTCAAGCAGATGTTGTAATGTACACATGGGGTTTAATTTAGGCCCCACAAGTCATTTTTTGGCCTGTTTTCTTTATTTTGAGGAAGTTTGAGGAAGCTTCGTATAATGAGTCCTACTTTGACTACCCAGTGGAATATAACTCTGCTGCAATATCATTTTTCTGTGTTACCTCATCGTGTTTCTGGCCAACTTTTAGATCCAAAAATGTACTTCTTAAAAAAAATATATATATATAAATATGCATCTATATCGTCCAAATATTATCTATGTAATGCATCAACAAAACTGTGAAAACTTTAAATGTGTGCACCAAAAATACTCCTTTACAGATGAAAATATATAGTATGTGTGTGCTTGTGTAATTTTATACACAGTAAAAGCTTATATGTGAGGGAACCAATGTCAGTATTTAGACATAGTTATACACAACTTATTTTTTCTTGAATTTTATTATTTGCCTACATTTTTTATTAAAAAAGTAAACAATTAAAATATTTGTATACATTTTTCTTTGTTTTATTTCTTTTTCTTACATATCCAGTTAATTATTATTGTTTATATACTATGAATTACTCAATTTTCCTCTGTAACTTTATGTATAGATTCATTGTACTTTATTAATGACTCATTAATTATTCATATTACCAATATTCAAATTGTTAATAATAATTATTATTTATTATATAATTTCTCTGTTTAATTATTTGTTTTCCACTTTTTCAGCATTGTATTTTTTTTTAATTTTTGTGTAATTTTATGTGTAAATGTATTACACTTTTTTGTTTGAGTTCTATATTATTATTATCATTTTTTTTATTATTATTTAATAATTGTAGTTAAGCTTAGTTTTAGCATTATTTTTTTCCTTTTTTTTTAAATTTATGTGTAAATTCACCGCACCTCTTTTTGTTTGATTGCTGAGATTGGCGTCTATAAATAAAATGTATTATTATTATTATCATTATTATTACTATTATTATTATTATTCCTGTAGTTAATTCCTTTTTCCTCCCTATACATTTTTACATCACATTTTTTAATGCAATTTTAAGTGTAAATTTATTGCATCTTTTATTTTTTAGGCACTGCCTATAAATAATAATAAAATAAATAATAATAATAAAAATCTTTTCTACATTTTTTTTTGTAATTTTTATGCATAAATGTATTGTTTGAGATCTATATTATTATTATTATTATTATTATTATTATTTATATAATTCCTGTTAATTCCTTCTTCCTTCCTTTAAACTTCATTTTTTTCTACATGTTTACATTACATTTTTGTGTGACTATAAGTGTAAATTTATTGCACCTTTTAATTTTTAGGTGCTGCCTATAAATAAAATTATTATTAATATTATTATTATTATTTATTATATAATTCCTGTGGTTAATTCCTTCTTCCTCCCTTTAAACTTAATATTTTCTACATGTTTACATCACATTTTGTGTAATTATAAGTGTAAATTTATTGCACCTTTTAATTTTTAGGCACTGCCTATGAATAAGATTATTATTATTATTATTATTATTGTTATTATTATTATATAATTATTGAGGTTCATTCCTTCTTTCACCCTCTTTATCCTTTCTACATTTTTGCTACATTATTGCACTTCTTTATTGTTAAGTGCTGCATATAAAAAATGTATTATTATTATTATTATTATGGTAACTATTATTATAACAGTATTGTGGTATTATTGTGTTATTATTATTTTTTCTACATTTTTCCCCATTATATATTATTATTGCGTTATTATTATGTTACTAATAATTTTTGTGTAATTTTGTGTCCCCTGGTGTTTTCGAACACTGCGCCTTTAACTCGAGCCGTTTCTCGCTAAACGTTATTTCGCGAGATTTGCCGCTTGGCGCCGCGAACTCATGAAAACACCTCATTGTATTTTTTTTGTAATGTCTTTTTGTAATTTTTAATGCGAAAATGTATTGCACTTTTTATTGTTTGAGATCTATATTATTATTAATATTATTATTATTATTATTTATATAATTCCTGTTAATTCCTTCTTCCTTCCTTTAAACTTCATTTTTTCTACATGTTTACATTACATTTTTGTGTGACTATAAGTGTAAATGTATTGCACCTTTTAATTTTTAGGTGCTGCCTAAATGAAATTATTATTATTATTATTATATATTTTATAATTCCTGTGGTTAATTCCTTCTTCCTCCCTTTAAACTTAAAATTTTCTACATGTTTACATCACATATCGTGTAATTATAAGTGTAAATTTATTGCACCTTTTAATTTTTAGACACTACCTATAAATAAAAATATTATTATTATTATTATTATTATTATATAATTATTGAGGTTCATTCCTTCTTTAACCCTCTTTATCCTTTCTACATTTTCTTCTACATTATTGCACTTCTTTATTGTTAAGTTCTGTATATACATAATTTATTATTATTATTATTATTATTATTATGGTAACTATTATTATAACATTATTGCGTTATTACTGTGTTATTAATATTTTTCTACATTTTTTCCATATATATGATTATTGCGTTATTATTGTGTTATTAACATCATCATATTTTTTTTTTTATTTTCTGTGTAATTTTTGTGTCCCCTGGTGTTTTCGAACACTGCGCCTTTAACTCGAGCCGTTTCTCGCTAAACGTTATTTCGCGAGATTTGCCGCTTGGCGCCGCGACCTCGTGAAAACACCTCCTGCGCGACCCAGTCCGACGTTACCTCTGCAGAGGAAAACGCGATGGATCCCTGAACATTTAGTCTGTGGCGCTTTTTTTTGTTTTTTTTTTTATTTGGAGAAAAAAACAACAACTCGTGGAAGACAAGAACATCGGGCGAATCTCAGCTGTTTATTTTCAGGCGCAACAAGGGGCGGGTGCAACGATGTGGATCCAGATTCGCACTATAGACGGGAAGGAGACGCGAACCGTGGAGGATCTTTCTAGATTGACCAAAATCGAGTCTTTGCGGCTGAAAATACAGGACATCTTCCATGTCAGCCCGCAGCAGCAGCGCCTGTTCTACCGAGGGAAGCAGGTAAAAAAAAAAAAAAAACACCCGCACAATTTCCGCGTAAAAAAAAAAAAAAAAAAAAAAACGCCGCCACGCAACCAGTGTGTTTTTGTGTTTTTCTGATGCTTTCGCAGGTTTTTTTTTATTTTATTTTTTTTGGGGGGGTTCTGCTGAAGCCCAGTTTCGGACCCATGCGAGCTTCCTGTTTTGATAGGAATTCGCCAATAGTTGTTGCGCAAGAAGAAGCCCGGGGTACGCGGTGTGCCAGCCCCCCGCAACACGCACACGTATGCGCGCACTTATGGATCCGTGTCACTATTGTTTGGGTTTTTTATTTAATTATTTGTTTTTTGTTTTTGCAGACTCACATGCAACAAATGTCTGTGTTTGTTTACACAGTGTTTTTTTTCCAACGCTGCTTCTGCTGCATTTATTGCGTTGTTATTATATGTGTGTGTGTGTGTGTGTGTTTTCTTTTTTTATTCTAACATGTGGCTTGTAGAAAAATCACTCGTAGCCATCAGGGAGGATCCTGCATGTGCGGTTATGATGATGTTAATGATAATTCACGCAGGAGGAGGGAACTCCGACCACGTGTCCTGTAGTTGTGTGTTTACACCCTGCAGCCTCCACCTTATACACATGCACTTAAGCCCAGAATTATCCATACTGCTGTCAAATACAAGGGATTTCTTTACTTTTTCACTTACAAATTATTATTTCACCTCAGCTTTTTCCTGAAATAGGTCACAAAAGAAAGTCTGAAGCCATAATTGATTTGTGTTACATTAGAATGTAAATAAACAGTGGGCTTAAGTGTATGTGGAAGTACCAATACTGCAAAATACTCACATTACAAGTAGTAATTCTTGCATGAAAAATCCCAATTAGTAGCAGAGCGAAAAGATCTGGAGCTGTGATGATTAACTGATTAGTTGTAAAGTAGTAGTTTGAATTGTTTAATTCTCAAATCAGATTATTTTCTATATTAATATCATATAGTAGATATGTAATTCCATGTTGATGTACATTCAGGCAGCATTTTAATGTTAAGAATGAAAGGATGTAGATGTTTTATATATAAAATACTGATCAGAAAAGGTAACTGAAGCTGTCAAATGGATGTAGGGAAGTAGAAGTACATGGAAATACTTACGTATTAACCAATTAATCTATAACTGATTAATCAGTTTGATGTACTTTTAGAAGAGAAAACATTGAAATCTGATTATTATCTATATTTAACGCTATACAGCAGATATATAATTAGATTTTGAGTATTATTCATATACGTGTATATTAAAGCAGTGATTTAATGTTAAGGTAAATCAACAAAGGTGAAGGTTTTAGATGCGATTTATATATAAATTACTGATCAGAAATGTAACTGAAGCTGTCAAATAAGTGAAGTATAGTATAGTGTATGGAAATACCCAAATAAAGTAAGTCAAGATTAGAAATGCAAAGATTAATCAAGTATTCTGATCATCGATTAATCGTTTTGGGGTGTTTTCAGTACGTAAAAATGTCAAAATCAATAGATTAATCGACAATCAGAATAGTTGTTAATTGCATCCCTGTATATGACGTCATTGATAATTAACGCTGATGCATCACAATACGAACTAATCAGACAGACTAGTATTAATCTCATAAGGCAGCAGGACATTGCACAGTTTCACATTAAATAGAATTAAAATGCATATAACTGCAGAAATGAAGGGAAACAATAAAACAGGAAAGTGCAGATATAATGACATAGGTATAAGAAATGCATGTACGTATAACAGACTATAATAATACAATAGAGCGACAGTAGAAACTCATGTATATGACAGTGGAGCGTGAATCGAAGTGAGGTGGAACCAAAATCACATATTTGTTAACAACTAATAGACGTAAAATATGAGCCGAGGTCACTTTCTTGTTTGTGAGACGTCAAAGACTCAAATGTTTAAAACCACTGTGTTATATTTTAAAGCTTGTTGTATATATTTGCACCTGCTTTAACACAGCGTGGTGTACAACACATGTTTTATCTCTATGTCAGGTCACGTTAATCTCCACCTAAGTGGACTAATTCTTAGATATATCCCATAATTCCAGTCTAATTGCATCAGAAATGCAGCTTTTACAACCCCCTATTCTAAAAGCATAACAAATTCCCATATCACTGGATATTATGAATGATAATTTGCATTTTCCGACATGTTAGATATTTTTAAGTGAGATAAATGTGCCGTTTCGTAAAAACTTTAAAGGTTAAACGCTGCTGTGAATGTGACGATCCTCTTGTTTTTTTATTTTAATTTATTTCAGGACATCCGTCCCAATCAGCGGCCCGAGCGTTAATTCTGCTTTCTGCAGCACGGCTGTGGGTTTTTTTCGTGATAGAAAAAAAGAAAAACGACACAATGCAACTTTATCTTTTGGGAGGAAACAAGTGCAGGAACCAGAATAATTGTTTAAGACCCATTTGAGCCGAAGCCCAGTCCTGAACGCTCGGTCGCGGCTCCTCGTCCTGCAGACATGTTGGTGGATTTACACGCCGCCTTTCTGCCTGCGAACAGATGTTCGTGGATTTCTCTGTTTCGCTGTGTGTGTCATGGCGGACGCTCGCATACAGGCTGCGGTTTGCTTTATGAAGGCATCTTTTATGATTTTATGACTCTCGTACAGTTATGTTAAAAGCGGCAGATGCAAACGAGCGCTGGAGAACATACACGTGTCCTTCACCTTTTGTGTAGTGATTTAAATGATGAAATATAGTGAATATAAACAGCGCTGCTGCAGCTTAACATACCTTCACTATGGTACAAGTTAAATTCATTTTAATGCAACTAACACTGTGAAACGTGACAGGAAATATCACTGTTCCGCTCAGATATATCATGACTAAAAGGTCATATATTGTAGAAAGTGATTTTTGAGTATAATAGGTCATGATGTAGAGGTCCCCTACTATAGAAAGTAGGAATTTTATCATTTCTGATTTTATGTCGTAAATTGAATGTCCTGTATAGTATAAAATAACATTTTCAAAATGAATTTTATAATTTCAGAATCGTTTTTCGACCATAACATGTCGTGATTCAGAGGTCCTTTATCATAGGAGGTGACATTTTAGTCGTTTTTGATTCACAATATGTCGTGATTCAGAGGTCATATATCGTAGAAAGTGACATTTTCATCATTTTGACTACGTCACGATTTAAAGGTCCTATTTCATAGAACGTGTCGTTTTAGTCATTTTAAAGGTCACATATCGTATAAAGTGACATTTTAATCACTTGAGTATAGTATGTCATGGTTTAGACGTGCTATACGAAAGTAAACATTTCTGATATTATGTCATGATTTTAATGTCATGTATCGTAGAAAATGACATTTTCAAAATGAATTTTATTATTTCAGAATCGTTTTTTGACCATAACATGTCGTGATTCAGAGGTCCTATATCGTAGGAGGTGACATTTTAGTCGTTTTTTTATTCACGATATATCGCAATTCAATAATTTTTGAGTATATTATGTCATGATTTAGAGATCCCATACTATAGAAAGTACGAATTTTAATCATTTCTGATATTATGTCATAAATTTAAAGGTCCTGTATCATAGAAAGTGACATTTTAGTCGTATTTGAGTATAATATGTCACGATTTAAAGGTCCCATATCATAGGAGGTGACATTTTAGTCGTATTATATTCACGATATGTCGCAATTTAGAGGTCCTATATCGTACAAAATGTGAAGTGATTTTATTATTTTTAATAATGTTGTTGTTGTTGTGTCGTTAATCATTTTTGAGTATAATATGTCATGATCTCGAAGTCCCATACCATAGAAAGTAAGGATTTTAATTTCTGATATTATGTTGTGATTTAAAGGTCCTGTATCGTAGACAATGACATTTTATAGTTTCATAATTGTTTTTTGATTATAATACGTTGTATGTGTCAAAACAATGAATCCAGCCAATATTCAGAAACTGCGCTTTAACACCAGTTGGCAGGACTTCTGTAAGGTTGTGATGTCACAGCCGTACATTGGCCATGGTAAAGGCATTTTTACTTTTAATTAGGGCTCTTGAGTAACGTTAATTTTAATGCATCACTGCATTTACGTTAAGTTGGAGGTAAAAGTTAAACATGGCTGAAGCTGCTTTGGTTTGTGATCATTTTAAAAGAGGAACTGAGATTCGACGTCATTGTTCCAATAATCCATCAGACACGTGCTTGAAGCGTATGTCCACTTTTATGTTAAGAGCGTTAAAAATCTAAATAAATGTCCCTCAATCAGACAAGATTGCTGCATTAAACATATCATTTTCTAATTTTTTCCTCCATGCTTCACACTGAAGTGACGCCACAGTATCGTTTAATCTTATATCCTTCATCCTTCATCCTGTCGGCTGTTTATTTTACCAGGAGGCCGCTTGTCTAATGGCAGGACACTGGTGTCGTGATTTTCTCTCGTTATTCTTGCGTAACATCACAGAGCTGATATATTAACGCTGTTTGACTCGGGCAGATAAGCCTCCGGGAAACAGAGAGAAAAAAAAAACAAAACGCAGCCTATGTTGATCTCACATTGTTTGCGTTTAGTCACACTCGCTTTTTTTTATTTGCTTCATATGTGTCGTACAGATCCAAAGGCCAAGAAATTCCTCTTTGAAACGGCTCGCCGCGTTTTTTTTTTTAAATTGGCCCTAACCTACTTCATGTCGTTGTGTAATAAAACGATAATGGAGTCTCACAGACTCTTTATTGTGCGGTATGCGGTGGGCAGATTCTCTTTGTTTGTGTGAGGTTTATGTTTGAAAGAAAGAAAAATACTTTAACTGTTTGGAACCGGACAATGAGAGGTTTGAGCTGGGAAGAAAAAACAACGGAACAGCAAAAAGACAATGGCAGAAGTCGGCTAAAGAACCAGAGGAAAGCTCAGGTCATTATGAACATTGGGTTGAGTAGTTCTGCACCACTGCCCCTGGCTGCAGAATCTGTATTTTTACTAGCAAACTAATTTAATTCCTCTTTTTTTTTTAAAAAGAAAAAAGCAAGAACCAGATTATCTTCATGACCGTGGCTCTTTAACTATAAACTGCAGTCGTCGTCGGCCAAGGTGGTGACGAGGTGAAGGCCCCGTGCAGAAAAAAAAAAAAATGCAAAGCTGCGCTTCCCTCGTCTCTGGAAAATAAAAGAGGGGAGGGTTGATTAGGGGATTTCCATGTGTTAAGTAATGCGTGGAATGAGCCAGAGACACGCGGCGTTTCCAGCCGGCTACTGCCCTTACACGCAGCTCAGCGGTGTTCGGGGTTTAAGGCTCCGAGCAGAATAACTCAGGCTTAATTCCTCTTTCAAAATGGCTCCTTCTTGTTCCCCCACCCCCCCACATCTCCACCCCAGCCGCCGCCGTCTCCACCGCGGCTCGCTGCCGCTCACGCTGCCTCGCCGGTTTTTTAGAGTCACGCTCGCCCTTGAGTCGGAAGGGGTCTTGAAGAAGAAGCCGGCGGCCGCACAACTTGGCTTCAGCGCCTCCGTTTTTTTTTTTTTATGGGGGTTTTTCAATTTGCTTCTGCACCGCTGCTGCAGCTCGTCGTCCTGTGTGTGTTTCACCGTGAAAAAGACTCACATTTACATGCGTGCACGCACACTCTTGTGCATGCACGCTGCACGTGCACGCCTCCCGGTGACCGCGCGGCCTTCCCCCTCGCTCGGCGGCGTGGGCGTAACCGTGTCACGATGACTTTGACGCGGTACCTGCATAAATATCCTGACGCTGAGAAACGACGGCGCGGCGGGAACATAAAGTCGTGGAGTAATACGCCAGATGGCTTAAAAAATCGTTTTTGTTTTGTTTTAGTCAATAAAAAAAACACCCCAAAAAGTATTTGGGTGCTATTTTAAACCCGGAGGTCGTATACTTGATGCCTCTTCTGGGTTTTATGTGAAGTTGTGATGTCACTACCAGGATATATAGTTGTAGTTGTAAGAAATAAACTCATCTCGTTATAGTTTTACTCCTCTCTGGAGGACATGTAAAACCTTATAAAAATAAATCCGCTGATTTAATTGGCTGGGAATGAGCAGTGACTGTTCAGTTGTGACATCACACATGTGTGAAGTTGTTATGAATAACAGGATAGTTTTAGTTTTAAGAAATAATCTTGTCTCCCTTCTGGAGCTATAGAAAAAACAGTGTGTGTTTGGCTCGTTGAATTCTCTTCTCTGATTGGCTGATTTGAATGGGCATTGACTGTATAGTTGTGATGTCACACACGTGAAGTTGTGATGACTAACAAGATAGTTATAATTTTAGAAACTAAGGTAATCTCATTATAGTTTTACATGGAGCTCGAGAAAGAACCGTTTGTTGTGCATTTGTCTCGTTAAAATTCTCTTCTCTGATTGGCTGATGTAAATAGATTAGAATGGGCAGTGACTGTATAGTTGTGACATCACACATATGAAGTCGTGAAGAGCTAAAAATCAGCTCATTATAGTTTTACACGTCCTCTAGAGAGAACAGATCAAATCATAGGTCTCTCGTTAAAATAAACGAGCCTCTCCTCTGATTGGCTGATTTTAAATGGGCAGCGATTGTATAGTTGTGACATCACACACATGAAGTTGTTATGGCACTTACAACAAAGATAATTATAGGTTTAATCACTAAACTGATCTTATTATGGTTTTACACGTGCGATTTGAATGGCTGGTTTGAATGGCCGTGAATGGGCAGTGACTGTGTTGTTGTGACATCACAACTTCCCAAACTTGTTTTAAGGCTCTGTTTCTAAATAGGAAAAATCTCTGTGGATTTAGAGTTTAGAAACACATGACAGTATTTATAGAAAATATTGATTTTTAAAAGATATTATAATCTGACTACAATATGTGACCTTTTAAAAAAGAAATAAATTAAATCCAAATATACCGTCCTGTAGCTGCTGCTTTGTAGCTGCGTTTATAAAAATATATAAATAAATAGGTTCACAATAGGAAGATTTGATGTCACAGAACCGGAACGTGACCTTGAACACGAGATGCTTTGGTGAACTTGGTTCTTTAGGGCAGCTCCTGCAGCGCGGCGTCGGCGGCCATGTTGGAGCGACACATCCGCACTCCGCTCCCGTCAACAAAGCCCCCCGGTCGGCCGGCGTGGCGAAATCCCCTTCCCCTCGCTCGCAGCCGTGCCTCTCGTCCTGTCAGCGTGAAAAGCTGCAGCCTGCACACGAGAGAAAGATGGCCGGCACACCCGAGGGGGGGGGAGCTGCACACAACCCCCCGGCAAACACTACGGATCTTTATTAAAACGCCGGGATTCTTACAGCTCCTCGAGCAGTAAAACGTTGTTATTTTCACAACATTAAAAAAAAAAAGCATTGTGGTAGCTTTCCAGTATCAGTGTAACAACACTCACTGGGCCTTTATTTCTTATCTTATTAAAAACCAGTTTGTGTTGTTTATTCAGTGGTGTGTATCACGTATATGCTTCAACTATTAAAATCTGAAAGAAATATCACTTATACTCCTTTGGGGGGTCGGTGGGTTAGGATTAGAAAAATATGAAAATTGTAAAATTAAATTCAGATTTGAGAGCAAAATCAAGAAGTCCTAGACTATCAATTACTTTTAATGATAATATCAGTTATAGACTATCAATAATCACTATTGATGATAATATCAGCTATAGACTATCAATAATCACTATTATTGATGATAATATCAGCTATAGAATATCAATAATCACTATTGATGATAATATCAGCTATAGACTATCAATAATCACTATTATTGATGATAATATCAGCTATAGAATATCAATAATCACTATTGATGATAATATCAGCTATAGACTATCAATAATCACTATTGATGATAATATCAGCTATAGACTATCAATAATCACTATTATTGATAATATCAGCTATAGACTATCAATAATCACTATTATTGATAATATCAGCTATAGACTATCAATAATCACTATTATTGATGATAATATCAGCTATAGAATATCAATAATCACTATTGATGATAATATCAGCTATAGACTATCAATAATCACTATTATTGATGATAATATCAGCTATAGAATATCAATAATCACTATTGATGATAATATCAGCTATAGACTATCAATAATCACTATTGATGATAATATCAGCTATAGACTATCAATAATCACTATTATTGATAATATCAGCTATAGACTATCAATAATCACTATTATTGATAATATCAGCTATAGACTATCAATAATCACTATTGATGATAACATCAGCTATAGACTATCAATAATCACTATTGATGATAATATCAGCTATAGACTATCAATAATCACTATTGATGATAACATCAGCTATAGACTATCAATAATCACTATTGATGATAATATCAGCTATAGACTATCAATAATCACTATTGATGATAATATCAGCTGTAGACTATCAATAATCACTATTGATGATAATATCAGCTATAGACTATCAATAATCACTATTATTGATAATATCAGTTATAGACTATCAATAATCACTATTGATGATAATATCAGCTGTAGACTATCAATAATCACTATTGATGATAATATCAGCTATAGACTATCAATAATCACTATTATTGATAATATCAGTTATAGACTATCAATAATCACTATTGATGATAATATCAGCTGTAGACTATCAATAATCACTATTGATGATAATATCAGCTATAGACTATCAATAATCACTATTATTGATAATATCAGTTATAGACTATCAATAATCACTATTGATGATAATATCAGCTATAGACTATCAATAATCACTATTATTGATAATATCAGCTATAGACTATCAATAATCACTATTATTGATAATATCAGCCTTTAGATTAAGTTACTGCTGTTTTAATTTGCAGTAAAACCCAATGTTCCTGTTCCAGCATCAATATATATCATCAATATCCACATCATCAATACAATAATAAAATAGTTTAATATAATATCAGTAGTAGCTGCAACTAACCACTATTTAGAGATTTATTTAGATTGGAGCTGTTTGTGGGATTATTTAATTGGCTACTTTATAATAAACATCTTACAGAAAATATTCTTCATGATCTTCAGTGTGATTTCTAGGATTTTATGGGCTGATAATAGATCATTAAACTCTTATCTTATTAATTATTGAACTTTGCATTGCAGATAATTTAGTTTATTTCATGTGTTTGGAGTAGTCTTTTTTTTAGTTTTAAATAAAGCATTTTTATCTCTATTTGCTGTGCAACAGCAGCATAAATAGATTCTGACTCTTCTGTAGTCTCCTCACATGTAGATTTATTCTGATTCCAGGTTTACCTACAATAACCTTTGTGATTCCCTGGTTCTGGTCCATACTTACTATCGGTTCTAGCAGGAAAACAGAAATCTCGGCCTGTTTTAAAGCTCATCTCGTCGTGCGTCGGCGTGTTTTTTTATTTTTCCTAACGAGGCGGCGCCGCGTTCCGTGTTTAAACAGTGGGAACGTCTTCCCCTCTTTTTCCCCGTTGTCTATTGTGAGGCTGTATCAGAGCTTTATTGGTTTTGCCCCCTCGTGCTCAGACAGTCGCTGTGACCTAGATATCACTACAATTTGATTATATATGCATTGATGCCGTGGCTCTCTGGATGTTTTTTTTTCGGAGGGGGGGTTTTTGCGGAGCTGCAGACTTTGATATTTTCGGGGTGGAAGCGGAGTTGGCTGCAGCCACGCCCTTCTTCTTCTTCTTCTTCTTCTTCTTCAACACATCGTCTGGACAAAGAGCGAAGACAAAGGGAGGCTCTGAACCCGGAATACAACCGCAGCTTTTTTCTTTTTAACACAAACACGCCCACATATTTTCAGAGGTTTATCACTGGTTGTGGTCAAATATCCTACCTGAGACGCGTCGGCTCCCAGCACCTGCACTCAGATGATTTGAGGGCTATTATACCTGCTAATTGAGCCGTGTTTCTCCAATAACAGAGCCCATTTGCATACGCTAAGCCTCGAAGAATTGAAAGTATAATCCATGATTAAAATTTAAATAGAAGAGTTGTCTCGTAACCAGATTGAAAACGCAACATCATAGATCAATACGTGCTGTAAGTGAATATACGGCATGTTGTTAACACCTTTTAATTATCAGCTTTAATTATCAGAAAGGGAATAAGCCTATAACTTTAAATCATGTGGATGAATGAATCCTAATATACTTATTGTTCCTTTCTGTCAATAAGGTAGAAACGCATGACAAAGATCCTTACTGC
>JAYKQN010000013.1:23725000-23730000 GCA_036785175.1 Eupleurogrammus muticus
TAAATTGTCCTTTTATGCATCTAAATGTCCACTAAAGTGTCCTTTTTAATTTTCTAAACATGCACTAAAGTCAAAGAAAACACACACACACACTCCAGATTCCACTGGAACCAAAAACATTACTTTGAGCCAATCTCACCAGTTTGGATTATCTGGTGTTGACATGGTGCTAAAATACAACGAAAAACAGGAAATGTTAATGACGTCTGAGGTGAGACCCCCCCCCGAAAACTGTATATCTTTTATAATGTAAGTTTAATAAGGTACAATTTAAATATATAATATATATAAAATCCATTGTAGGTGCCCTTTGTTCTCTTTTTGCCCCCACATTTCATAAAATCTGTGCACGCCACTGTAGTAAACTGAATACATTGGGTTTTAGACACCTAAATTAGACACTTAAAGATATTACCTTGAGAAATTATGGCGGCCAATTTGTATTATTTTTAAACATTGTATAGATAAAATGATTATTAGATGAATTAATAAACTAATCAGCAAATTAATCAATAATGTGAATATGCTTTCGTGGCTATGAACTGAATCTCTTTTTACAGGTTTATGATCAGCCACGAAAAACTAAAGAGCTCTGACATAATTTTTGGCAAACAGGCTAAATGATATATTAAGACAAGATGAATATACTAATGAATAATTCAATTAATGTTAATTGCAGCCGCTTTTAGTAGAGGAGGTAATGGACAAAAAAAATGGGTTTTTATTGCAAGACGCAAATATCTGCTTTGGTGTAAAAGAACCTTAGAGCCATGTGAATAAATTTATCCAAAGAGACTTGTCAGGTCAACAAAAACACACTAAAGCTCCTGACTTTTAACTTGTAGATAAACATATAAATACTGATGATCAGACACATTTGTTTTGGTAATACAACTGTAAATATAGTTTTGATAAATCTGAGTTTATTTATTAATTTTATATCTCAATACTCAATATCTTTGGATCCAAAATACTAATTTCGCACATTCAGTTATTATATCCTTTAAAATGCTTTTTTGAATAAAAAATGTTAGTTGTAATTATGGTAATTTGCTTCTAAAATTTGTGTGGGTAAAGAAATTTAATTTTTAGACTTGATACCTGTTTATATGGATCCTTCGACCTTATTAATGTGCAGTTACACAATAATTTTGTTATTGTAGTTATAATAGAAGTCGCAAAGTTATGGGTTTTAATGTTTTCTGTAAAATGTCCATTAACCTGCAGTTAAATGTCCCTTGACCTTCAGTAAAAATGTCCCTTGACCTTTAGTAAAAATGTCCCTTGACCTTCAGTAAAAATGTCCCTTGACCTTTAGTAAAATTTCCCTTGACCTTTAGTAAAACGTCCCTTGACATTTAGAAAAAATGTCCCTTAACCTTCAATAAAATCCCCCTTAATGTGCAGAAATTTCCCATTAACTTGCAGTAAAATGTATCCCTAAATATTCATACAGTATACTTATTTTTTTTAATTCTTTTTTTTGCTATTTTTCCTTCAGATGGAAGATGGCCAGACGCTGTTTGACTACAACGTGGGTCTCAACGACATCGTCCAGCTGCTGATTCGCTCCCAGACCGACCCCCCCGACAGCCCCGTCATCAAGGACTCGCCGGGCGTCGCCTGCGGTTCGGTTCCGCCCCCGGAGTCCAGGTCCGAAAACAACAACAGCAACAACAACAACAGCTCCTCGTCTCCCATCTCGCCCGTCGCCATGGAAACAACCACCTCCTCCTCCTCAAATACAGACAATGGCCGCAGCGCCGCCACCGTCACCGTTAACGACGCTAAGCCTCCGGACGCCGCCGCAGGAAACTCAACCAAAAATGGGTTCAAGTCCCCTAGCCCTGCACGGGACACCCAGCCACCCACGTCCAGCAAAAACGCACTAGGAGACCCCGGAATCGGGATGTACAAGGTAAATACAAGAAAGTGGCTGAATTTTTTCACTAAATGTGATAGCACAAACCTCATGTAAGTAACAGCTTGTTAGAACAGAAAAATCTATTTCCTAGGGCCTTCTTCTTACGGGTTCTTTTGACATATGTGTCAGAACTTTCTGTAAAAATGTCTTTTACAGAAAGACATTTAACCACAATGTAAACTTGTGTGCTCCTTACCTTGCAGAAAAAATGCTGTCAATTTGGAGTAAAATGTCCATTAACTTGCTGTAAAATGCACATTAACTTGCTGTAAATTGTCCCTTAAAATGTTCCTTTACTAGCAGTGAAATGTCCCTTAACTTTTGGCAAAATGTCCCTTAATTTGTAGCAAAACGTCCCTTAACTTGCAGCAAAATGTCATAAAAACTTGTAATACAATTCCCCCTATCTTGTGGTAAAATGTTCCTAAAGTTCCAGTAAAATACCCCTTGTGATAAAATGTCCCTTAACTTGCAGCAAAATGTCAATAAAAACTTGTACAATGTCCCTTAACTTGTGGTATGATGTCCTTCAACTTCCAGTAAAATATCCTTTGTGATTTAATGTCCCTTAACGTGCACTAAAATGTCCCTTAACATGCACCAAAATGTCCCTTAACATGCACCGAAAGGTCCCTTAACATGCACCAAAATGTCCCTTAACATGCACCAAAATGTCCCTTAATTTGCACCAAAAGGTCCCTTAACATGCACCAAAATGTCCCTTAACATGCACCAAAAGGTCCCTTAACATGCACCAAAAGGTCCCTTAACATGCACCAAAAGGTCCCTTAACATGCACCAAAATGTCCCTTAACATGCACCAAAATGTCCCTTAATTTGCACCAAAAAGTCCCTTAACATGCAGCAAAATGTCCCTTAACTTGCAGCAAAATGTCAATAAAAACGTGTTGTACAATGTCCCTTAACTTGTGGTTAAGTGTCCCTTAACTTCCAGTAAAATATCCCCTGTGATAAAGTGTCCCTCAACTTTTACAGAGTTATAAACCAACTCCAGTCAAAGCCTGGATGTGTATTTCTGTGCATTCTGGAGTGTATTTGTGTGTTTTTCCGGCTCTCTGACTCATATCTGGGGAATTATATGTGTATGACTGAATTCCTTTTCCAATCCAAAAGTCCAATAGAGCATCCGGGAAGATCAATAACGTTGCTGGAAAGTTGTGCAACTTCTCTGGATGTCACAGGTCACACGCTTTTACCAGATTTCAGCGTTCGGCCCCGGGTGCATGCTCCGTTTTACTTATTTTTTCCCTCTACAAAAGGGAAAATAACAAGAAACAAATGGCGACTGACATCACAAAACTCACCAGGACATCGACTTGATATTTCTCGCATTACACTTTGTAATTAGAGTTTTAATGAGTTCCCCTTAACTCCCAGGATGCAGCTGTTAATAGTTCTCGTCCGTTCCGTCGTGTATCGATATGCGGTGATGTAGCCGCTGATGTTCTCTCCTTCCTGGAGGAGCTTAATGTGAACAAAGCTACCGCACGAATCGCTGACTCCAAAGGTTTCTGAGTCGTCCGTGCTTTATGATGCGGCAATAACACAACAGAAAAACTATAAGAACCAGCTGTGCATGCTAGAAAAAGAATATATATATACAATAGCGTGTGTAATGCTTTCAATTAGGGATATTCAGCAGCAAGAATTCTAACCAGAAACCAGCATAGCAGATCACATTTCTCCACTATTAGCATCTTTGTGCTGGCTTCTTTAACTTTTTAAGGATAGATTCTGCAATTCTTTTACTTGATCTGGAACGCTATAAGGGGTTAGCAGGTTTTTAACCTGTCGGAGGAGGTTCGAAATCCAAGAAACGTGCTCCATCCTCATAATAAAAAGCAAACCTTAGTTTTAAGAAGCTGTTTAAACCTCCTTTCATGACCTTGCTTTCAATTGAGTTTTTTTCCCAATTGATATTTGTCTCTTTGTTCTTAATGTGTTTTATAAATGCCCTTTTAGCTGCATTTTATGTCATGAAAGCTGCTCTATAAGTCAAGATTTTTATTATTAATATTACCGTAAATTACCAAATAACTGCCAGGGTGTTTTTATTTCAATCACTTAGCAGATCAGGTGTTTATTTGACAGGAGATTAATTCCTTCATGACTATAATAATACATCTGCACCCAGTGTTTAAAGGGGCTTTTAATTAAAACCCTGCTTTTATTTGGTGATTTAGTATTTTAATATACGCGTGTTCCCCCCTCCCTTCAGATCAACGAGCTGGTGGACTGCAGGGACGTGAGCATCGGCGCCTGGTTCGAGGCCTGCATCGACAACGTGACGCGCGCCCCCAAAGGACAGATAACGCCCCCCAAGGGCAAGGTGGGCCGGCCCCCGAAAAGGACTAACGGGAAGCTGGAGGCCGAGCCCCAGGGCCCGGCCCCCGACCTCGGTGGCAGGAATAGCGTTGTGTTGCACTCGGAGAGCAACGGCGCCTCCACCTCTCAGACAGACTCTACGGCGGAGGCCCGGGACAGAGAAGAGGATGTAATTTACCACATTAAATATGAAGAGTAAGTGACGGCGGCTCGTTGCAGCTCTTCCTCGCTTCAATATTTAAAAAAAAAAAAAAGCGTACAGCGCAGATCGGAATTTAGCGGGGGTTCTTTTTGCAGTGAAAGCCACCGCCGCCACTTCTTCCGAGGACTCTGTGATTTTGGTCTGGCACGCCGAGCTCGTTCCGGGCCGTAAAAAAAAAAAAAAAAAAAAAACGTGTTCGGGGCTCGTGATTTGCAGCTCTGCAGCTCGGAGACGACGGCGAGCCTCACGCTCCTCGCATATCTCTGCAGAAATTAGGGGGTTTCCATCCTCGTTAGTTCTGTATGTTTAAAAAAAACATGCAATCGCCTGTTTCCGCTGGCATTCTAGATTAAAAAAAGAAGAAAAAAAAGATGTCCAGCAGACATAAATATGGGTGTGTGTGCATGTGTGTGTGTGTGTGTGTGCATGTGTGTGTGTGTGTGTGTGTGCGTTTGCTGAGAGCATCAGTATTGAAGGTTTGGCGTTTCGGGAATCGCAGCCTCTGCTTTCTGCTGGTGGCCCATGGAG